>BMAO01004383.1:0-403364 GCA_019973975.1 Trichonephila clavata
TTCATCATCAGAGGACGCTGTAATCGTTTAGCGATTGCCATGTGATTATCAAATAAACAATAACAGCTAATCGTATTACACTTGTGGTTGTGTGCTAACCGTCGATTTTGCTGACATTCGAATTTTATTTTCTTTAAATTTTTTTAGTACTCTAAATATTTTTAATATAATTTCTAGTCTATTGCTTTTCGTATAGTTTTTAATACATACATAGTTTTAGTTTACAGTATTAGAATTAAGCTTAGTTTATATTGTTCTGTTCTTTGACCTCGTGTCTTGTGTTTTTGTATATTTTTAGGCTTAGTAATTAGTTTGCCAGCCGCATTGTGTTTCAAAAACTATGGATCGTTCAATTGAACAAAATTCTTTATACTCAAAAATTAAGTGTTTAAGTGTAGAATAGGAGGATGGAAAGGGCTTGGCGATGTCATTTTTTTTGGCAGCCGAAATCGATTGCCAAGCAACTTAATTAAACGATAAGTGTTTGGGATGATTGGAATCGATAGCCAAGCAACATAATTTAGAGATAGGTGTTCCGAGAATTTCAAATTGCAATTTTGCAATAAAAATAACGAAATATTAATGTGAAATTAAAAAAAAAGTATTTATATAAAGCTATCAGTAATGCATAAAAATAAAAAGTGTATTTTTTTAATTTAAAGGAAAGAAAAGATTTCACCATGTTACGTGATAGTAGATGCAAATCGAAAATGCCGCCAAAATACTCAGTCGAATCAAACCCGAGGGAATTTGTTGAACGTATTATAATGTGATTATGACGTCAGATGAATCGAGTCCACTCAAAACTATTGTATGCTCGCGTCGCTCACCCCAGCACGATTTACAACAGGAACAGAAAAAAGACAACTAAACGTAACTCACCCGAACCTGACGCTTCATTTAAGTTCAATCTTCAGCAAAACGCGCCTAAACAAGCTATCACTTAAAAAAATACAAAAAACCTATTTTACAATAAAAAATCTATTTCAATGGATATTTTTTATCTTCGTTTATTTTCTTGGATAATTGTGTGTTTATCACAACTATGTAGGGATAACCTTGGTAATTGCGCAGTATACAGTCAACCAATTTTGCCAAATGAAAAGACATCGTCGCCAATCATATCATTATTGCCAAATATTGTCATCGTTATTATTACTGTGTTCGAACATGCGTGGGAGCGGTTTTTCCCTATTGGCTGGATATCATTTACTTGATTCAACAATTCTTGTAACTCTAATTTATCTATTAACTTAATTTATTTGCTGATATATAAACATCTGTTAAAGTTATGTTGCTTAAGTTGGCGTCTCTTGGAGTTCTGAATAACTTAGTTTAATTGGAGAAAAGAATTGTAATACGCACGCGATCATCTGGCTTGTGTAGGAAAGGCATGGACACAATTATCAGTCTTATAAGGTCTCGTTTATTAATTGCCTACACTAACGGTTCTTCAGACTCAGAGTGCAATAGGGGTGGATCTGGTGTCTTTCTTAAATACCCAGAAAATAAAAACTTCAAAGCACAAGGTCTCCGCAGGGCAAATTGCTTCCAACTTCACGTGTGAGCTCATAGCAATTAGGACAGCCCTAGATATTTACCTTACATGGGCAGATATAGCTAATTCCGACGGCATCATTGTTCTCTCCGATTGTAGATCTGCTCTTGAGGCCATCATGAAAGGAAAAATGGGACTCACCCAAGAAATCAATTCTCTTTTACTTTCCATTGGTGCATTGGGTAAACCATGCACCCTCCTGTGGATACCGGCCCATGTTGAGATCGAAGGGAACGAGATGGCTGATTTCCTTGCCAATGAAACCAGAACCCTTGAACCTGTAACTTCATCGACTACGGTATTTGATGCCAACGCAGTCGCAAAACAAAAGCTCTGCTCAAACGTACGAAAAAAATTCTCGCTGCCAGAATTAAATTATAACCTAGAAATTACAACAACAATAACCAGACTAAGGACAAAACATTTTAAGGGCATGAAGATTCTGCCTGATGGATCCAGATCATATGTGGACTGCAGGCCCTGTCCAGGCAAGCAACTGGATCCCAAGCATCTTTTTAACTGTCCTTTCATTGTTGGTGCCCTTTTTAAAATAGACAATGACTACAGCATGGACAACCTATACTCGGATCATGCCTTGGATGCTGCCACGGCAGTGATTCACGCCTTTGGCAATATTTGACTCATTTCTACATCTTTATTTTGTTATATACACCTTTGCACTTTGTCATACACGACAACAATAACAATTGTAATACGCAATTGACACTGGTTGAATTTAATACTCATTCAACTTTTGTATACACATTTAAAGATCTTTTTGAGCATTTGAGTAATTATAAGAATAAAAGACGTCTATGAAAAAACTTTGGCTGTTATTATTATTCAAAATGGCAGCATCAGGTGATGTCTCTTGATTTGGCGCAATTGGCCAACAGTTTAATGCAAAAAAGCCTGAACTTATAAATATTTATATTTTTCCCATATGAAAGTCATCAATCTTTATAAATAGGTTTGTAATAACACACAATTACCTTTTTAAGGTTATATCCTAGTTTAATTCCCACGTTTGGTGACGGAGAGGAAAACAGCACCAAAATTAGATAAAAGCCCGTTTTTAATGTGTTTTGGACTTCTTCCCTTAATGGCGACAATGATTCATCAAATTAGGGATAAAAAAAGGGTACATACGTATTATCGCAACAATCGCCAACTTTATTAATACCTCACCAAGGTGGCAATCGTGATTTCCTTTGTGTCGTACGCGCTGAATTGGCAACCAGATGCTTCGTTTCATATAATGTCGCCAATAGGTTGCGATAATACGTACCTATAAAAGTATCAACTAGGACCCAAGTCCTTTTTTAGAATAAAGTTTTGATATAGTTTTGTAACACAGAGAATTTTTGTTTCTGAAAATTAACTTTCATGAATTGTAGATTATATTTAATAAAATGACCCAATACTTACGTATTAGCGTTAATGCAGCCAAATTTGCGCCACTTGAATCACGCCATTTTTCACCAAAAAAAATCGGACTGATTTTTTTTATTCAAATAAAATTGGTAAGAATATTTGTTTTGATATCATGGCGTGATTCGCGTGACGCAAATACATAAGTGCCAATGATTCATTAGAGGAGAAATCGAGGTAAAATATCATTGGGGGCGTTTTACTCGATACTTATATGTATTTTTTGTAGTACCCTATCGAATAATTTATGGACAAAAATGTCTTAAAACACTGGCAGCAGAATCTAAGTGATTTCTTTGGCTCGCCAAGTTTAATATTAAACGGGAAACTGTATGATATTTGGGTACTTATGTATTATCTTAACCGTATTGGCGACATACATGAAAAGATGCACATGGTTGCCAATTTGACGAGTTATCTTGACGTTGGCATTGTTGTGACAGTACGCAAGTATCGATATTTTTTATTAATTTTTTGTAAGTTAGGATCAGTTATTCAGTCAATTTTGTTAAAATGCTGGATTTAGGTAATCTTAAGGATACGTATAAGTTGGTATTTGCGTTTTTGCATTACCGCAGCCAAAATTGAGCCGCGATAATCGTTTTCCTTCAAATAAAATGCGTAAGAATCTTTGTTGTCTTGATATCATGGCGTGATTCGCGTGAAGAAGATTGCTGCGGTAATGCTAATACATAAGTATCGTAATATTTTTTTTTTAAAAAAAACTTCTAGTTAAAATGAAGTATTGGGCTCATGTTAGTGATTTCAACAGTTTTTGGTTAAAGTGTAGTATAGGGGCTTGGAAATGTCAATTTCTCTTGGCGACCAAAATCAATCGCCAAGATACTTCACTTAGCGATAAATGTCTGGAAACCAGAATGAATTCGTTATCTCCCCATAATATATCTATAAAAATCGCCAAATCCAAAGAAAAAAAGCCAAATCCATACTACATTTGAACCCAGTTTTTTTAGAAACTTTTAAAATAAGTCACCAGAGACTGTCGGAAGAATTGAAAAAAAAAAAAAAAAAAAGAATCGGGACAGTCTGTCGACACGCCACCATTGAAAAATAAGCGAGGGTAAGCCAAACAAATCTACAAGCCATGTTAAATACAACAAATTGATTTTGATCACAGCATTTTTTTATGAATAAACTGACTAGTATAAAGGATTTCAAAATTTGGAAATGTAGAAACTGTCGTCAAATTATTTCAAGATAAAGGAATTATTTTGAAGCTCTAATAATTCATTGAGATAATTGAAATACATTCAACAATTCTGACATTTACAATTTCATGTCAGCTGTCTAGACTAAATTTGTCTTTTCGATTAATTTTTTTTATTTATATATACGCTTGATAAAATTTAATTAATTGTATTTTAACTCCTTTTTTAATTTTTTTCTCTTTGAATTCCTATTGTTCATATTTTTACTTTTATAGCTGAACGGTGATGTGTTTACTGTAGTAAAGCAATAAATCCGAGTTTCACTAAGTAAAATTGTTAATGGAATGAAAAAAAAGTCAAATTTCGCGGAAAGATGTATATTTGGTACTTACGTGTTATCGCAACCTATTGGCGACATTATATGAAACGAAGCGCCAGGTTTCCAATTCAGCGTGTACGGCACATAGGAAATCGGGAACATGGCGTGTTATTAATAGAGTTGGCGATTGTTGCGATAATACGCAAGTTTTATTTTAATTGAAATAATCGTGGTATTTACGTTCTGTCACAACAATGCCATCGTTCAAGGCAACTCGCCAAATTGGCAATCTCAATTTCCCATGTGACGTACACGGTGAATTGATAACCATGTCACCAATACGAATGCGATTATAAGTATCAAAATCACGTTAATTTGATATCAGTATGCTACGACTTCCTCCCCCCCCCCACGGCGATAACATTTCAATATGATAACATTCGACTATACCTTTGCACTTTGTCATACACGACAAGAACAACAACAACAACATTCGACTGGCTGTTATTTCAAAATAATGCCCAAAACGAGTAGTAAACTGATATTAAATTAGTCTTTTGAGAATTACAGGTATACTTGCGCATTATCACAACCTAATGGCGATATTATGTGAAACGGAGCACATGGTAGCCTATTCAGTGCGTATGACACATAGGAAATTGAGGTTGCCAACTTGGCAAGTTTTTATAGAGTTGACCATTGTTGCGATAATACGTAAGTGCCGAATTATGATACAAGATATAAATTTGATTTCAAATTTGTCTGAAAAATAAAAGTAATGTTAAATGAAACGATGCTCGGTTTTTTCAAGGATCATTTTTACTTGTTAATGATCTTTACAGTTGGATCTTTTATTTTTGTTTACACTTTTATTTATCGCCAACTTGAGGAATCTCATTATCCTCATACTAGGTAATAGTACAACACAGAAAAAGGAGCTGTGTGCTGGTACAATTTGGCATGGTTTTCTTTGCCTAAGGTGTGTGCTACAATAGGATTTTTATCCGTGATTAAAAAAATATTACAGAATAAAAAAAATAAGAAATTATATTAATGATTCTTCAAAACTTACCTTTTATGAAGAAAAATTCCAAAATAAATTTTCATTTAACTATTCTTACTTATTGAAGATTGAAAAAATTGCTTTGGTATATTCTAAATCATTGCTTTTAACAATCGTAAGCCTTACGATATTTATTTGATGTAAAGCAAGCCTCATTCAAAGTATAACATTTTTTCGATTTTCTTAAACATTTTTAATTTAGTTTTCTAAAAGTAAATGACATTGCAAATTTGCTTTGCAACAGTCTATATTTATCGAAAACTTCTTGAAGTGTGTCCTGTTATTGTAATGGAAATTTCTGTATATCTATTGCTATTCGTTCGCATTCCACAAATGTCCTCCAACCGTAGCCAACACTCCTTATATTTTTTAATCACAATCAGAAGACAAAGTCGACATTTGAGTTAGTACCCCATTCTCTACATCCGTGGCAAGCTAACAGTAGGAATTTGAACTGCATTAGCTCCTTTTGCATGACGTATCTTTAGTATAATCCGGATTCGAATATGGGATTCGATGCAAACGTCGCCATCCATCAGCACGTGACAATGAACATTAAGTTGCCTCCTAATTTTGAGTCCCGTTCAAATGACAATGTAGGCACTTGAGTTGGCATCTCACATTTCACATTCACTTAACGCCCAAAAATAATATGAGGAATTCAACAGATTTTACGTAAGTTCCTTTATATGAGATGAACTTTTTAAGAAAACTCTTCGAACCCACTACCCGCAAATCTAAAGAGTCCATTGCTTGGTTCCATAAAGTGACTGGTTCCAATCTTTTGAAGTAGAGTCACGAAATTTGTTTTATGATTTAAAAAAAAAATACTTCTCATAATTTTGATATGCGGTCGGAGTACGATGCCATGGATTGAAATTCTTTTGAAATTTTGAATCATGCTCTAACGTTTATGTTATTATATAAGCTGGAATCACATCTTTTATAAGAAAGGAATATACCTATTGTGTGAAAGCTTTTAACGTAATTCTGAATAGCGATCAGATGATTAGCTCACCATTTGAGCCCACATCCTTTTCAACTGAAGATATACAACTAATTTTTCAAATTGTTCTAAGTTAATAAAATAAGCATTCCCATAAATTTTATTTAGTGATATTAAAAAAGTGTGAACTGTCGCTATCGAGACATAACAAATACATACAACAAAAGTTATTTTCTTTAATAAATGATCTAGTTTAAGTTTCTGTATACTTATAAGGTTCTGTTTAAAAGTCAATTTGCTTCAAAATTATTTATTTGGTCCTACTATAATCCAAATACTTATAAATATTTGGTTACTAAAATAATAATTAAAATTCTTTATATCCCTTATAATGTACAGTAATATAATATAATAAGTGAAAAATAAGCATGTTTAAGTTCTAATTAATAAAATAGATTTTAGATACCTTTTCAATACTTACGTATTAGCCTAGTGGCATCCAAATTGACTCCACAGGGATCGCACTATTGCCCACTAAAACATGACTGACTGGACTTTTTTCAAATAAAACACGTAAGAATATTTTTGTTTTAATATCGCTTGGCGCGATTGATATGGCGCCAGTTTTGCTTCGATGACGCTAATACGAAAGTACCACTTTTTCTTTACACCTATAGGCAAGAACAAAGAATATTTTTTAAAATTAGAATTTAATATATATATTCATAGATTTTCCTTTATTCCTTCTGAAAATAATTTTGTCTATTTTAATACTTCATAATTGAGGAATTTGAGGTCTTAAGGAATATTTTGAAATATTTTCAAACATTAGAAAAGATATATATATATTTACAGAGAAATCTTCTTCACATTCTTTGCTCTTTTGGATACTTTTTATTGCAAATCGACGCACTAGTCTAGATTTGATTTGAGTAGGAAAATAGAAATTCTATAGGATTAACATTGCGTTCATAAACTCAAATTGCTTGTAGACGGGATCCTTGGTATACATTATCTTCTTAACGGTTAAAGTGTAGTATAGAGGGGGGAGGCTTGGCGATATCAATTTCTTTTGGCGAACAAAATTCAATAGGTGTCTTAGCAAAAGGTGTCTGGAAGCCAGAATGAATTCATTATTTCACCGTGATATCTATATAAAAATCGCCAAATTCACTGCTACACTTGAGCTCCTCTTAACATAATAGTTTAGGTCTCGAATAAGCAAGTTGTAGCAGTGTAAAAACCTAATATCTCTAAAGTTGAAAGAACGTGCCAATTCGTATACTCAAATTTTCAACTAGTCCAATTGCGCAAAAACAGTTTTTGGTATCAGAGGCCAGATTATGCTATTGATACTTTAGTTACAGTTTTGTGTATTTCCATGTATGCATTTGGCAAGGAAATCACAATTTGCCTCATCCATGCACTCCTTCTTTGATGCAAACCGGCGCTTCTGATGGTATTCTTATATTTAAACACTTCCCTCCTAGTTAGATTTTCATTGAATTAGATTTCCTTTCTTGGATGGTAATGCAAATAAATCATGCTTCCATTTCTTAAAACTCGGTTGCTAAATCTTGGCATTGTTTATTAAAAACAGAAATGTATCAGAAACCAAACACTTATTATTCGCTAGGGCAAAAGCTAATCAAAAGAACTTTCAAATATTATGAAAAACAACTTGTTTCAAATAGATGACAAACATCAAATTCAATTCTTCTGCTAGAAATTGTCTTTTAGATTCATTTAAACAATGAAAAAGAAGAAGAACGCTTGACATAATAGGGAAATGGAACGTGAGGCGTTCCTCCATCCCATATCGAAATGTATTTGGGCCTTGAAGTGGAGAGGCCTGGATTGACAATTAAAAAGATCGGAAATGTGAGTCTTAAAATGCAGAAAGAGTTCATTTTTGTAAGAGTGGCCGTGTCATTCAGGCTTTGACAAGTGGTAAGATGTTTTCAGAATATAATTAAAACTACTTCTATATCTATACTACATGTAGAATGATTATACTGACATAATTAGAAGCGTAAAAGTTTATATTTTATAAAATTGCAAAAGATGAAATCTGTGTTTTTTTGGTCGAAATTCGTGAACTTATCACCTTAATGGCAGTGAATGAGTGAATATTAACGTTGCACTATTCAGCTACACTCTACGGCCTTTGGCGACGGACATAGTAATTTTGAACCATGGTCGTCACCAAGTGACGAGGACAACACCTGAGCTGGCACCCTACTCTCCTAACTTCCACACCACACAAACGGGACGACATTTGAGCTATTGACATATTTAACGTGCATCGCTCCCCTACACGGCGGGTCTTCAGTGGCACTGGGCTCGAATTCATGACACGCTAGCCATGATCCGATGCCTTGACCACTTGGCTACCGTGGCCACAAGATGATGCTGAAAAGCGTCAAAAAGGACTCGTTTGCAACATAATTCGTTCGTTAGCTTAGATTTGTAAATGTAAATTTTAGGGATAAGATAAAAAAATTGGCAAAGAAAGTTTTTTAAAATCTGTTTGTAAATATCGTCAAAGCTACGTCTGCTTTGGTAATTTTTTTAGAGGATTTTTAAATTCTAATAATGAAATGGAGTGGAATAACATAACGAATAATAAATATAATAAAATAGAGCAAATTTTTCGTGCTGTGTTGTTTATTACAGTTTTTACAGTGGCGTAACGGAGAACATCAGAGCCCTCTGCAAAATCAGTTTTTGAGACCCAAACCCAAATACGTACTTTGCGTCAGTCAAGCTTTGGGCGTCCTAAAGTCCCTGGGCACGCCACAGTGAGGGGGTGTACGTTACGCCACTGGGTTTTTGTATAACAATAGTGTGCTTTTTCATTAGTTGCAATCAAATATACCATTATAAAACTGCTTTTTCTTTTGTTTATTATCTTCCATTTCTTGTTCTGTAATTTTGCAAATTTTATAAATAAACTCCATTTGGAATTTAATAGAAAACATTTTTTTCTCCGATTCTTTTATATAGAGTTAAAAGATAAGGTTCTATATATACACATTCCTACCCATTAAAATTGTATAACGTATTTCCGGAGTTTCGGCAAATACACCCTGAGATTATGTATCTAAAAACGAGTTTTATCCAGCACTGTGATGGATTGCTTATGATATACATTTTTCATACCGCAACGAATGCCATCTGCCATGGTAAACAGAATTTCTCGGTGTTTTTTTCTGCTTCTGTTTTGATCGCGCAGACGATTAATATTTTCACGTCAGCATCGTTTTAGTAAACGGTAAAATCTAATTCACACGCATTTATTTTTTCCCTATTAAGTCGGCAACTTAATAAAATAAAATGATTTTAATTTCTTTTCAGTATTGCTTGAAATAAAAATTGAAAGCAAGATTGCGAAACCCTTCGTATTCTGGTAAGTAAAATTTAGTATTTGTATCAGTAAATAATAATAGCAAGTAAAATTTAGGACTTTTATATAGAAGAACGGAAGTAAAAGGTGGCAATAAGCTAAACTCATTACAATTACAAGATATTAAATGCACAATGAGGTGTTCTGCATTGAATTTAAAACTGACACTAGACTTGTACATTTTCTACTTGCAAAAAATTTAAATAAAATTTCAAATTTTATAATTTGGTAACGATTTTCAAATAATAAGATTCTTCAAAAGTTTTTCAAATTAAAAAAATTTTTTATGCTATATTTGTATTTTTAAATTAAGTTCAATTTGTTTACTTATGTGCTTTGTTATTGTTTAAAAATATGTATATTTTAAAAGAAAGTTTCTGAAAAAGCAAAAAATGGCAGCGACAAATCGCATGACCTGATTGGCTGGAAACGTATGACTGCATTTATCATGTGATTATGACGTCACGTGATTTTATCTATTGATTAGCTGGAAACTCGTAATAGTAGTTATCATGTGACTATGACGTCACAAAAATTTAGACTTTTGTAGTTGTGGATAAAGGTGATTTTCCAAGGAGAAAAAAAAAGTCGAACATGTAGTATGTTTGAAATCTATTTATGGCAATATCAAATGTATATATACTATATATATATTACGTTTTTCTCTCCTAAATTTATAAAAAAATACCAATAAAAATGAAAATAATTCGAGAAAATAAGATAAAAAAAATTTCTTCCGAATTGTTAGAATAGTAATTTTTTAAAATTCTGTTTCTGTTTTTTTTTTATTCTTCAAAAATGTCAATAGATAGAATTTATCATTCAAAAGGCTTAAAATAAATACGCAATTTAATAGGCTCGGATTTGAACTCTCTTCACTTAATTAAATAACAAAGGCTTTGTTTTAACTTAAAAAGCTTTTATACGCTCAATAATTTCAATTTTGCATTATAGACTTTACTCGTTTTAAAAGTTCAACATAAATGTGCATTATAATATTTTAATTACGGTTTGATGTGAAAAATAATGATTAGAATTCCAATAAAAATTGAACAGTAGGAATAAAAAAATTTCGCTAATAATTTAAAACAATGCCTTCGTTTGTTGATTGTTTGTAAAAAAAATCTAAAAAATAAAGCTTTGGGATTATAATTACCATCAAAATGTAACAAAAACTAGTTAACTGGGAAAAAGATAATGAGTTTAAGTAAATATCAGAAATTGAATTCTTCCTTAACAAATATAACTGCTTTCGATCTGTTTTTTTTGGAACAAATTCATTTTTTTCTAATCCAGTTAAAGATTCTTTGAGAGAAAATGTATTTTTATTGTATGTTATTGATTTTTTATACTGAGACTTATCATGTATTTATTTAAAATAATTCTGAAACTTTTCACAGTTTGAAGTTGATTGTTCTTTATTTTTACTTTAAACTAAAAACCTTTTGTTATGTGTAAAAATAAAAATATATTGCGGCACTTCTCGGTAATGTGTTATTTATATTGAAAGGGGTTAATTACCTTAATCTTAAAAATCTGTAGACATTATTTGCTAACTTCAAAAATAGCCAGGCGTGGATACTTCGTCGCTGATTATTGTAATATTAAATTTGACGATTTGTGGATTAGGAATCAAATTAAATTAGGTAGCTAATAATTAGAAGGTATTACCTATAGAAGAAAGTGATCGTTTATTTAAAGTCTTCTCGTATCTTGTCTGCGTCGCTATTGTTTTCTACATTTTGTAGTTGGGTTCATCTCTTAACTTAGGTTAATAGAAATTGTCTTGTTGCTTATATCAAAGAATAAATTGAAGTTATAATGACTATGGCTAATCTTCCTTCCGAACTCAGCACACTGCGGGATGAGATAATTTATCCCTCACAACTTGACGGAATTTCAATATTATGATTTCCTTCACTAATAGTCCTCATGTTGCTTTATACTATGACTTTAATAAACAACACTCAATGAAGACTCGTAATGCATGTTGTTTCGGTTGAGGCTCAAAGTCTTCATACTAATGCGGTGTGGTGGTTTATTGTGTGGGTGCCAGCTTAGGATGTCGCAAAACTATGAGGTCCGTCTGCAATAGTCCTCGTATTGTCTCAAAATGTCACGTTAATAAATTTTCGTTCTCTTGGAAGCCGTTGTGTGTGTGTGGTTTAAAGTATAGTTACAAAATTAGCAACTTTTGCATAGTCGTTCCTTTGTTTTAAAATATTTTTTCTCCAGTTGTTTTTATCAACTCCGTGGAGTTAAAATTAACGATGTGTATAAATGTGTAATCTAAAATAAATTAAATCTGAACTTCAATTTAAATAACTTAAACACTTGATAGTTAAAATAACTTAACAATTTAAGAAATTAAAAGCAGATTTTGTTTTCAGGAATTTCTATTCTTTCAGCCCCAAATTTATTTGCTTTGGTCAGTTTATTAAATTTTAAATGAAGCACGTAGCAACGGAATGTTTCTGGGTTATGGATTTTGATTAAATCCCGTTATGTGACATTGCATACACTTTTGATTAATTACATTCAGACCAGATTGGCGAGAGAACGAATGAGTATTTGATATCATAGCAAAGATGATTTATTATAAACACATCGCTTCCCTTTAAACATAATTACTGCTTTGCATTCCTGTACATTAAGTCTCAGTCGCTGCATTTCATTGGCACAGGGATAGGTTTATTTTCAGTAGTTCTCATCTCGAAGGAGAATTATTGTACTGCCCTTTAATATAATTGTCAGCAATCAAATTTATGTTTCTTTTTAATTAGAACTTTCATAAAAAAAACTGGATAATGTATTATTTTGGGTGTATAAATAAGTTTATAAAGACTTTTTTGTGTGAAAATTGTGGCTTATTGTGCAAAAATGGTAACAAATTGATTATTGAAATGGTTATTCATCGGTAATCACTACTTGTTCCAATTTTTATGGCAGCGTACGAGCTTGTGCGTTTAAGAACAAATGGTCTTTAGAGGCAATCTAAGAAATGACTTATTTTTTTTGCATTCTTCTGAAAAATGGAAGTGTTGGTATTGATAAGACATGCTATATATAATGTGTGTGTGTAATAACTCCCAGTAATTTAATCTTTAATAGCTTTTGATTTATCTATTGTCCATTCCTTCAGGAAAAACGTTTAATTAATAATCTAGCTACCCGCCTAACGAGAGTATCTTGAACTACATCTATCCATCCACTCAAATCATGTGATTCGAGCTGCCTATAAAAACCATGGTCCGAAATCAGCCCTTATGGTTAATTGTCTGCCTTAAACATGTAGTCGGCTACAGTGCTTTGTGTAATTGTTTTCTTTGTTCTATGTGGTGTCGTCAATTCCCTGCTTTATGTTTAATATGTGTATGTCTGTTTTTCTCAAGATGTACATTAAATCGATTTCCTGCCAAAAGGACTGCCTCTTCAATCCCATCCAAATAAAACATCAACCATCATAAATAGTGATCTAAATAAAGAATCCATCACACTCGCCAAATTGTGATACTCAAATGATATATATTGACAGAAACAGGTCTGGAGGAGAAATGTCTGCAACTTTTGCCTGGCACTTAATGTTTGAAATTTTTGTAATGTGATATATATATATGTCCCTTTATTATATCTCTGTTCATATTCCAGCTGTTTCTCCTTTATTGTTGGGTTAAGACACATCAATTGTAGTCGGTGATGATCCCCTATGATAATTTCTTTCTGATTAGTAGTACATAATGTACTGCACCAATTTATACCCACCCCCAAATACAGAAATACCTTAATCTTACACTTCAACCCTTGAATGCTTGATTTTGCGATTCATGGTGCTGCAGAGCTGGTTTTACTTCCACAATTTTTTTACGCCTCGCATTGTCGTAAGGAATGCATTTTTTTATAACCTGAACCAATCAATGTAAAAACCTTCTTCCTGTTGTTGTCGTTGTTTTTTTTTATCCTGGGATACTTATGAAAGACGAGAGATGGAAGAACAGAAACATACAATACAAACAGAAGAACACATAGACATTTTTATTACAAACGATGATCCCAGCATATAACAGAAAGGGTGCGCTGCTTTTTATTCGAGACAGGAATCCATTTCAGTCCGATTTCTTTTCCCTGAAGAAGATACATCCATGCCTTATTTGGGATTCGAACCCTAGCCCACTCGGTTACAAGCCGATGGTCATATCCACCATACTGGCTGAGTGGTAAACCTTCTTCCTTGGCCTTTGGAGTAGCTGTTCGCAAGTGAAATCATCATTTTCATGTCTATTGGATTTTATTTTTATTCGTGGCCACGGTAGCCTAGCGGTCAAGGTAACGGACTCATGGCTGGTGTGGTAGTTAGTGGAGGAGGGTGCCAGCTCAGGTGTTGTCCTTGTCATTTGACCATAGTTCAAAATTACGAGGTCCGTCGCCAAAAGCCCTCGTGTAGCTGAACAGTGCGACGTTAATATTCACTCACTGGTTCTTAGTATTATGACACCCAAGTTCCTTGTTTTTGGAACATTCTCATGGCTTTGAAGCATAATGAAGTTGCTTGTTGAGTTATTTCCAAAGGTTGTGTACATTCTGCTTGCATTTGATGTGAATGTTCGTTCAAAATGCCTCTAATTCTGCACCCTCAAATATTGCTGGACTTCCTTTACGTCCCTTTCCTACATTTGGAAGACTATACCACTTAACAATATTTTCATTAATAAATGAAAGAATTTTTTTCTGAAAATGATGTGTAAAAGACTATTTATTGTGAATCATATGGATCAAGTGGTTTGAGTGGGTGGAGCTAAGCTGTCACTCATGAAGATACTCTGTGGTCTATATTAATTAAAAACCGAAATGTAAGGGCTTTAGTAGAGTAATCTTAATCTTAGCCTCGGCGTTGTTTGATGTGCCGTTGTTCCTCGGATATTTATATATATATTTACATAGATTTCAGTCTAATATTTTAACTTGAATAAATAATCTATTATAGATTTGTTAAGTTTATTGTGTTACGAATAAATTCTAGAAAAGACGTCACGGATTCCAGATTATTTTAGAGCAAAACACATCTTATATTCTTTACTATTGTTTTAATTTTCTTTCATTATGTTATAACATGTAATTACCACTGTTCTACTCTTTCTAAAAAAAGCCTTTTCCCCTTATAAATATCAACATTTAGCACATTTTTTTGAAATTTTTTGTTGACAGTTAAAACAATTGTTGCCCCTTTTGAAATCTTGTTAACATTTATGTTATTATTCATCCGTCCAACTATTCCTTCGTGGATGCATTTTATTAAACACTTAATATTGCTCTCCTAATTAATTTAAATAAATGTAAGATACAACTCAATGTTAGTTGCTGTATATATATGTTAGTTGCTGTATATACCAATTCGGAACATAAAAAGAAAAAAAAAATGGTATTTAAACCTTCATTTCAACTGCCAAGCTTGAGAAACTAAACAGTGTTGTCCACCATACTTTGAAGCTTAAGAAAATGCTTTTGTCACTTCACATATTTTCCCCGTATTTTAAATATCAAAATCATGTAAATGTATTCCGTCATCAACTCGTCGAGAATTTATTTTCGTTAGAAAACGAAAACCAATAATTTTCTTTAATGACTGCGCTGCTAATGGAATAATTTTTCTTGTATGGTTTAATCAATCTCACCTCTCACAATCTACTATTTTTTGAACATCAAAAGATTGCTTCTGAAGGGGTCAGCATATGTTGTGCTTATTGTATTCATAAATAATAACTGTACTAAGCTTTATCCTTTGTCTCTTTAGACCAGCGTTTCACAAAATGTAGGGAGCGCCCCCCTTGGTGGCGTGATAACCATACGAGGGGGACGCGAGCATATTGAAAAGTCGAAAACAAAAGATAAATTTAAAAAAATCATTAATTTACTGAAAGTAAACAAACAAAATACATTCTGACATAATAAAAGATCAAATACACAATTACACTAATATAAAACACTTATATATCAGTACTATGCAATGTAAACAACTGATTTATAAAGATATTTAGTTAAGAAGCTTAATAACTATCAGTGACCCCATGGGCTTATCATATATAAAATTATATGCAAAAATGAACACTTATCTTGTTAATTTGCACAGTTTTTAGTAAACCCCTTGAATGCCGATTAAAAATTACGTGATGGGCTCCCCAATGTCACCGTTAAACACGTAGGCGAACGTATGCGGTGCATCGGGAGGGGGGGGGGTAGAAAAGGAATAAATAAGCACGAACACTAAGTTCACGAACATTGTAAAGGTCATTTTACTCCATTCCAAGGCCTTCGGAATAATTTTATAGATCACAGTTCACAGAAAAGATAGTACTGTGCAAAGACGTATATGTACGTCCGGAGTAATTAACACACTGGCTGAGCGAGACGTTTATATACGTCGATGTTACTAAAGAGGTTAAAGTCGTATGGTAGGTTTAGCGTCAAAGTATAGTATTATTGAATTTAATATATTGTTATTGTATGGAGGAGATGAAAAGCATGATTGAATATTGAGTCGCAAGTGTTGAAAGTTTGAGAAGTATTGCTTTAGAATGAAGCAGTTTATGTTCTATGACATATTCCGGATAATAGTTATGTAATCCCTTCATCGTCGTCGAGTTTTGAATCCAAAATATATTTTTTTCTTTATTTTGTATTATTAAATTTATTTTAAAAAACGTTCCAATGTTATAAAAGCCACGGGGATTTCTTTTTTCACTTTCAAAAATTATTTTGCTGTACGGGAATTTCTTTTCCTTAAAAATATTCTGTAATGTGTGTATTTTTAATTCTCATATCCCCCCGTTTGGATTTATATTATTTACTCTAAATATACAGACTACATTACTCTAGATATATACAAGCTGCCCCAGGAGTATTGGGAGGTAAGACATCCCAATGATTCAGATTCTGTATAACAACACATGTTCGGGGAAATCTTACGGAAAGTAGTATGACGGGTGCAGAAACGAAGAGACACAAAACTGAATCATCGGAAAAAGAGGCGAGTTTGAGTTACCCGCGTCCAGCCTTCACTATGCCTATTAACTAGTATTGATTCATTTATTCACACAAATTGTGCTGCAAATTAGGAAACGTTCGGTGGAACAATGATATGTAGAACATCGTCTGTAAAACGGCATTTTGAAACAAATCACAAACTGTTTTGTCAAAAAGTGAACCAGAGCAAGAAGAATTAATTTCTCAGAAACCATTTGGCGGTTGACTCCAATTCAGCATGCATTTTGCTGACAGTATAACATCTTACAATCCTAATGTGAGTTATTTGTCATCTAATCTACAACAATGTAAGTCACATTAATGTTATTTTAATTAAATTACTCGTATATATAATTAAAACATTTATTATTATACATAGCAAAATGTATTTTTTCCGTAAAAAATAGATTTTTGAGTTGTTAGCATAAAGTTTTATTTTTTTCCCAATAATCACAATTCAAAATTATTTAATGGCACGTCTGTGCCTCATTGAACATTTCTTTTGAAAAAAATAGCACGTTGATTCGTAAAGGTTCGCCTCCCAGGCCTTATAAGAACTCATGTCGCGGATTCTTAATAATCCCTACGAAAGGGAATTTTAAAGGAGTTTCTTCCCTAACCGATGGAGAATTTAAACAGATGGAAATTGAACTAGGAATCGATAAAAAACAGATTTGGGAAAATGAATAAAGAAATTATGGAAATTTAATGTTTCAGTTAAACAGTTAAGAACGATGTAATGAAAAATAAATTAAATATTCCATGCAGAAAGACAGTAATACTTTTATTTTAGCGTCTCTGAATCTCTACTGGGATGGGGGAATCACGAAAGAAAAACTTTTAACTCTAAAATCAGCGTCAGTATTAGCTACGGAAAAAAGTCTTGTTAACTAACAGAAGTAACAGTAATTTAGAAATTTTTTGAATAAGTATTATTCAAGAATATTTTATACTCTCTTTCTGGTTTTCTTTGATGTAAATTACAAAACGCAGTTTCTAAATTATTAAAAATTATTAATATTAATTGAAAAATTACAAAATTTGTATAATTATTATTAATTATCATTAATGAATTACAAAATACGTGCACAATTTCTTACTCAAAATTTATCTTAAGCCCTTTTGAATTATTTAAAATTCATTACTTACTCTAAATACATTATAACTTATTTACAAATTTTTCAAACATATAGTCTTAAATAAATAAATTAAAGATGCAGGGAATTTGTAACAATTTACAATAATTTTGAATTTTAAAGCGAAATTATTTATTAGAATATATTTAGCTCAATGTCTCTAAATATGATATTGTTTTATCATTAACTTTTTTAATTCAGAGACATATGAAAAATACTATGTTAACATTAAAAATCACAAAACAGATTGTAGTGAACTGCATATAAACTCGAAACGAATTACATATAAAATTATTTATCAGGAATATTTATCAATATAGAAAATTCTCTTTTATTGGGTCACGAAACACTTACGAATGATAACACTGTAGCAGATTATTGCATGCATCTGTAACATAAAAATACTAAATGGTATGGTACTAATGTGTATATAATCCTTAGATAAATATCTAAAAAGATTCATTTAATTACTAATGTTTTGATTAATGTCTTCTGTTGCTAATAGCAACTGGGTAAATCAAGATCTGAAGTTGGCAATAAGTATTTTTATGTTGATTTATAGTGAATCTACTGGATAGGAATTAGATAAAAAGAATTATAAGTTATTTTAAGATGTAAAAGACTTTAATTTTTTTCTTTACATTACTGCTTTGAATTCCGAAAAATCCAAGAAATAAATTACTGTAAAATATTACCCTCATAAATTATGCCGAATTTGAGTTTATTACGTTCCATATGCTAATAATTGAATGAAGATATTTTTTTGTAAAAAGAACTTTAAGGTCTTAAAAATTTTAATATTAAAGATAATTTTCTCACTACATAATAGAAAGAATCGGTGTCAAATTTTTATGGTGAATTTCAATATATATATTTATAAGGTAGCTCACAAACATAAATGTTTTTTTCATCTGACTTAATATTTTTAAGAGACGAAGTAAAAAATAAATAAATAAAATATAGTTTTGAGAAATAAACGTATAGAATTATTTTAAAATTAGTCAAACATATAATTGAAGACATTGGATAAAATACCAAAATAAGTATATTAATGTAAAGCCATTATAAAACTTATAATTGATTAATCATTTAAAAAAATAAATATTGTCTATAAATATTTAAGATATATCCATTAGATTAGACATAAAAGGGATGTGACTCTTAAACTAACAGTTATAAAAATATTTGTTCTAATTTCTTCCAGATTCTGTTTGACCAGATTCTTAAATGACCACCTCATTATATAAGCAAAAGTATTATGCTAAAAATAGTTTTTATTATATGTGTGAGTCACTTTCTGGAAATAGTAATAATAATAATTACAATATTATATTTTTGTTTTCAAAACAGTTCATTGATACGCAAATCAAATATTATTTAACTTCAATTTGATATTCAACCCATCTTTTATTTTAGAACCTATAGATCACAAAAAATATATTACTTCAAACTCTAAGATAAAAATAAAATATTATCTTCCTATTGAGTTACAGAAGCAGTTATCAGTTAAAATTATGTCAGACAATTTATGTATTCAAACAAATATAATATTAGGATTATACAATTACAATTATCAAACGATCATAAGAAAACATTAATTATTTTGGCTAAAGGTATTTTAACTGTGGGATTATGCTTATATTTGTTTACTAAAATAAAAACGAAAAATTCTATTAACTATTAATTAGTTTTCGTGCAATAATTAAATGAATACATATACCATTATTTAAGTATGGATAAACTATTAGTTTACATGAAAAAATTGATAATTGTGCTTAGGTTTGAGTATTACAATTTAATGAAGAGAAAAATGCTAATAAATGTAAATATATTCTAGTTATTTCCTTCCTACAAGTATTATTAACTACTTTACTTGTTTAGTAATTATGATAAATAACAATAATTAAAGAAATTGAGTTTGCATTTTTCTCGAGTTATTGAATGCTTGATTAAATATCCATTATATAAATATTCCAATAACTGAGCAGTTAAAATTTTTTTTTTTGCATTTTGTGAGTGAAAAACTTAATTATTCAAAGGTATATGGAAAAAATAATACAAAATTGTTGTGAATTTGTTCACGAGAATTTACACAGCTAGAATCTCTCGTACATAAAATAGAAAGTTATTAAAAACATTATCTATTACTAAGATAAAACTTATCTTGAAAACGTTAATTTGAAAAATAGGTTAATATACAAGGTTTGACACAAAAAACGAGACTACGGGTGTAGCTTGAAAAAAGAGTGGAGTTGGCAACAACTGTTTTGGTGGCATCATCCCACATACCTTCTATATCCATGTGGCTAGTTTCGCATTGATCGATCATGCCAATTGGGAGTACTGCGTCATTGAGTGAACACGTGCAATTGCATTCTGCCGGAAAATGTCGAATCAGCACCAAGTTTCTTGTGAAACTTAAGAAATCAGCCACCGAAACATTTCATATTTTAATAGAGGCTTATGGAGATGAAACTTTGACTAGTGCACATGTGTTTGAATGGTACAAGAGATTTTCCGGAGGAAGGGCTAGCGTAGAAGATGATGAACCTGCTGGGCGCCCAAGGTCAGCGATTGCAGACCAAAACATTCACACCACTCACATCAGTGGCCAGACCGTTAATAAACACAGCTACATTGAAGTACTAAGGAGACTGAATGCAAATAAAGGCCAGAATTGGGGCGTGGTGGATGGCTGTTGCACCAAGACAATGCATCCGCTCATATTGTCCTATCTCTTAAGCAATTCTTGACCATCCTGACAGCATGCTCATCCGGTGATAGAACATGCTCCTTATTCACCTGATTCATCCCCAAGCATTTTTTTTTATTTCGTACTGTTAAATCATGCTGAAAAGGAACCCATTCTACCTTAGTAGAATAGGTTCAGGTAAAAACGGAAAGTCTCCTAAAGGGACTTCCAAAAACCTCACTCCAGAACTATTACCAGCAATGACAGCACCGAATGCAGACGTATGTGAATACTGAAGGGAACTACTTTGAAGGTGATACTGTCATGGAGAACCAATTATGTAAGTGCAATGATTTATTGGACCAGTTTCGTTTTTTTGTGTCTTATTTCGATTGTCTACAGAAACTATAATAGGATTAGAAAACTAGAATAAACATATTATATTGCATAACATAGTGTATTGAAAACAGATGGAACATAAAAAAAAGGAATTATGCAGCTGAACAGAAAAATAAAAAGTCGTATTATATTTATAGACTTTTCTTATAAAATATTTCAAATGCAGTTGCAGTACAATAGAAAATTTTATAACATAGCTCAGTATTAATAACATGATAAATGCCGGAACACACAGCTTTATATGAGAGAAATAATGTTATTAAAAATTTAAATTGTTGACTTATAACATTTAAAAAATAAATAGTTTGTCCTTTGTTATGAAAGCTGGAAAATGTTTACTGTTTTACTGTTCCTACATATAATACTTATATCAGTAAAACTTTCTATTCTTAATATGTTTGTTGCTTAACAGTACCAACATAATGACTTTTTCTGTTGGTAAATTAAAAGCCTCCTTTATAACACCTGTAAAATGTCTGCTGCTTTACATTTTTGTCATGATAGTTTATTACAATAGTAATGTTTATACCTTGACTGTATTGGGAAAAGTCCGTTGTTTTGCAGTCATTAAACCTTAAAAATTCATATGTGTACATAATTTTTCGATCCACGAGGGATGTTTAATGTTATTCAGTCCAGACATTATTATTTACAATCTCATCAATACTAGAATATACCAGTTCATATTATTTTTTGCTACTTTTACGAGAACAATTGTCTTCGTCATGGACAAAAAAGAAATCTTTATGTGGAGAATAACGCAGTTAATTTTTGAAGTACAATAACTCTAAACCGGATTAATTGCAAATGTAGATTGTCTAGATTAAACAAAAACAGATATAAAAGTAAATCAAGGTACAAAGCTAAACATTCTGCACAATAAAAAGAACTTATATTTTGAAATGTGACAAAGCAAAACATTTAATAATTACACGAAAGAGAATTAAAATATGTATTGCATACATATTGTCTGTTTGGAAAAATTACTCAAAATATAATGGTTTATTAATTAGGAATTTTTTTTATAAAAAAGGGTTGTCCTGATTTATTGACCCTTAATTTAATGGAATTCAAATTAATGAAGGTTTACTACATTTTAATTCAAATAATTCTTTTTACACTTACTTCTGAAGAGAAACCAAGATAAAGTTCAGAATTAAACATCAGCACACGCGTGAAGAATAAAAAGAGAATTCACATTGGGACTTATTTTCTTTACTTTTTTGTATTTTGTACTTTTGAAATCGATTCATTGATTGCCTTCAATGGATAGAATCGATCTTTCAGAATTAAAGCTGCTCTAGTTTTGTGTACTGGGGTGTTGTGAACAGAAAATAGGGTTTTTGTTTAAATTCTCTGCTATGTTTTACACACACACACATCCCAGATGTTTTCTGCCATTGGATATAGTTGTGCTTGAATGTTCAAAGATTTTTAAATGATGAAACGTGAAAGATGCAGCTTCATGAGGTCCAAGACCGCGAGGCACCAAAGGTTGAAGTCTGACTTTGCCTCGTGCGTGCAATGCATTTAGCTGAGTATATTGGAATGGTGGCATGATACCAGAAAGACAGCGAGTATTGTCCAGCTATTAAATAGCTTGAGTGCCAATGTCAAAATCTTTTTTTCAGTGGGTACCGTTGCACGTGAATGTCTGCGGGAATGAAATTGCAGATGGTTTGGCCCGTGAAGGCAGCCATAAAGATTCTACACTGGGTGTTGCCTTACTTTTTCAGAATTTGCTACCCGGATCAAACAAAATATCAGTCCCTCTTGGAAGCAGGTCCCCGTACTTGAGTGGTATGAAGGAAACCGTCCTGGTGCTGCGTGGCCTGGGGTAGGCAATAGATGAAATGAAACTACTCTTGTTATGTTTCGCAGTGGACATACTCGAGCTCAAAGTCATGTGGAATGTCTTAAAGTTTACTCTCCTTGTCCAAATTGAAATGTGATCCAAGCTGCTCCTGCCCACATCTTGGCTTGTATTGGTTGCCATAAGAGCCAGTTGCTCACAAGTCCTGCTAAAGTTCTTTATTGTTTAAAAACGCACGGGTTCATGGACTTGATATAGATGTTTCTGTCGATCAAGTGGCATACAAAACAACACACATTTTAGATAAAAATTCTGAGTGAACTTAAGGAGATAGAGAGACATTTTATTTAGTTTAAAATTTGATGTTTGTGGATGTTTTGTAAACTTCACGTTGCAAGTTTAATTTTCGAAATTCATCACGAAGATCATGATACCTTCTAATTTTAGCTACAAATAACGTGTATGAACTACGTCTGGATTCCATCACCCATCCCATTAATTTAAACCTGTATATTTTACAACAATACAAATTTGTAATTTTTTTGTCTAATCGGGGCCTGTGTTACAAGATCAACTCTGTGGGCTACTCACAGAAAATTTCTGAGGGCAGTTCGTATGGTATATTTCGTTTAAGCAAGATCCGTTGGTTAGCGAGGGTGAAGTAAGCTCTGTTAAAAGGGATGCTGGGAAACAAGTAGATTACAAGATTCTTCCCTGGACCGAATAAATATAACATGCATCGCAAGCATCACCCCCCCTACCCCTAGAATATTTAAATAATATTTTCTCTTTAAGACTTAAGATGCTTCAATTTAAAAATTTTAATGCTTTTTCATTAAGATTATATGAATATATAAAATACTCATAAATGTTTCGACATGGGCTACAATCTCTTCATATATGTTTTAACGAAATGTAAGATGACAATACCTAACACGAGTTGAGAAGCAAAAAGCTGATAAATGATGTATCGTGATGTTTGTTAATAATTAATTCTATTTGCTCTTAAATAGAGTGATTGTTTTCAACATTTTCAATATTAATCTTCCCCATATTTTGCATAGTCACTATTCTTCTTTCGCCTAAATTTAATTATCAATGAGTAGATCGGATACTTATTACAAATTTTGTGAAAATATCAATTTCATATAAGGGGCCTCAGGGGTGATAACTTTGTTTCGGGGCTGAAAATATAAACAATAATCAAATAGATATAATTCTTTAAAATTAAAATTAAATAATTCGAATCATTTACAAATTATTTATAAAGGGAAAGAGCTTCAAAAAAGTGAAAAAATATTTAAAATATAATAATAATTTAAAAAAATTATAAGCATATAAAAATAACTAATATTTTTTACAGAAACGTTTCTTAAGTTTTACGTTGAGCATGATATTTTTTAAAATTGTATCTGTGATTACTAGCAATAAGTTGATTTGTAAAGTTAATTGTATATTTGTTGCACTGTAGCTATTTTTATATAAATAAAATAATAAATTATACTTTAAAAAAATAAAAAAAATTACATTAAATTTTTTATTAATTTTTTATATTTTTTAAGTATTTTGAAATAATAAAGATATAATACTAAATACTAAATATATAATAATGTATACTACTAAATATATATAATACTAAAATTACTTAGAGTTTGAAAAGTATGATACATTTTTTTTTAAAATTCCACAAAGTTTTATACATCAAAGGCTACTATTTTAGAAAATTATACATGCGCAACTTAAAAAATTACTTAATATTTATTACAGACATTTTTTCTTATTTTCGTATACTGAAAGGTTTTGAAATTATGATTATATTTTAAACATTTTGTACTTTTCGGAAACCTCATTCCTTTATAAGTAATGTGTAAAATATTAAAATTATCTCATTTTGATTTCAAAGAATTATATTTATTTGAAAATTGTTTATAGTTTCAACCATCGAGATAAAATTAGTACCCCTCAGACCCCATAATTGAAAACTTATTTTTAACATTTTTTTTTCCAATTCGTTTGAACAGTTGTTTTAGATTAGTTATTGTAGGTTAAATAAAGTTTTAGATATGTGAAGCAGCAAAAATGTTTACAGTCTGTTCTGGTTTATTATTTAGACATAGAATGAATTTTTATAAATTTTAAGGAAACATTTTTTATATAAGAAATGAAAGTATTTCTGATTATTTTTATTTTCTTCTTGTTAAAACATATTCTATCCATTTGTACTAAATTCTGTTTTCGGACGCAATAATTTTAGATGAACAGAGAATGTTCGAATGAACCTTTTAATGTCACAATGAATGAAATAACTTCAAATTTTGTAAAAAAGATATTTGATTCAGTATCTCTGATGGTCATATACTATCCCTATTTCTTTAAAATATATCTATACAACGATTAGCGAATCATCTTTCAGAAGTAAACAAATTATTCAGGCAATCATTTATTTTGAATAGTTTCATTCTGGAATATCTACTTCACAATCCACAAATGTCATCTAGTTTTTTTTAATATTTTTTGAAGAAAATACCTGTGTTTTTGGTCCAGGGACGTCTTAAGACTTCTTGAGGCCCTGGGCCTCTAAGTAAAAATAGCCCCCACCTACAACCCTTTTATCGAATATAAAATATTTACATGTAAATTTCAATAGAAGAAATTAATGATAAAATGTGTGTGGTTTTATTTGAAATTCTCTCGTTTTTTACTTTTTAAACATTACCACATACACAACTGCAAGCGTCCTTAAATTTAATTACTCATAAAATTAGTTAATTTTGTTTGAAAAAATGCTTTGTTTCATAACACGCCTCACATTCTGGCAATGCTCCAAAAATCCCTTCAGGTGTATTTTTCCGAGTCATTTTTAAAATTTTTCTCTCTATCCATTGCTACCTAGAAATTGGTGGTGTCCCGATTCCTCCGCAAATTGAAGAACTTTCTCTATTACGAAAGGTCCAGAGAATGAAAATTTTTTATCTCGCATTCTGTGCATCAAACTGCATCATCGACATCTTTATAATTGTTCTGAAATGTTTTGAACATCTTGTTCTTAAACGTCTTGTTCCAAAACATCTTGTTCTTAAACGCTGCAACAAGAATTCGATGAAGCATAATTTTGTACCTTACCTTCTCGATTTTTTATAATAGCTGATAAACTGTTTGGATGAATACAAAATTTTGCTTTAAAATTTGTTACTAAATTTTTCAACTTACCAACAATTTCAACAGCTTATCAACAATTTCAACAGCTTATCAACTATTATAAAACATTTATTATAAAAATTATTTCTTGACGCCTGTATCCCCATTCTGAAGAATTAAATTTTTTTTGTTTGGTGCTCAAACACTTACGTTTTGACATTTTCAAGCTACAAGAAACTAAGTTAACAGTACGACTGATCAACACTACAAATGAACGAAGATTAGTTCAAGACACGAAGGGACACCTGAGGGTGAAAGAGGAAATCGAGAATGCTTCTAGTGAATTGAACAATTGGGGTTAAATGTTGCCATTCTTGGATGAAACGCCAAAATTCTATTGCTTTCGGTGAGTTAGGTTCCTTATAAAACCAGTTTAATGTTTATGACCATCATAAAATGTGTTAAAAGAGAAAATAACCTAAAATGACCAAAAATAGGGAGAAAAATTGAATCACAAGAAAGAAATGTTCGCTATATAGAAAATGTACTTCGTTATTGGGAGGTTATTTTACGAAGAAAATCGTAAAATGTTCTTGGTTCCAGGAAAAAGTTCGCTATATAGAAAAAAATCGCAATATAGAGGTTTCGTAATATGGAGGTTCGACTGTATTAGCATGTAAATTTCAATAAAAGCAATTCATGATAAAAGGGGGTTTTATTTGAAATTTCGTTTTCTACTTTTTAAAATTCGCAAAATCATTAATTATTTGTTCTAGTGAACGTAAAATAATACACTTGGTATATTTATAAAGCTAATACGATAATCTATAAAATAAAAACAGAAAATAAACTGTCAATTTTTGACAAAATTCACAATTTTAGGGTAGTCGGATACCTTACATTACTAGCACATTTACACTATTTGACATTAGGTAGGTTCATTTCTGAGTAATTAATGTTTGACGAAATTAGCGAGAGACAGAATGAATGAGTATTTGATATAATAGCATAAATGATTTATTATCGATACATTGTTTACTTGTACATTTAACCGTTTACCATTCCTGTAGATTAAATCTTAGTAACGACTCAGGATTGGCACATTAATCTGTTAAATTTTTAGATGTTCTATTCTTAACAGGATTGTAATTTCTTATTAACATAACGTGTAATAACTTAAAATTTTTTCGCTTATTTGTTAAAATTTTTTTTTTTAAATATAGAAAATATTTTATTGATTTTATACTGTTAGAATAGTACATGGAAATTGTGGGGGAAATGATGAAGTAAAGTAATAATAACACACACACACACACACACACACACACACACACACACACACACACACACACACAACACACACACACACACACACCACCACACACACACACACACACACACACACACACACACACACACACACACACACACACACACACACACACACACACACACACACACCACACACAAATGGCAAACCTAATTAAAAAAGTTCTCATTATTCTAATATCTCTTAATTATATGATTGATAATGTGATTTTAACTATATGATATATATAATTAATGCTTCTAACATTGTCCACATTTATGAGGACTCTTTTGTTCCCTTAAATGTTTAAGTTTAAAATGAGTACTGTTATCTATACGGAACTATTTTATATATGTCATTGTTGAAATTTTCGAAATTTTACTTACCAAATTAAAAAAATTCACACATTTTAGTTTACCGCTAGAAAAAATGTGTTATTTTCTCTTTTATTTTAATTTCTCGTGGCTATTTTGAGCTGGTACTTTAATATAGCATTTATAAAAATAAACACCAAAACCAGTTATAGAAAGAGTCGATATTTAATTGTAATCAAGAAACTTATTGAAAAATATTTTTTGAAAAAAAAATGACCAGAATAACACGTAGTGATAAAATACATTAATTATTTCAATTTTCTTTTCAAAACCGTAACATTTTCTATCTATTTTTGCTAGAGACATTTATACATTACTGGTTTTGTTATCTGCACATAAAAATATTTTATATAAATATATTTTCTATCGAAATAATTTAATAATCACACATATTTTACTTTTTACACTTATTTTTCGAAAGATTTATTCATAATGTCAAACGACTCGGGTAAATGAATCATTTTTAGAAATTCTTTTTATTTACGTTACAATAAGCGCAATTCAAATTGTGAATAAAAGATGAATGAATAAATATAAACTTATATATGTGTTTGGTGTTTTCTTTTACAAATAATGAATGGTTTCCCACGCATCTGCTTTTGAGAAAAAAATCTCAATCTCTTTGTTATACGGAATGCTTATATTTAAATTTATCTATAGCATGTGTGTGTGTGTTGGGAGGTAATCAATACAAAACTTTATTTGAGAAAGGAATAAAGAAAAAAAAAATCTTTAAGAAAATCAATAAAATTGTGAGTAAAATTAAAAATATAAAATAAAATCCATTACTTCGTTAAAAATAATACTTTTTGGGGCTATAAATTACTATTTTTTTTAACAAAAAGATTTTTTGTATTCTAAAATTGGCTCATATTTCTTCTCTTTAATGATGAACATTGGCACTTCGAAGCCCGTACAATGAATTAATGATTGACTTTATAATTTTTCACCTCTGTCAAGTGACGAGAACATTTTTTTTCATTGAGGCTGCGAATTGGTATTCACCATTGTAGACCTCATACATTCCGGACTGTATCACTTTTTAGTTTTTTAGTGCATATAGGTGAATACCACAATCACCATAACATAATTTTGATACCGTCTCTCTCAAGGGAGACACCTGAGCTCTGACGATGCGAAATGGGCAAGATTTTAATTTTACCGAGATGCACCCAACCAAACAGGCACTCTAGGGATCTTTAACTGCCGACATGGTCGTGTTAATTTCTGCATCATAATTACCGACTTTGACCGGGGTCAAACCTGCAATCTTGGGTGTACAAGGCCAGCGACAAACCAACTACGCCATCCAGCCAGTGAGCAACGAGAACAAGAGTGCCATATTTCACTGACTGAGATGCTTAGTTTTTGTGGTAGAGACAAATCACACACACAAAACTGTTCTTTTATTAATATAGTTCGACCTTTATTGTTTCCTTTCAATATCTTTTTACTGCTATTCCTACAATGCATAATTTTAATTTATGTTGGTTTGGGAGATTCCCTTTGTTTGGTGTTTTCTTTTACAAATAATGAATGGTTTCCCACGCATTTTGAGAAAAAAATCTCAATCTCTTTTGTTATACGGAATGCTTATATTTAAATTTATCTATAGCATATGTGTGTGTGTGTGTGGTATTGAGGTAATTCAATACAAAACTTTATTTCGAGAAAAAGGAATAAAATGAAAAAAAAAATCTTTAAGAAAATCAATAAAATTGTGAAAGTAAAAATTAAAATAAAATAAAATCCATTACTTCTTATAAATAATACTTTTTGGGGCTGTAAGATTACTATTTTTTTTAACAAAAAGATTTTTTGTATTCTAAATTGGCTCATATTTCTTCTCTTTAATGATGAACATTGCACTTCGAAGCCCGTACAATGACTATTAATGATTGACTTTATAATTTTTCACCTCTGTCAAGTGACGAGAACATTTTTTTTCATTGAGGCTGCGAATTGGTATTCACCATTGTAGACCTCATACATTCCCGGGGAGCTGGTATCACTTTTTAGTTTTTTAGTGCATATAGGTGAATACCACAATCACCATAACATAATTTTGATACCCAGTTCCTCTCCAGAGGGAGACACCTGAGCTCTGACGATGCGAAATGGTGCTAAGATTTTAATTTTACCGAGAGCACCCAAGCCAAACAGGCACTCTAGGGATCTTTAACATGCCGACATGGTCGCTGTTAATTTTCTGCATCATGAAAATCCACCGACTTTGACCGGGGTCAAACCTGCAATCTTGGGTGTACAAGGCCAGCGACAAACCAACTACGCCATCCAGCAGTGAGCAACGAGAACAAGAGTGCCATATTTCACATGACTGAGATGCTTAGTTTTTGTGGTAGAGACAAATCACACACACAAAACTGTTTCTTTTATTAATATAGTTCGACCTTTATTGTTTCCTTTCAATATCTTTTTACTGCTATTCCTACAATGCATAATTTTTAATTTATGTTGGTTTGGGAGATTCCCTTGTATACAGAGATCATGGAGTTTTAATTCTAATATAGCATTTGAAACGAACCTGATTCCCTTCTACCCTGAAACCCAGCTAAAGGTGTAGAAGGAAGTGAAAGGATGATTCGACATTGATAACTTTCAATTATTCTTATTTAGCACTTTAAATCGGCTCAAACAATTTAACACTATAATTAGGATAATCCAGTCAGGCAACAGAAGTAGGAGACGAGAATCACGCGTTTGGGGAAAATACATTTAATAACCACTTTATAATAAGGGTTCTTCCCTAATATTTATTTACACAGTAGATATTTACTTAATGTCCGCTTAACGACTTTAATACTTTAAATATCAACGTAATAAGAAGGTGACAGTACCTGAACTTAGGCGGTCTTCTAATCAATATAAATTTATCATTGACAACTCCTTCCTTTAATCTTTCACAAGGCCTTTTCAATGACTTACGGTAATCTTTATCTTGTCACCTCTAGTTAACTAAACTTGTGACGGATCTATACGTGGCTCTACTAGCCCTTGAGGACTCTTTAAGGAAATATTTAATTCAACCAACTTTCACCGAAGAAAGAAACGTGATTATGCAAATTATGTATATTATATAAATTCTGTATTCGAGTTTTAAGAGTTAGTTGGTGAGTGTAGGATTGTGAAATGATTAAGTGCAATCGGAGTTTATCAATTGAAGATTTCTAAGAGAGGATCAATCGACTGTGATTAAATCCGGATAAGGATCGCATTCAAGGACTCAAGTGTAGGACTCAACTTCATAAGAGTACAGGTATCGTGATCCTTATTTAAATAGGAGTTTAGCTTATTAGTGCGTGGCGTAGTTATATTGAGCTTGTTTAAGTTATCGCGGAATCAGTTGAGGGTCCGTATTAATATCCCCAGGCTAACGAGTCTCACCTCCGTTCTCTGCTATCTGATCTGTTATCTTAATTAGATTATTATTGTGTCTGTTTGATATTTTGGTGACAATAAAATAACTAGAGTGAATTATGTCTACTGATTATTCAGTTCCTCCCACACATCTACCCGGGTCCGAGGGTAGACAAGGGGGTTCAGAGGGAAGCAGGACAACAGGCATTACAAACTTCTAACCTTCTAACTTTCTGTTATCTATTCTCTTCACTTATAATCACTCACCTCATAAACTCGCAAACAAGAAATATATATAATAAAATTAATTTGAATATCACGTTTCCTTCTTAGGAGAAAATTGGTAAATTTTGCTGGCTCCAAAGAATACCCAAGAGGATTGTTAGAGTATTGTCCTGTCACCCATTCTATTGTATATTAATTCTTATGTAAACGAGGCAAAAATACATCTTTCAAAAAGTTGTTTAAGGCATTTAATCTCCGAAATTCACTAAAAATTTATCTTATAATACGAATTAAATTTTTAAATTGCAGATTGCAAAGCAATTGCAAGTATAATAATCAAAGTTTATTACGGATTCAGCTGTTGTTTGCTTTACGATGCATTTATGTTCTCTCTAAACTTTTGAGACAATTCGTGATTTACTGCCGGCATAAATGAAGCTTTCTGGAACCAATCTTGTGTACAAAGTAAAGTAACATGTACAGATATATCTGATTTAGTTTTTCATTTCCTACTATATTAGTTCATTCTCTCTCTATATATATGTTTTATATTTTTATTTATTTATATATCTTGTTCAAATTTTCAATCATTATAAAATACTTTCTATTCATCCATTCATATTCAAATACATTTTTTTGAAACTTGTAGTGGATCACACTTGATGTTAATACACTCAGTTTATTTCAAATATTTATTTATTAATTAAATTAAAAAAAAGGAATAAATAGTAACAAAAGATAACAGCGCAACACCATATATAAAAAGGAAAATCGCTCTTTGTCTTCCTGTTTGGCAGTGGATAGCGCATTCTAGTACAAAGGTCGTGTGTTCGAATCCCACCTGGGATGGCTTAATTTCTGAGACTGTGATTTCTTTTTTACTATACATTTTTATTAGAATAGTTAAATTTAACTATTGAATAATTAGGAAGAACAAAAAAATTGTCTATCACTATATATATAAAGGAAAATGGAAAATTGCAAGGAAAATCGCTTTCTATTTTGTCATTTAACGTTGTGATTCTGTTCTATGTATATACATAATAATATTAAGTGTAACTATTTAATAAAAAGTAATTAAAATAAAATTTTTCTTTGTTAATCTAAGTAAGAAATGACTTAATTTTTTTATATTACTTGTTAAATTAGTAAATTATAAATTTTAAACGTAATATAATTATATATAAAAGATTATACTTTTCGTGTAAAATATATAATTTTCTGGTGAGAAAGGTAGACTATAACAGCCAATAATGGTGCTTAGTGTTGTCACAGTAATATCAAATTGTCTCACATTTTGCAAGAAATTAAAACTTTCGGTAATACCCAGGTTTTAAATTTTGATACTATGTACCGATCTTAAGAGATGGAGGAATCTGATTTTAAAAAATATAGCTTAATGAAATGTAAAATTAATGGTTTACAAAGTATGCAAACTTTTAATGTCGATATTATAAGCATGCACGTTCGTGTGAACTTATGTTTTGAAAGTTCACCTACCAATTTTCATCTTTCGCATTTGTACACATCCAGGGGAGTTTCGAGGTGTATTTATGGAGTATTCCATAAAATGTAAAGGCAGAAAGTAAAAATAAGTAATCAACAACATTTGGATTGTGATTATGTAAGGAGATGGAGCATGATTAGGGAATGACAGACAGAGTTATGTTACATATATAATTGAAACCTCAAGCTTTCTGTGCAACAAATGGAGAATTTTATCGATCCATGAAAAGTAACCCTGGGTAAAGTTTCCATGGTATACAATAAAGCGATAAGGATCGATATTTGTCCATAATTCCTAGACCTAACAGGAATGCTATAGCTTCTCAGGTTCTTCATTAATTTCATGCGGTTGAATGATCCCATCTTTTAAGGGTTAATGTCTCCAGAAGACTATACGAGAGGCCTATTTACAAAATGACATACTTTGCGCTCCAACGTGTACTCTTAAAATAGAGTTGAGATAATCGGCATTGGATTAGAAATCATTGGAAGCCATTCTATTCATTTATATATATGAATCTGGATTCAGAAGAATCACTGATTTTCTCATGTTGCATATAGATGCTTATATATATATATATATATATATATAGCAGTAAATAATTAAAAAGAAGACTAATAAATCCCAAGAATCTTAAGATCAGACCGGAAGAACCAAGAACATGGAACCATGACAAACTAAAAAAAGAGAAATGTAGCTAGAGTGGAAAACTATTATGAGTTCTCGAGCTGTCACTGGTTTAGGACAGTGAAACAGGATTAAACAAAGTTTTGTGAGATCTCAACCTTCTCCTTCAGCAGAAATTTTTTCGACACAATAGCTCCCAATATAAACTAAGGCAAAAGCCTAAAACCCACGTGGGTGAATATAACAGCAATAGAATAGAAATTGCAATATTAAATTACTATAGGAATCCGGAAGATATAGACAAATATAAATATGTATAAACAAAAATATTTGCAAGACAGGTTAATAATGAATATAACCATAATTAACAATAATGTAAATGAGCAAAGAAACTCTAATCTTACCCGATGTATACAGATTCCACAATTGTACTGACTCAATGCATAAAAAAAACACAGCAATACTACGAATAAAGGCGCCATCTATATATATTTTTAGTAACTAAAATTAATATAAGAATATATTAAGAATATTATATACTATAGACTAAATATATTAAGAAATATAATAAGAAAATTATATACTATAAACTAAATTGAAATGAATACGTTAAATAAAAATAATTAAATAGCTATAACTTTGAAGACATATATTTATATATAAAATTAGCTGGATAGTTATAGTCTAGGCAATTTTGAAAGAAATTTTTATAATTATTAATTCTCAATACTTAATCAGATACTAAATCATTATTTCTTTTTATATAATTTAGAATGATATTTCTAAAAATTGAAATGTGAAGGGTACTATTCCAATATGGCATTTTTATAACATTAAAATCAAAAGATTCTCTTTTATCAAAAATATTACTTTTTAGCATATTATTTTCAACTTTAAATTCTAGATCAAGGAAATTTGCTGACTTTATATTGCAATTGGTTTTGATTAATTTCAGGTAGGTTGGATAATAATTAAATATAGGAGTAAAGTCAACTTTATTACTGAAAATAATTAGATCATCGATGTATCTAAAAAAGTAACAAGAGTCTGTATCAATTTTTTCATTCTCATAATAGTGTAAATAGATATTAGCCAGACTATTACTAGCTGGGCCACCCTGTGGCAGACCTTTAATTTGTTGATAATAAGAGTTATTATGAAATATGTAATTTTCTTTCAAAACAAATTGTATCATAATATTATATTTATCATATTTTATCAATTTATTTAATGAATATTTAATATAAACATTTCTAAGTACTTTAATCATATCCTCTATATCAATAGAGTTGAATAGAGTCAATAGAGTTGATATATATATATATATATATATATATAAATATATATAATGGATTTATATATATATATATATATATATATATAATGGATTTTTATTTATTTAAATTCTAAAATTTGAGTAAATGTATTATCTCTAACTGGGTGATACTGTATTTTCTCTAAACTTTGTGGCATTAAAATAAATTATAGTTTAAAAAAATTAAAAAATGCACTTTTATAGAAAATTGAACTGAAAAGTAAAAAAATAAATCTTAATATAAGAATACAATAATTAGCATGAAAATTAATGTCATTGTGATAAAAGTGTGGAGCACTCGATTTCAGTTGTTTTACTTCTTACTCGTTTTATTTCGAAATGCTACATTAGTGTAAAAATGTAACATTAGGCACTCCACGCTTTTACCACAATGACATTAATTTTCTCAGTACAGTAGAACGTCGTTTATCCGAATGTTTATTATCCGAAACGTCAAATATCCGAACCAAAGTCCGGATACGCTTTCGAACAGTGCAATGCTAAACATTTGTTTCCTGTGAGGCCAAAAGTGACGGGAAAACCCAAGGGGAGGGATATTTGAGGAATTTCAGCTGTGTGATTTGGTAAACATCTGCGCGGAATAATAGGTCAGTTTGTGAGGGGGTGTATACGTGCTCTTTTGTTGAGTTTTGTTGATGTAGAAACCTGGATAGCATGCGATGCAGAAGACTGTGGATTTCAACTGCTATATAATGACGGGATAGTGACTTCCGTGCAAAAAGAATTCGACCCTGTCGACGATGAAACGGATGAAGACGAGGACAACAACAACGAAAGTAGCAAGGGTCCATCAAAGGCTGACGCTTTTTTCTGCGTTAGAGACAGCTATGGAGTGGTATGAACAACAATCAGAGTGCTGTCCTTCTCAACTACTGCTGCTGAAGAGAATCAGAGACCTTGCAGCGGAAAAACGAAGGTTTACAATGGTACAGCGAAAAATAAGTGATTATTTTCCACAATCAAGATGAAATTGTGACGTTTTGCACCTATTTCTTTTTTCTTCAAGCTCATTTCTCGCATGTGATGATTTTTAATATTTGTATAGTGTCGAGTATCATGTACTCCATACATCACATTCGGTTTTCGGTTATTTAAACAATCGCGTATCGGAACGGTGTCCGGTCCCAATTGTTTCGGATAAACGACGTTCTACTGTAATTATTTTATTCTTATATTAAGAATTATTTTTTACTTTTCAGTTCGATTAACCATAAAAGCGTGTTTTTTAGTTTTTTAAAACTATAATTTAGTTTTCATTTTTTTAGTTGTATCTACAATAAAAGCGTGTTTTTTAGTTCTTTAAACTACCACTTATTCATTGATGAATTAATCTTAAGTGCGTCAAATTTTAGAATCTGGAATACGCATTGAGACATCCTATCAGTACTGCATACAGCCTGTTTTGCAAAATGTAAGATCAGCCAACTGAAGGAAATCTGGAAGAGCTTAGTGAGAAATATGTCATGCAGAAGAAGGTGTAAAATCAATGATATTTTTCACTAAAAGGAGCTCAATATTCTCTTTGAAACTTACATCAGCATTAGACATAAAAGTACACATTTAAAATTAAAGAGTTTGTGAGAAATTATTTAATCCGGTGAGACCTCTGAATCAATTCTCAGCTGTTTTGGTAAAACGAAGCAATGAATAATGTTTCTTTCCACAGATTCGACAAGAGAATTTAGAAAAACAGACTTAATGTCTGAGTTTAGCAATTAGAACAAATTTTTTTTCCACATGCACCAGTCTCCCCCCCCCCCTATTTTCAGAAAAATCGGGAAATTATTTATATTATGGCAAGAAATAGCTGACGCACACTTTCCTTTTTTGTTTGCTGTATTTGTATTACCCATGGACGTTTTTTGTTTAGGGTTGTAACAATCTTTTAACCGCCAAGTCCTAATGATCCTGATCAGGACAATGGAGCACAATTATGACAATATTGCATTGTCATCGGTCCTTGACCAGTGCGCAAAATTTCGAATTAATCTGACCTTTTAAAGTGGGTAAACAAATATTCCGTTACATACAGGGAAGCTCATAAAAGCGCGCTAAAAAGAGAAGTTCTTATAATTTTGATCTATGATACATAAATATTTGTGTAAATCGCGCCAACGAAGTTACTCGTTTGATGGATATATATACAAGCATTTGACCTCATAAAAGAGTTTTAAAAATGGAATGGGAAAAATATACCTATTATGGCTTCACGGTTTTAATTCTGAATTTTTTTGTGCTTTGTATTTAACTCTCTATGACCACTCACTCACGCACGTACGGACACGTACAAATAATTTTTTGAGGGATGTTTCAGCTAATTAATTTATTACCGTTGTAGATCGTTAAAAATAAATGCAATTCCAGTAAATTGAAAAATCCAAATATTTTTTTATCGAGAGCTCATTGAAATAAAATAAATATTAGATATCTGGATTTAAAAAAAAAAAAAAAACTCGGACCATATTTCCTTGCTTAATTGGTACTTATGTCTCCAGAATAAAAAAAAAGAAGATATTTTTACAGAATGTTTTCATTAAAAAGAGATAAGAGTCTTAAAATGAATCTAAGAAGGGAAAAAAATCACTAATTGCGCACATTCAATTAAAAAACTATATTAAAAAACCATTTCCATTATGAGCGATCTAATTCCTTGATAAATAGTATTTTAACAATCAATCTAATTAGAAAGAGTAAAAAAAAATGATTTTGTAATTTATTTCGAAATATATTTTAATATTTATTTTTTAAATAATTCTTTTAATTTTTTTGTGGCAAAGAGCTAGTATTAATGAAACATTTTTGTGCTCCAAAATTTAGCTCCATATGAATTATTAAATGTGGAAATTTAAGCTTAAAAATGAATCAGAATTGAACAATTTAAATTTATTTAAGAGTAAACTACTTTATAATGATTAATGATGTGATAAGTCATTATTTTATTGATTTGCAAATTATAGAGTATTTCAGCCAAAAGAAATTTTTAAACGTTTGTGTTATTCGTATTTGTGCCTAAATCTTAGAAGATTTTTGTTTAATATACTTCTAAATGTGTGTGTGTAATAATTTTGTTTTCAGTTAACCCTCTCCGATTGATACTTTTATTCAAATAATTTCATTTCTATATGAAGTTAAAAACAATTTCCCGAATTTTTTTTTCAAAAATGTAATTATATGTATTATATGTTGTGGGAAGCATTTTTTCGCTAATTATAAATACAAGTTTGTCGAAGAAAAAGTTTTCTAATGAATTTGTTTTATTATTGACAAAAATTCTAAATGTACATTAATTCGAATGTTTTTATTTAAAAGTCTGATTAAAATTCTAAGTACATGAAGTTGATAAAATTACACAGCACCAAATTTTAAAATTATGGGATAAATTCCATAATTAAAAATCAAAAGAAAATAAATATTAATAATTGAGCTCGACCAGAAACGTAAAAAATCTGAAAACATGTCACAAATATGTAGTGCTTAATGCAGATTATAGTTGGCATTCATTTAAGGGAAATGGCAAAAGAAAAACTAATACCTTATCCTATAATTTAGATGATTTTTAGGAGCCACGGTAGCCGAGTGGTCTCGGTATCGGATAATGGGAGGTATGTCAGGAGCTCGAGCCCAGCACCATATAAAGACCCGCCGGGTAGGGAAGCGATGCACGCTAAATCTGTCGAGAGCTCGAACGTCCTCTCATTGGTGTGGTAGTTAGAAGAGGGGGTGCCAGCTCAAGTGTTATCCTCGTCACTTGACCATGGTTCAAAATTACGAGGTCCGTCCCCAAAAGCCTTCATGTAGCTGAACAGAGCGATGTTAATATTCACTCATTCACTACATTATTTTTAATAGGTATTTGTAATCGCATTGGTTTTAATTCTGCGGTTTATGTACGATTTTATTGTTTAAATTTGATATTTTCTTACCAAAAATAACTTTTTTCTAACATTAATAAATTTAATTCAAATTGTTGGATAATTTTATCATAAAATTCTAATGAAAAAAAAAACCGGTAGAAATATTAAGCGCATGTCCTATCAGTGGAAAATAATAATCATTTTCTTACACAACTAATGATCTAGCAGGAATAAAATGTACCATATGTTATCAATGCTTTTATTATATATGTCTAATTTGCGGAAAAGATAAGTAATTACTCGTAAGATTGAATAATGAATCTGTAATAAATCATTGTTGCTGGAGCATCAAGTAATTATTCTTATCTCAATCTGGTATGGGATTCATTTCCACTGTTGTTTATATAGAAGCCTATTTGATGTTAAGTGATGAAAATATATAATCTCTATTATTTCCTGCAACTAAGCTAAAAGCTATCAGATGCATGTTTTCCACCATCATTTATGTTTGCCATTGTTTAATAAACTGTTTTTATTTAACTGAAATAAAAACTAAAAGTACTAAAAAAACCTGTTTATTGAGTACAATGACCGTAAATCACCATAGTTTTTGTCAAGTTTAAAAATCTAGCCAAGGGAAGGGAAGTCCACTTTCAGTGAATTCCCTCCCATGTTAACATCCAAGGGAACGATGGTGCAGACATCTTGGCTAAAAGAGGTTTTTTGAGCCTCTCAACCGGGACTACACACTAACATATAAAGAAATTTTCTCTATAAAGAAAAAAGCAGTCAGACAAGACTGGCTAACCCCTCCCGCCCATCCTTGGTTCAGCAGGAAGACCCCGGGAGGAGCGTTAGAATTCGGAGGTGACAGGAATGATCAAGCGGCCATCTCAAGGTTCATAAGTGGACATCTAAAACACATGACATTCGACTCAGGACGCAAAGTCTTTTCACTGTGCAAAAAATGCAATTTGAAGCCGACATCCCCCGATCACATCCTGGATTGCTTGGGGTTCGCTCTGGCGGATGTTTATGAAAGTCCTCTACTGGTGCTTGACTTCGCTAGAGTTCACGGTATCGTGGATCTGATCTAGCTGCCGCTAGATCTCTGAGGGATTAGAAACAACAACAACAACAAGAGTTTTTGCCATCATGCAAAATTTTAAAGTCATTTCATAACTTATATATGTTAATTTCCATATTTGATTCAAAAATCCTTTAATTTATTCAATTTATGGTTTAAGTTTTGTTTAGTTTGACGGGTACTTTTACGTTTCGCCGGCGCAAATCTCGCCAATCAGGCTTTATTGGCAACAAAACACAATATACACTCATAAAATGTCATTAAAGGTTGGTTCTCATTGGTTTTTCAATAATTTTTGATGTGTTATGAAATAGACGTGACTGATAATAAAATATCGCGACTTTTTTTGAAAATGGGGTGATAAAAAGTTGCCATCGGGAATATTTCATTTGGCGTGGGTTATGTTATTTTTGGCGACTTTATCGCCTGCGCCGGCGAAACGGCAAAGTAACGTTTAATCGTTTCAGCTGAAAATGTAATACTAAAAGAATACCTTTTTCAATTCCTACTATTAGCTCACACTCTCTTTATATATTTATACATTTATTTTGTTCAAATTTTCATTCGTTAATAAAATAATTTCTATTCATCCGATCAAGTTCAAATCAATTTTTTAAAACTTGTAGTGAATGGCACTTGATGTCAATACATTTTTTTCAAATATTAATTTATTCATTAAATCTTATTTTTTAATTTAAAGTTATTCTGTGTCATTTCCGTCGTAGTTACAATTAGCTGCAACAGATGGCGCCAGTATTTTTTTTCTAACAAAGCAGGAATTGACGGTACAACTTTTTTATATTACTTGTTTATTCATTAAGTGTTGTCAAATCATTTCCTACTTAAATGACAGTTTTAATTGTCTTGGGCTTGTGCTATCAGCATGATTAAGGTCACATCCCCTTTCAAATTTAGCACACCACAAAAATGAATTAGTCCTTCAATGAAGTAAAATTCCCTGCTTCTAGAAAATATTTTCCCCACCATGCCCCCAAATGTTTTCAATGATATTTAAATCTTCTGAATTTGTTTTATGACGATCTGCGGGAGACTTAAGAAAATAAATTATTGATTTATTTCGTCTACAGCTATTGATTACTATATTTACATTTAAATACAAGTTATTGAGCTAATGAGTATTTCAATACTATAGAATATTTTATTGGTGATGGGGAAGGTGAAATGCAACGTCTTTTTCGAGTGTTGCTAGTGGTTTGCTCTCTCCACTCTCTAGGGGTGGGTCGACCCCTTCTTGCATCTTGAACTTCACTCGAAGTTCGGCTCCATGTGGAGTGCTGAGGGTATTTTTTTCATCGCTGTTGGCTGTCCATGTGTTGTCAGATGAAAGGATCCTGAAGTACTTTAGAGATGCACGCGTAAATATTAATGGCGTAATATTTTCTGCATAAGGAAACCAATCTTGCAGCTGAGAGGTGCAAGCACGTTACAGGGTGCTTGTGAGATATGGAACATGAATATCGGGGTGATCAAACCAATTATATACAGATTAACTCCAGTGAACAATACAGTTATTCCGTTGAAACTGAGGTTGTAAGGCAACTGGCAACATCTCGCTCTCTAACAATGTCAAATAGTACACAGTTTTTTTGCAATTAGAAACCTCAAATATAGGTCTAATTTCGACATTATAAATCGACTCTCAACACACATTTGCTCCCTCTACTTCTCCACTGAGCTTAGGGCACATTTAGGTTTGAGAGTTCCGCCAAATCTCCTAGTGAATCCAAAGAGACCGTAATTGGAACCTTTTGCCCATTTTAGTCGATTTTACTTTTCAATGGTTGTTAATTTAGGACGTATCCGAGATATATACTGCAGTATTCATAGGTGTATCTAGTCCTGAGTGGGCCCTGTATCAAAATTTCTCGTGGGGCCCTTTTTGGAAAAGAAATAAAATAAACTTATTTTAAAGTTTCAGAATATTAACCATTTTGGGGCCCCTGTAGGTTGGGGCCCCGTATCATTGACACGGCTTATACGGCGGTAGCTACACCCTGGTAGTATTCCTAAACCACGCAGTCTTCACCTGAGAGCTTTTATCAAATGTATTGTCCAGGGCCAGTTTTATACACTGAAGCACAGGGTGCCGATTATAATTGCTAATCATCCTATATGGGTACAGTCCCTTTTTAGTTATCCTCCTGCCGGTGCAGTGAATAATTTCCTTTTCATTAAACTGAAGCACCAATTAAGGGAAAAAATATCAACAGGAAGTAGTGACGCCAACTGAAAGCCGGATTCCAAAAAAACATTTTTTTTTAAACATTATTATTACTTTTGCTTCTTGTCTTTTTGGTGCATTTGTCTCGGATAATTTTATTATTTTTTATATTTTTGTAAGAAAGCTGGAATTTTGTTAAATGTGAACTTTGATTTTTTACATTAAAGACTGGACGTGAGGGTGGTTGTTTCCCGAGGGATCGGATTGTCGCTCTAAACCCTCTCCAGGTGAGCTCGGTTCCTCTGGACATTCATCCTCATCATCATCACCCCCAGTTCATCCGTTAAAATTAGTTGTATTCAAACTTTTCCCACTGTAAATTGACTCTATGTGTCTGTGCCTTTAGCTCAAAACAATTGAACCCATTTGCCATTCCGTTACATCCTCTCTCTATTTTCATTCATAATTTAAATTAAAATATAAATTATATAAAATCCATCATATATTTTACAAAACTCTTAGAAATTCAAACTAGTATGTAAACATTTAAGTGTTTTTTAACTATAAAAAACTGCTAACAGCTTCGAAAATCTTAAATTAATAAAAATAATTTTTTTTTGCTTAATTTTTATTTTTTTAAGGTACGTGAATACCTTCGAAGAATTTTCTTTCTAAATATAAATTTTCGATTAAATGTATATATTTGCAATTAAAATGGGACACACATAAAACTATGAATTCAAATACAGTTTCTATAAAATTACGATTAACTTTGGAATTAATGTCAGTTTTTAGTGAAATTTATGTGAAAATTTCAGTTATGGTAAACCGTCTATTAACCTAACCTAATGTATTTAAATAATGTTTAAACAGTACATAAATACCATTTTTGTCTGTATTCTGAACTAAAAGGTATGTAATACTTGAAAAATGTTTTTAAACATTGCAAACTGTTGAAAATCTCAAAATTTTTAAAAAAGAATTAATGTTACTTTTTTTTTTACAATAATAATAATAAAAAAATTAATATATAGAGAGAAAAATTAAATTTTAATTTATAATACAGATAAAATCCAAATAAAAAATTTCTCAAAAATTTCAATTCAAAAATCGTAAAAACAATTTTTGTAGGGAAGTTTGTAGTAAAACGTGAGATATTGAAAAACATTGTTTTTCAGAAAACCAATTTAAAGATTTTAAAACAACACAAAAATTCTTGCACCTCATGTGCATTCTTTGAACTCACCATAGTTCAAGCCCTCTTTAGCTTCCTTTTGAAGAAATTTAGATTATTTTATTTTATTTTGTTCTAAATTTTGTAGAAGATAACGTTTGATGTTGATCGATTAATAACGAAATAAAAAGCCAAACTAAATAAAATAATAGAATCAACAATATAAACTTAAAAAAATAAACAATAATGAAGAAGAATGCATTTGTAACTACTTTTGTTTACGATGTAAACAAGCTACAAACGATTAGCGTATTGCCATTCAGTGAAATAAACTTGAGTAAAAAAACTTCTACGCACATGCAAATATAATAATAAATTTTTGATGGATATTTTGATCGATATCTAACAAAAAAATGTTTGGGAATTTCTATTACTTAAAAGTCCCGAAATAGTCTTTTATATGAATTGAATGCATTTTTACGTCTATTTAAGTGTTAACTTGCTTTTTAAAAAAATCCATTTCTGATTTATTAACTATACCATAACTTTATTTCTATTCATTGTAGAAATAAAAATAAAGCATTTTTAGAACCTTAAATATATGAGGCTATAAAATAAAAGAAAAAAAATCGATCGTTTTTCTCTTAGACGAGAATTTGTCGGTAGCCACATGCGTTAAATCAGTTCTTCCCAGCCTTTTTATCTCCACGCACCTGTCAAAATTTGACAATTAAGAGGAGACGGACGTCTATTATTTATACATTGCTGACCACCGTAAATGCAACACCCTGAAGGAAGCACGCAAATAACATAAAATTTACAACATGCATTAGTGGAGGTGAGATATGCAAATGATTACAATTTCAGCGCAGTCACACATTACGCACGCCTGTGGCGTCACCTCAAAGCGCTTTTTAAGGCTTGGAGATTTCGACGATTTCAAGTTCAGCAATTGTGTTTTTCCTGTGCTTTTTTCAAAAAACGATCAGTTATGTCTCGTAGAAAACAGCGATCAGTTTTTGATCAAGTATCCGAGTTCGACAGAGGAAAGATTGTGGCCTACCGAGATTGTGGATTATCTTTTAGGGAAATCGGTAGTCGTGTTGGACGAAACCAAACAACTGCAATGCGGATGTGACCATTGGATGTAGGAGGGTACGGCGTGGTCGATCGCATCCACTTCAGTGCACCACTTCATCTGAGGACAGGCAAATTGTGCGTATGGCAGTGACGGATCGCTCAGTCACATCACAAACCATAGCACAGCACATTGAGTGTGTAACGCATCATTCAGTGTCTGCGCGTACCATTCGACGCCGTTTACAGCAGAGTGGTCTGTCCGCAAGACGTCCATTGCTTGGTCTACCCTTGACGCAGAACCACAGACGTCTCCACCGCCAATGGTGCGATGAAAGAAGGATGTGGACGGCAGAATGGAATGAAGTTGTCTTTACTGACGAGTCACGCATCTGTCTGCAACACCACGATGGTCGGATTCGAGTCTGGAGACACCGTGAAGAGAAGATGCTGAACAGCTGCGTTATGCACCGCCACACTGGTCCTGCACCAGGTATTATGGTATGGGGCGGTATTGGATATCACTCTCGGACTCCTCTACTACGCATTGCCGGTACTTTAAACAACCAGGGCTACATCTCCGAGGTGTTGGAGCCAGTTGTCCTTCCTTACCTTCAGGGCTTGGCCACAGCTATATTTCAACAGGATAATGCGTGACCACACGTGGCAAGCATTGTCCAAAGTTTCTTCGAAATTTGTCCAAAGTTTTTTCTGAATTGCTTCCCTGGCCGGCTCACTCTCCGGATCTTTGCCGATAGAAAACATGTGGTCCATGGTTGCTCAACGATTGACCCAGATTACACCCCCAGCTGCCACACCAGATCAACTTTGGCAACGTGTGGAAGCTGCTTGGTCTGCTGTACCCCAAGAACTTATCCAAAGTCTCTTTGAATCAATGTCGAGGCGTGTGGCAGTGGTGATCTCCGACAATGGCGGTTACTCTGGCTACTGATTCTGGCAGGAAACACACTTCACAGAAGTCTATAAATTTAATCATTTGATACTTGGTCAACATGTTATCTACAACATAAATTTTGTTGTGCTATCTCTTGTTTATCTTGGTTTTGCATTTACGGTGGCCAGCAGTGTATTTAAGATTTTTTTTGTTCTGATTTAAAAATTTTATAATTTAACTGTATTTAAACATGCCTTCAGCATAAATAGTTACACTAAAGAATGAATATAAAGTGAGATTTAACATGGAAATATAAAGTGATTTCCTTAAAAAGTCGCACAAACCCGAGAGAAGTACACCACAGTAAATAAAATAGAAATAAATTTATGTTCTTTGTGCGGGGCGTACTATTTGATCCATGGATTGTTACCGGTGCGTGGCTTGGAGCGTTGGAGACTACTACCTTAGATCGTTTGGAAATATATCGCTTATTCTATAATCTGTTATTTTCCTTTTGCCTAACTAATGTTTAAAAATTATGACTTCCCATAACTTATTAAATATTGTGTAAGTCCTGCGAAACGTTAATTAACTACAAACAACGCTAAGCCATTGAGAATTTAATTACTCATTAATATTCTTTTTAGCGCGTTTTTCACGTAGTGTAAAAAAAGCGCTATTAGGATGCAAATTTCGTCTTCGTCCTCGTCTTCGTTCCATATTTTGTCGTACCTTTTTCTCAGCCAATAAGCAACCGATAGACCTAGGGTTTTCGGAATTTGTCGCATTTGTGCCCTAAATGAGCCGAATCATATTTAAATTTAATAAATTTAAAATTTTGTTTTTAAAATTTTTCTTTCAATTTTTTTTTAAAGTATAGTTTTACTTTCTGTCAGTAAAAAGTTCATTAGTTGCATTATTGTAAAATACAACAAGTGAAAAACGCGCTAAAATTGCTTGGCCATGCCAATGATTGATATCTTGTTTATATTTCAAATGTGATCAATTTTTTTTGCACTAATACTCCTGCTTAAAAATTTGATACTTAATTTTTAATCCATTTCTTTCACGTATGCGATCAAATCCAAGATAAATGTTTTTCGCAGTGTTTTTACAAAAGTGATTCTAAAATTCTGCAAATGTAGTATATATTTACATTTATAATATGTATCGATAGTCATGGAGCAGCACTAATTACAATAATAAAAGCAAGTAACATATACTAATCTTGATTTCTGCTGGGAAATTATATTTCTTATACAGCGAAAACCGTTCAACACGAAACTGAGGGACTGAAATATTTTTTCGTGTTTTTAAAGATGTTCCAAAATAAGTAAACAAATAAATAAATGGATAAATAAATGACATTTTAACAAAACTAAGTTTATTAGTGTATATTTCATTTAATTAGATATGGATTTATGCAAGCATTTAATAAAATTCAATGGGACAAAAGCATTCCCGAGAACTTACAGTAATTTAATACAAAATTTTCAAATTTTTTGGAAAACAAAACATTTTTTGAATTTTTGGAAAATGATTCGATATTTTTCTTTGCATCGTTTTTTTAGCATCAAATTGTCAAAAAATTGTTCGATATCGTCCATTTTGTTGTTCATTTCTTTATTGGAATGTGCATCTAAATAACTTTTCATGACATTCCTCTTTTCGGATGACGTGGGTACAGGAGATGCATTATTCATTTCATTTTCATCGCCGGAACCTGCATCAATGATATTTTTTGAGCCTATATTAAACTCCAAATGTTTTTGTCTGTCATAATTGAGGCTGTACACACGTTATCATCATCTATTACAACAAATTCTTCGGATGATACAGTAAAACAATCCATTCCAGCTGATGTTTTCCATATTATGGTCATTCCCAGAAACGAATTATTTTCGTGTTAAGCGATATTCATTTCGCGTTAAGAGAAAAAACTGCATGAAAATACATAGTAGTTTTATGGGACAGTTGTATTATTTCATGTTAAGCTACATTTCATCTTAAGCGTTTTCACATTATAGGTATTTTACTGCATAAAGAAGCGCATTAAATGTTTTAAACGAGAGTTGAATTCGTGATTTATTATTTTATCTCTTAAATAATTATTGGGAATTGGCGATACTTTTGGACACACTTTTTCCATTTTAGTGCCAAACTTTATCTAGAAACTCCAAATTATGCGTTTGGCAGATCATGAAATGTTTCATTGTCAGAGAGAGAGAGCGTAAATACAACATAAACAAAACAGCTGAGTCTGCACTAAAATTGGGTCAGTACATTTGCAGCAATTTTACTGTCTCTTTTGTAATTTCAGTACGTAAAGTTAGTTTGTGCATTTAAGGAGATATATTTATGAGATTTCTTAAGCATTAACGCCCAGTATATATATATGTATATATATCTATCAATGAAAGATTCGTTTTTACTTGTTTGAACAGTTATTATCCAATAAGAAATGTTATGTACTCGTCAAATCGCCAAAATTATTGCTATGTTTTTTGCTTATTACAGAAAACGTTTACTCCTAACAATAAAAATAGTAAACAATGCGGAAATTTTTGATAAATAAAGAAAAATTAGCTTTTTGTTTCAAACTATAAATTATTTTGAAAAAATGCCTAAAAATCCTCATCTATTATACCTGTAAAATCAACAATAGTTTTTCCATTTTTAAACTTCTCGTTAACATTATAAATACTTTTGAAATACTTTTTGTTTATCATTTACAACTTATATAGCATTGTAATGAAATTTTAAATACATTGTACATTTTAGAAACAGGTTCAGATTAGTGGCGGAAGAATTTTAAAGTATTGTTACGTTGATAAAGGTTCGAGGATTTTATGCAAAATCAGACGTAAACAACAAGGAAATTCATTAAGAGCAATGAGTATTTATTGTCGAAAATCAATCCTTGAAATGCAGGATTCAACAGCAAAATTCACAAAATAAATACCAGAAGTATTCCATACCTTCAACAGCACTTAGACACAATAAGCAGTGTCTAAAATACACGTATATATAAGTTTATTCACTAGCACAGCCGAGCTAATCTAGTCAAAACAATGCTCACTAATCGCTGGTTGAAACAAGACTAACTGTTGCGGCGAGTATCGCTCTATTTATAGCCATAGCCGAAACTTCGAGAAAGATGCACTCGCGACATAGATCGTGAAATTAGTGGATTTCTCTACTAATTTCTAGAAGAATCCAGAGGGTCTTGAACTCGCCAACATGGTGGCCAATGTCGCCAAATTGATCGCTAAGGCCGTCATTTTGGTCACCAAAATGATGCCAACTTGGCTCTATCATAAATATTTCGCCAAGTTCCTACTGAAACGCTATTATAACGTAAGGGACGGCATTGCTTGTAAATATTACAGTCTTAACAAAACAAAAAAATAACTGAGTAATATAAATGCATTTCGCATCCAAATATAGATTATTTACACTATTTTACAAAATTCATAACAGTATTATTTCTTTTCAGATATAATCAATATTTACTATCTAGTTTAAAACCACCTTCCGCAGAGATGACTTGATTTTATGTTAATGTAAAGGACATTTAAACCCTGGAAATGGGTGTGTTAGAATTAATCATGGATCGTTAATCGTGAATCGTGAGTAGCCAGTCGTTAATCATTAGTAGTGAGTAGTTAAGTTATCATTCAACTTTAACTTTTGAGGGGTTTTGAATGGATCTTTTATTATAAAAGAAAGAAAAAAGTCACAAACATTTTTTGAAGTTAGATTACGAATCTAAGTTTCCGAACAGTTCGTAAAAATTACTTTAATTCATTGGGATATCTGATTGCATATGGACATCGTATTGGGTTTTCTGATTGCATATGATCATTATGCTGTATGTTTTCTCTCCATAGCATTAAACGTAGGTCGACGATCCCGTGCCGTACGTATATTTATCTTCCCGCTCATTTTCCAAGCAAAAAAAATGGATCAAAAACTAGATAGCTCAGATTATGTACAAAATAATAAATGAATTGGAAAATATGTTACACACATTAAGATATGGTTAACAGAAATAAAACTGTTAGTTTTTGACGATTTGATTTATTTTACGGCAGTTAGTCCACTTGGTGGTTTAGAGGTAGAGTAAGGCTGTGGGTTCGATCCCCACTGGAGTTGATATATTTTCTGGATGTGATATTCGTAGGTACGCATGTCATATAATTATATGTCATGAAAAAGGGTAACAATTTGTGAATGGTACTCTCAGAAAAATTAAATCAAGACAATATTTAGCATCCGACGAAATTAATTCAAGCATCGAAATTTGGTATCAGGAGCCGCCATTAAGTGCCACCATGAAATGATTCTCACATTGGGAGACTTATTTGCAAAGGCTTAGTTGCCATTATGCAGCCCATTTGAAAAAAATTACAGCAATATGATTGATATATGTTTTTTTCCGTTTCTTCCACTGGGCAATAGCATTGTCCTCATGGCGGCATGGTTGAAAATTAAAAGTTTTTGAAGTGAAAACTTCTTTAGCGGCGTTGAGCACTTTTTGGTAGGGGAAAAATCTTATAATTTCGCGTCACTGATATGCTCTGACTGGCGCTTGCGCAGTGTGCTGTTCACCTTAGAGACATTTTGGATGGGTGAAATCTCGTGCGTTCGCGTCACCGACAGGCTTATAGCAGTATATTTGTAGCTATAAAGCTGACGTATAGTGCTGGGTATATCTTATAAGTGAAGTTGAATGGATTTAGTGAAAAGTTCAATGTGTATATACTGTGTATTGCTCGTTGCGATTCCCAGAATGGGCAATACATATTAATGGTTGCCGTTTATATTTCGCCTGGAAAATCTATCAGACAGATACAAAAATTTTTATTGGAAAATTTGATGATTTATACAAAAGAAGGTTCTGAAGGTACAAAAAGTCTAAGTATTGATGAAATTAATTATGACAATGAAGAAAACCATTAAAATAATGTAAAAAATCAAGTACATTGAAATTTAAGTAAATGCAAATACTATCCATAAATAATATGATTGTATATTAATTGTTATTTCAATTGAATTGTATTTATATTTTGTCATGATCTTGTTCAGCCCCTAATATATTTGAATAATAAAAAAACCATATAAACATGCATTTAGTTGTTGCTCGGAGAGTCAATAGATGTGAAAACGAGATTGATGTTGATAATTTTAATTCAAATGTTATGAAATTTCAAATTTTAATACTAAAAGTTCTAAGTTTTCACTTCTGTCGGCAGTCTCTATGACTGCCAATTTTTTATTTTATTTATTTCAAATCGGCTTACATACAAATTCCGTTTTTGGATAAATTTTAGAAGAAAAAAAATGTACTTTTGGCATATTTACGAATTGGCTATGTTCGAAAATGTACGGTAACTTGATAGTTCTGTGATGGTATTAAATACCATCATAAATTGCTATAAACCTGTTTTCTTTTCATAAAATAAGATCTCGTATGGGGGAAAATAACATCATAAATCCTCTCCAGGAAATTAACATCAAATACGCTTTGCACACAGGTAATATTTAGAATTTAGAATTTTTAAACAATTAAAATATAGTATCCATTTTTTGCAGCACTTTGTTTCAAAACGTTTCAATTTACATGTGCAGTATCTTGCGTAATGCCTTATATAATTTCAGATAGAGCTTAAATATACTTTAATATCCTCTGTTAAAATTATACTGAACTTGAATTATAGCATTTGGAGATGTTTTACTATTTGATTTGTGACTTTGATTGTAATTTCAACTCGATAAGCTCTCTATCATTTTAAAGGTGTGAGGGAAGCACTCTCTCTTCCCTCAGTGTGGGAAAGTTGGAAGGAAGACTAGCCACGCATTTCAAAATAATGTCAAATTATTGTCAATATCAACCACAACACAATTTCGATCAAACAAAGTTAAGAGATGCACCCAATTAATAGATATGAAGACAATTGACGAGGTGCGCGAGTTATGAGAAGACCTTAAAAAACTTAGTACACTTACTTAATTCAATAGCTCTGACTTCTTAGCTATCTAATTTAGATTCAACTTTAAGTGACAAATCGTCACCTTAAGTAATACAGCCGTGCCTCACATTCAATTCGATTAATCACTGCTCCGCTAGCAGTCTATCCTATTTCTCTCTCCTCTCTAACCTGAAAGATTTGACTTTAAAAAGTAGTCCTAATTTGCAGGTTCTCTTCTTCGGGAGGAAGTTTTATAATAAAATAATGTTTAAAGCCCAACAATTCCCGAAGAGGACTATTAGTAAGACGATCGTGGATAGAGCCGTCACAACGGAAGCATAGTGATCATGAGCTTGTGGCAGGAATTCGAGTCATAGTGCCACTGAAAATACGGCTTGTAGAGGGGGATGGTGCACTTTTATCTGTTGTGGCTCAAAGTCCTCCCGTTGTTGGGATGTCGAAGTTTGAAGAGAGGGTAGAGGTGCCAGGTCAGATTCCAACCTTGTCACTCGACTGTGGATTACGAAGTCTGTCCGTCACCAATAGTCCTCATATTGTATTTTAGTGTAACATAAAAATACTCACTCACATGCATTTTTAGGGGCATATGTATGATATTTCAGAGTATTTATTTATGGCAGTCGGCTCCGGTGTCATAACCGCTACGTAAGCACAAGATTTTAGGTTAGACCCCGGCTGGAGTCGATAGATTTTCTGGATGCGCAAATCACATACACGCATGTCATATGATTATGTAGCACGCGTAAAAAATCCTTTGAGTATCAGTTTAGCTCTGGTACTCTAGGCAAAATGAAATCACAGCACTATTTAGTATCTGACGAGAGCTTTTTTTTTTAACATTTATAAACCCCGTGCACCACGCAACGTATATAACACGAGGCCATACAACACAGGCAGAAGAAAGGATTACAACACAAACATCCATGCCTTCTCCGGGATTCGAACCCAGTCCCTACGGCACCGACGAGAGCTTGAATTGAAAATAAATTTTTAATTCTTCCAAATTTGGAAACGAGGCAGCCGTTAGATGGAGCCACAAGGAAATGGCTTTCACATTTGGGGACTTTTCGTGTCTGCAAGGAATAAGTTGCTAAAATGCAGCCATATTGGGGGGGGGGGGTGAATTCATGCATATGTCGTTGAAAGATAAGATTTTGCGTTTATTGAAAGGTTAACCATTAAAATGATACAAGAACATTATTTTATTCTTGAGCTTCACATGAAAATTTTTAATATTTTTCAATCGATTGTATCTTTTAATAAAAATTCTTTTCATTACATTTTTAAATATCTCAAATCTATTTTAACTGTTTTAGAGAGAGACTAAAATAAGCAATTTATATTTTACTTCAATAATATGAGTTGGGAGGAAAAAAAATACCGAAAGTGAGAATTAGTACATTTAATAAGTATTCCTATTAACTATCTAAATTTCTACGGATAAAAAGTTAGAAAGTCTCAAAAGCCCATAAATTTTAAGTATATTGTATGAAAAATTAAAGAAATTTAAGGCTTGTTAATTATAACAGATTAAATCTTGGGAAGAAGAAAAATTTCAAATTTATAAATATACAGATATTTCAAGCGACGCTGCGTTTTATGTGTGATAAAGGATTAAATGGAAACTTTCACATAGTTAATAGCACAAACGCGCTCTAGATCGATATTCTCCGAATAGTTAGCTGATGGGATTTTCCAAGATCATCTCTGATACAGTTAGACTACGCCCCACTTTTATACTATAAGTAATAAATATTGATTCTACATTTTCAAAATTTTATATACACAATATCCAATAATCTGCACAAATACTCCATTTTAAATAAATAGTACAAGGTTAGTCGTTTTATTTTTATTCCAAATTTCAAAGACCTTTTTTTATTTTAACTGAGGTAATTTTAAGATTCATAAAATTCGTATAAAATTAATTAAAAATTTAGTATTATCTTTTTTTTCAATATCCTTTAAATTTTCAATATATTTCAGATTATATGTAGTGTCGATGACAAACTTAAACAATATTGATTTTAAAGTCTTTTCTTTGCTCTTGACCTTCAGAACTTTTTTAAAAAATAACTCGTTAGTTTTGTGTATATAATTAATTTTTGATAAAAGAGGAACTATTAAACACATTTAATTGATGAATTCATTAAAAATAAATAATTCAAATAATAAAAATAACTATATATATGTATAACAATTTAGTCAGAAATAAAATAAATGTCTCGTAAAATAAATATGAATTAAATAATTTAATATACATGGTAAAGTAAGAGTATGATAATTAATTATAACGTATAAATATATTTGATGAATTTGTGACGGATCTATACGCGACCTCCTACTTATAATCCTCTTGAGTATTCCTTGGGGTTAGCAAAATTCACCAATCTTCTCCTAAGAAGAAAACGTGATATGCAATTAAAGTTTATTATATATAGTTCTAGTTCGCGAATTAAAAGAGTTAGTGAGTTAGCAGTGAAGAAAATTAGACAGCTGAAAGTTAGAAGGTTAGAAGTTTAGTTAACTAGAGATGACAAGAGAAATACAAGGTGAAGTTTACCGAAAAGGTTAAAAAGTCCTTGTAAAAGATTAATGAAAGGAAGTTGTCATTGATAAATTTAATTGATTAAAAGACTGCCTAAGTTCATGAATTTCACATTCACATTACGTTGATATTTAAAGTATTAAAGTGGTTAAGGGACATTAGTTAGATATCTACAGTGTAAAGTAATATTAAGGAGGAATATTATTATAAAGGTATTTTATTAAGGTATCTGTACACCTTCGAAGAAATTTTTTTGAAAAATTGTCATATTTGCTATTAAAATATTTTTTACTGATGAAACATAACTTAAAACTATGAAAATAACATTTAATATTTTACTTATAGCACAAAAAAAAATTTAGAGAGAAAAACATAGTGGAAATTGTAATTAAATTCATTGTTAGAATAACGCACACAACTCCAATGAAAAAACAAAAATATCACTTTTCTGTAAATTTGATGTTGATCATCCTAAAAATTTTTAGGGCTGGTACTATTTTCTTAATGATAATCAAATTATTACAATTTTTACCAAGGTTCAAGTAAAAGAACATTGAAAAATCACTAAAAAATTATTACGAGACATGATATACACCTTAGTTACTAAAAACATGTCAACTCTCTATAATCATGGAAATGGTAGGGGTTCTTTAAATCTATAAAATAAATGTACTTGCAAAATTTAAACTAATTTGGTTCACAACTTTTTCTGATATTTACGTTGTCAGATGCCAATACTTAAAAAAAAAATGCATTTTGAGATAAATCAGAAATAAACTTTAAACTGCAATTTTTAATATTAAACATAATTTAGATATACTTAAAATGCCCCTGATTTATAAATAACACCCTCTTTATTCTCTAAAACATTGATTTTTTCCTCTGGTTGCTTTTAAAATTTTTCTACGCTGTTTTACATTTGGTGTTGAATGACGTTCTGCATCGTTAATTCTATTAACGTCAAGATGTTTGTACGATTTTAAAGTAAAATAACAAGGAGTTATATTAAGTTTTTTTAAAATGTCAACACAACCCTTGTACCCATCCTTAAATTGTATAACAGCATCCAATGCACCAGATTTTAAAGTTTTGAGGCACACGAAAACTTCTTTCGGTACTCTTTGCCATATAATGCCATTAAAACACTCATTTTTGAGTTTTGCGTTTTGCCATGCAGACATTTAGTTAGTAGTTCTTTGGTACATAATTCTAAATATGTAGGCTTAATCATGTTTAACACTTCATTAGATAAACCTTTATATTTATATCTTATCTTTCTGCAGATGGGGCAATATGACGACATTATTTCAATGTCCACTACTTTACCACTGTCAACTGACAAAGCTGCGACACACCCACTCATGGAAGTGGTGTAACCTCTACGCTGCCATGTTCCGTCAACTGAAACATCACATTCAATTATTTTATTTTTAGAAGGATGTAGCACTAACAGTTCAGAAGCTGCTTTTTGCATTGATAGTTCACTAACTTCTGAAATCACAGACATGAGTTTGTTCTCATGATTAGTGTACGCAGTTTTACTGAGCCTGGGTAAATTTAACGTACCACATAATTTAAACCCAGCATAAAAACCTTTACCAATTTGTCTCATACCATAAACAAATCTTGTATTTACTTCAGGACAGTTTAAAGTTTTCTTAGAACTAGAAAATCGTGAGTAAAAGTTACAATGTTTACACCTTATAACAAAAGTTGAACCCAAACCATATCTTGAATCCTCAGAAAGCAATAAGCCTTCTTCGAAACATCTTGGGCAATAAAGTTGTAAAAAATGTTTAAGAGGACATCAGTATCTATAATTCTATTTCCAGTAAGAGTTTTATGCTCATACTCTGCCATTTCCTCATAAAAAACATCAGGCATTTTGATCTTTGAAGAACTGACGTTGGTGGATGTTGAGCTAAAATTTTTGGAATCTTTATTAGTAGATCCATTACCACGAAATTGTCGTTTTCTCTTTGAACTAATTCTGCGTTCTAAATTTCCCATTTTAAATGAAAAAAATTAAAATTTTCAGCAATAAAAAAGGATTTAACAGAAACTTAGAAAGTGTTGCGCAATCGTAAGAAAATGTAAGCAAACAATAACACACTCTCTTTTCCTGCCAGATTCTGGATAAAAATATTAGTAAAAACCTGTAGCCAATAATATTTTTGAAGATTCTGAAAACTCAAATTCATATTTTAAAGTGTAAAAAATTTCTACTATTGCATATTTAAGCAATGCTTTGTAAAATAAAAATGTAAACAAACATTTTTTCAACTTCCGGAATGTAGACTTGTACTTCTGGTTTCAAAAAGGAGCTACCGAGTAAAATTCAAATCCCCGTAACTTAAGTTCTAAATTAGATAGAAACAAAATTTAAGCACCATTTTAAAGAAAAAGGTTCAAATTTTAAAATAAAATCAAAATTCAAAAATCAAAAATTTTGGCGAAAATGACGTTTTGAAGGTGTACGGATACCTTAAAGTTATTTTCCCAAAACCCGACTCTTGCCCTCTTCCTCTGTTGTCTGACTAGATCATCCTATTTATAGTCTGCATTTGAATTGTGTTTGAGTCGATTAAAGTGATAAATAGAATAATTGGAAATTATCATGTCGAATAATCCTTCACTTCCTTCCACACTCTTAGTTGGGTTACAGGGTAGACGGGAAGTAGGTTTGTTACAAATTTTGTTTGTAATGAATCCAGAGTTTTTTTTAAAAAAGGTTTCCTTCCAAAACCTTTTGTAACGGATCTATTCGTGAGCCTCCTACTTATCCTCTTGGGGAAAATCTATTTCTTTGTTTATAGTTATATTGAAAAATTTCTTCCGAAGAAGAAAATGCCGTTTATGTATGTCACGATGTATATTTAAGCATTAACTTTTAAGTTCAAAAGAGAGAGAGGTTATGAGTTAGATGATAGAAGTTAATGATTAACGTAAAGTAGTTAAAAGCTAGACGAGAGTGACTCTTCGATTAATTAATTAATATATAGGATTGATATTTGATAGTTAAGTCAATAAGATATTTGAATTAGAATCAAATCGACCAAAAGTCGATTATCTGAGTAAAGAAATTCGATTATTTAGAACGTAAATTACCTAACGTTCCAAAATTAAATGATTCTACTCATAATTAAGTATTAAATATCTCGTCTACCTCGATTTTGCTCTAATAATGTAATATAATGCATAAGTGCATATAAGTCATTTGAATTGATTAATAGAGTAATAAAATTGATTTATTTTGATTGTGGCTTCTCTTCATTCTAACACCCAATCACTGATGAAGTTAAGAGACTTCCATCACAGTTTTATTAAAATATCGTTGACTTCTGGTCTGAGTCGTGCATGGTTTTCATGGAAAAGATCAAAATTGGTTTTAGAAATGCTGTGGAAAAGGTCGCGAAAAGGTTGTTGCTTTTGGGTTGTGAAGTTAACGATTAAGAGATGCTGAACTGTTATTGTGAGAGAGATTTTGGTGAGAAGATACTGGCAATGTGTGGTAACACATTGTACTTTATTAGCACTCAAACCTGGTGTGATGTTGAAGTTAGAGGATTGTAGTGTCAATCCAGTCAGTGGTTTTATTCGATGAAGGTTCAAAATTACCATTTTGCCTTAGTGATTCATCCGAATAATATTTGGAGCATCAGTGAGCTTATACAATGAACTAAATTTACCATGGTCACATTATGAAGGTAATCACTTGTTTTCCATTTATTTCAAAACTGACTTTGCATTGGACTTGTATAGGTTGTTCTACTAGAAAAGATAAAGTTCCAAATTTAATAAGTCGGTAAAGATTGTGAGGGAAGAGGTACCTCTTCCCTCAGTGTGGGGAGGGCGGAAGGAAGCCCAGCCATATTCGAAATCACATATTTTATTTAGAGCACAGACCGTTTGATCAACTAAAATAAGAGATGCACCCATTTAATAAATATGAAGACAATCTACAAGATACACACACACACACATGAGATATGAGAAGACTTTAAATACTAAATACACTTACTTAATTCAATAGCTTTGACTTCTTAGCTATCTAATCTAGATACAATCTCAAGTGACAGATCGTCACATTAAGTAATACAATTATCAGTTATTAAATATCAGCACCTCACATTCAATTTGATTAATCATTGCTCCGCTGGCACACAGCCTATCCCATCTCTCTCTTCTTTAAGCGAAAGTCTAGACTTTATATTGTAGTCCTAATCTGCATGCTCACGTTTTCTTCTTTGGGAGGAAGTCTTATCTCTTGATCCGCTGGTAAATCAATTGTCAGCTTTTCCCTAAACTGCTACAATACTCTTCAAATAAGCTTCTCCATTATTTCCATTTCTCCGAACGGCAATTTTAGCTTGAATGATAACTTAAGGACGAACAACTCGCTACTAACGATTAATGACTAAGTTCTCACGATTAACTTTAACACACCCCTTGCCAGGCTTTAAGTAGCATTTTTATATTAGTTTAAAATTAAGTCACCTCTACGGAAGGTGATTTTAAACTTAAAACCACAGTTAACGAATAATTTCCTCAAGATGATTCATTAAAGAACCGCTGATGGAACTCGTCACATATTCTGCAAACATTTTTCAATATTTAAAGTATAAGACTACTTGCGGGCCGCTGTGTCTGAGGGGTCTAGGCATCGAATCATGGCTAGCGTGTCATGAGTTCGATCCTCGTACCACCAAAGACCCGCCGTGTAGAGGAGCGATGCACGTTAAATCTGTCGAGAGCTCAAACGTCCTCCCGTTGGTGTGGTGTGGTAGTTAGGAGAGGGGTGTACCAGCTCAGGTGTCGTCCGCGTCACTTGACCATGGTTCAAAATTACGCGGACCGTCGCCAAAAGCCCTCGTGTTGCTAATCAGTGTGACGTTAATATTCCCTCACTCTCTCTCTCTCACCCGACTATTTGCGATATCTTATTTTTTTAAAAATGGAGATATGGCAATTTTTGTTGTTTTTAGATTTGTTTAGTACATTTTAAGAAGAATATGCTAAAATTAAGAAGAGAAAACGAAATTATTTTTACTGAAATAAGAACAAATGGGTAAAAATTTACAAAAATAACATAAATGGGGTCCATTGTGTACCAACAGTTTATAACCAAGTTTTCAATTTTTCAATTCTGATTTGTTGCTATATTATTCATTTTTGAAATGGCCTTCAGGATAAGAGATACTTTAATTTTTACAAAAACTAGATAACTTTAACGTAGTTACTATATAAAGTTGCTTAAGAAAACAGTGATTATATTCACATAGGGACTGTAAATTTTGTAATAAAACAATGATTGATAAATCTGAAGGTTAAAACACTTCTACTATTATGCAAAGCATACACAAAAAATTACAGTGAATTATTTTCAAAACTTTTTTGGTAGTCGCTAGCCCTGTTTGAGCATTTAAAAAAACACACATTTCGAGTAAAAAGCGTTTTAAAGTATGACATCTTGCTTAAAATATATAATGGCATCTGCTATTACTAAAACACTTGTAGTTTTTGTTATGTTGAACAGAAAATTATAAACTTGCTATTTTTATAAAGCTAATAAGATGGTCTATATAATAAAATCATAAGATCTTTTTTTTTGAATTTTTGGTAAAATGTAACATTTTTGGGTAGTCAGGTATCTTAAAAGTAATTTTAATATTATACGTGTACTTTGAAATCAAATGTTTTTTATTTACCTATGTGCTATCATTGTTGTCAAATATGTACTTTTTAGAAGAAAATTTCTGCACGAAGCAAAAGTTGGCAACAGTGATGTTCCTGAATGGATTAGCAAGAATCACATGATTGCAATTATCATGTGACTATGACATCACACGAGTTTAATCCCTTGGATAACATATTTTCTTTTTTTCAGCAGATTCCCCCCCCCCCAGCTATTTTATAAATTTGTGCCATGTGCAATCAATGACACTACAAAAGGCATGGGAAAATAGCGTTGTTACACAAAATAAACAAAGACAGCCTTCACATTGATGCTTTTAAAAGACATAAAACTTGACATGAATTCTTTTTTCAGAAAATGTCTGAATTAATTATTATAATTTGGGTTACAAATTATTATTTATATCTTTAATACTAACTACTTGAAGCTAGATTTTATCAAAATTTTACTTTATGATGAAGAATCTTGGAATCTAACCAGAAAGACGCTCGAATCACTTAAAAATAATTTTCAGATTTCATTTCATTTTAATGTTTGCCATGCCGAAATGTATTTTCACCCTCTATACCAAAGCTATATTTCTGCTTTTCGAGTAAGCATCATTGATATTTTGTAACACCCGGGGAAAATATCGATGAGCTAAATGTGCGAAAATAGTAGTTTCGGATTTCCTGGCGGATTTTTATCTTAACGGCTTTTTAATGCATCCAGTTTTAAGTTTCATCAACAGTTTTATCTTAATACTTTTCTTTTTTCTCTTCACTTATCGGTTAATTTAAAATGGTTAAAGAGGGAGATTTTAGACACTTTTTAGAACGAAATAGTTTCTAATGCTTGAAAAAATATTATTTATAATAGCTTTCATAGATATTCAGCTTAAAATAAGAAGGAACATGAAATCGGATAACTTCAGTTCATGCGAGGCAATTTATGCTTGCATAATATGCATAATGTTATGATTTGTACTTAACCTATTTTCATATTTCTTGAAATAAAATTTATATAGACTTTGACTGTTTAAATGACATATGCAGTTATATAAATATTATGCGTAATTTATGTAGACTAGGCTTAGATTTTGAAGGCTTTATTATTGTAGAAATTCTAAACTTTTTGTATTACTTTGTAAGGGATGGCCCAAGCCATCTTTTAATGTGAGAGGATTGGAAGGAAGATAAACTTCTCGTTTATCAACAATTCGCAACGAAGACACAAATTCAACAATTCAAACTGAAAAATTCATCAATTACTAATTATTTGAAGCAATGGCGGAAGGGACGAGATACTAGGAGAATTAACAAATTGGATCCCTTACGTTTAGGCAATATGCTTTCTAATTCAATTTAATCTTATCCAAATTTAACTTTTAATTGACCAAATCGTCAATTTTAATATTAATCAATTAAATAGCAGTGATTGATTAGCGTGAAGTTAGGCAAGGGAACTAGTTATACAACGTTTCAAGAGAACTGTTGGAATCCCACAATCAGAAGCAGACAATAGATGAGCTCATAGAAATGCATGAGCAAGAGCAAGAACTTGAGACCAAATTCAATCATAAGATCGAATGACGGTTGGGAATTTGACAGAATACTTCTGTTTAATTGAAAAAGAAATTTTAAAAAATACGAACTCTCTCCAATGAAGACATATTTTTTCAACAAAATAAGGAATAAAAAAATTAACAGCGTGCTACGAGTTAATTTTGCGGGAGAAAATAATCTTTGAGCCGGCATACTACTTTTTTAGTTTTTATGAAACATTCTACATCAAAATAACTTCGGTTTCAGATTTTGTATTTGTATTAAACATTTTATTTTTCTAGATTATTATTTTCTTTCATCTCCGGCCCTAACTAAAAATAATTTATATGCGAAATTATACCCTGACTTTCACGAATTCGAGTTACAACAGCGTTTCTCAAACTATGGGGCGCCCCCCATCAAGGGGGTGTCATAACTCTAAGAGAGGGGCGTGATCATATTGGAAAGTCGAAAACAAAAGATTAGTTTCAAAAATTATTTTTTTCTGAAAGTAAACAAATAAAATGTATTCTGTCATAAGAAAAAATAAAATACACATTATCATTGATATGTGTACTGATTGACTGGGTGTCCGCATACTTTTGTCCAGATAGTGTATTTACTTATGAGGTTTTTTTTCAGTCCCACCTATAGCTTAAGTTAGGGATTTAACTGTTTTCACAAACTAACAATGTTTCGTCCAAAAGCATAGTGAAAAAACTATACATGTATCACGTAAAATCTTCGTTCTAAATATAAAGAATATTGAACAATAATTATTTCAAAATAATTTCTAAAAAAGACTGATTAAAATAGCACATACAATAATGAGACTGCTAGAAAGTGTGTGTTTTAATATCCAAAAAAGAAGAGAAAAAAATTATTTTCTGTAGTGGCACTGATTAAACGTTAGAATTTTGCAGGAAAAATCAATCCATTAATAGAACATAACTTATTCACTAGAGAAATTACTTTCTGTCATTCAATTTATGAAAATAAATTTGAACTTTGTTTGTATATAGATTATAATATTTTCTGTTCGTCAGTGTGATGTATTGGTTACTAAGTGTTTAACGGTGGATGAAAGGTTTTCGAAATTTCGGATCTTGGGTGATAAATTTTATTCCTATTTTGCTCTTGATGGTGGCGAAAAGGAAGATTTAGTGCCTTCTTTTCTTTTCTTTAATTATTCTGAATTTGGACGTATATAACAGTCAAATATTTAAATATTTCACACCGTAAAATAAGTCTTTTTTTGATTCAGTAAGGAATTTATTCGATTCATCATAAGTCTATCTCTTTTACAAAAAAAAGACAAAATAAAAGAAAAATAAATATTTTATTAACCCATTTAAAAATCATTATTTAATAAATATATTGAGAATAAGAAATAGAGTTTCTTTCATTAATCATTAAATGATAACATTTTTTAGTTTTATTAATGTTTTACTTGGGTAATGAAACGTGGTAAAGGTGAAGAGATTTTATAATTTTCACGTTAGTCAGGTTAGAAATCAATCTAATAAAGAAGAGTCTCGAAACTTGTTTGATCGTATACTGACAGGAAAATAATTACTAAAAGTGCACGCACACACACACACACACACACACACACAACACACACACACACACACACACACACACACACACACACACACACACACACACACACACACACACACACACACACACACACACACACACACACACACACACACACACACACACACACACCACACACACACACACGCACGCACCACGCACGCACACACACAATTAATTTGAGACCATATATATACGATGAATTGCACTTTGCAAGGCTTTCAGACTAGATGGTAATGGATCCAGCTTCCATATGTTCTTTTTGATCTCATCCCACGTATTCTCAATTGGATTGAGATCTGGTGTTTGTGGAGACCAACTAAGCAAGATAAAGTTTTTGTCACGCTCCTTGAACAATCTGGGGCCAATACCAGCTGTATTACAGCGAGTATTGTCCTGCTGAATATATCCAACTCTGGTAGGGTACTCTATTATAAAAGAATGTACTTGATCTATTATAACTCTTAATTCCCTTTGTGTATTCACACATTCTTTCACATGAATCAAAGGGGATCCATGCAATTCCAGGAAAACATCCTCAAACCTTAGTATTGTTTCCAGTAGTTTGAAGAAGCGTGCCAATGTAGATGGTTCTCATTCTTACATTACATGGCTTTTACGATACATGGTGTCAATGAAAACATGATTCATCTGACATATGAACATTTTCCAGTTTTCTACACTCCAATCCTTGAGCTGCTTTGAGAACTGGAGATGTCTGTTCTTGTTCAAGGCAAACGGAAGAGGCTTTCAAACACATGTCATCGGCTACCCGAGCCAAGGATGTATAAATGTGAGGTTCGCTCAGAGACCCCTTGATTATGTTAGACTTTTGAAGTACGGTTACTTATTTGTCCGATTGGAAAACTTTCGCAAGTGTCCTTTCTGATCGAACTTTCAGTAGTCTGTGACGACCACGCGCAAGGCCCGGTTTTCTGTTTAATAATTTACTCTCTATTAACATTTGTTATTTCTACTCTTGAATACTTCATAAGTGCAGCCATTTTTCTGATATTGGTCCAGACGCTTCGAGAACCTACAGTAATTTAATACGATAATATATTATTTTTCAAATTATTTGTTTTCATTTGGATTTATATTCATAAGTTAATTCCTTTTCTTAATAAGCTCTTTTATTATCTAATAATGCTAACTGCTTGCAGAAAGCTGTGATAAAAGTAACAAGTTAAAGCAATAAGAACTCAGCTCATAACGAACAATATCAGTTGTTAGTTTGTATACTTCTTAACAATTCGTAACTCAAAACAACCTTAAGAAAAAGTAGAGGTTTTAATTTAGTTTCTGAGCAGTCAAACTTGAACGACTGAATTGTTCTTCAAATTTTTCTACATTAGAAGGGCGAAACATGCTGTTTTTTTATAAACTCCGTAAACCTCTTAGCTTTAAATGAATCAAAATGAAGTACCCTTATAATACATTAAGAGCTTCAGTTTGTTGCAATTCATTTTCATAAAATAAAGACAGAAAAGCATTTTCTTGAGTAAGTATGTAAAGTTCTATTATTGGAATTAAATTTTTCTTATTCTTATTCAATATTTAATCACTCTCATCACTCAATCTGTTTTTTTTTTAAATGTATAAAAGCTAGTTTCAAAAGTGTTGACGTTCTAGAAAACTTAACAAAAATTTGCATATTCCTGTGTATGTTGCATGAAAGAGTTTTTAATAAAAATAATAATAATTTTCTTGTAACATATAGTCTTTATTCGTTTAGATACCTCTATTTTCCTCTTTTACTTTTTTTATTTATATATATAAATACTTATATTATTATCTTGTATTTAAATACAATATATATTCTAATGTGAAATAAATACAGCATATTTCCGATTACAAGCCGAGAATTTTTGGAAATTTTTAAAGAGGAATTTAAGTGGGTCGGCCAGTGTAGGGATTTGCTAATCTTGGGGAATAATGTAGTTCAAGAAAAAACAATTTTTTGATTGCCATCTGAAAGCAGTATTAATCTTTTAGCTTTTTGGGTGTTTTGAATGGAGCTTTTATTCTAGAAGAAAAAAATCAGACTAATCCTTCAAAATAAGTGTTTGAATTAGGTTTTTGAGTAATTCGTAAAATTCAAACATACTTATTGGTATGTCTGAATATACAAGGTGATTCTAAAATTATGGGACAGTAGTGATCCCTAAAATAAACAATTTTTATTTAGAAATATATGGGCGAAAGTACAGCGTTGAGGTACAAGCAGAAAAAATTATGGTTAACATTAACGGAAACATAAAATGATTATTAGCAACATACTTAACAAGCATGTTGCTAACAACCCTTGCACGGCTATAGTATACGGTTGGTTGACTAGCATGCATACTGGAATGTATGCTACAACCCTTGTACGAGCGCCGGGTGTTTCTTCCACATGTTCCAAGAGGATTTCTTCCTGGTGTGTTTGTCGTGCTGTAACGAGTTCTATTCGGGCTTGTACTAATCCTCTTGGGGAAAATACTCTTTGCGACTGTGACTTTAGTTTGAAAACCACTTTCCTTAGATAGGACTTGATTTTATGCAAATACTTTTGTTTAAGTGCCAGCCATTGAGCAGGCGAGGTAATTGTTGAGAGTTGATCCTTAGCGGAAAGCCTAATGTGAGCAATCGGTATCCTTCGTAATATTAAATCCAAAGGAAGAATACATAGAACAGTTGGAAACGTCCACTTAACGGCTGATGAGTTAGCAAGTTGGATGCAGGATCGTACCAGATCATAACCTAGATAAATGCTTCCATTTATTTATTAGAATTAATAATTTTTATTGCTCTTCGGGTTTAGTTATCAGAGTGCATTCCCATAACTGTTAAAAATTGATTAAAATTAGTGAATTTTGAATCTTACCTGTTTCTTCTTTGAAACCTCTCACCCGCGACTGATGTGTCGCAACAGAACAGTCCTCGATCTACCCCTTCCATCAGCACTGGTGATAAACGAATCATTTTCACACAACTGTTGATGTAATCCCTGAAATATTTTGTGGTTTGGCTTGCGTCTGTAGTGTTGCTCTGCCATTAACGTTAACAGACAGTACATTAGATGCATGTCCGCCTTTACGCTGTTAGTAAAATCAGCCATAACGACCAAAATCACACGCACAGATGCCTATTTTGGTGGTGCAGCAGCACAACGCTTTTATGTTTTCAACTATTGTCAATATTGCCTGCCAATGACACCATAAAGGTCACCAAGCATTTCTGACGCTTGGTGGAGGCAATTTGTAAAACAGTTTATAATTTTTTTTTTTTTTACGAAATCGCTTCTTAAATATGCAGATAATGGACATTTTATGTTTCGTTAATGTGTTATTATTTATGTTTGTGCCGCACATAATGCGGCACTTCAGCCCATATAGTCTAAAACAAAAATTGTACGTTTTGGCGAGCTCTATTACCCCTCAAAGTTTGTCCCGTGATTTTAGAATACGACTGTATATGATCATTTAAGCTGCGAGTGTTTCCTCTAAGACAGGAAACGTGAATGGAAGATTGCTCGCTGCATGCGAATTCCTCTTCTGGCTCATTTTATAAAAAAAATGGCGCAAAAAGCATGAATTACACAGACAGTGAGTGTCCAAGATAAAAGAATGGAAAAAAATGTGCCACTTCAGAGAGGGCTATCAGAAATAAAACTGTCATCGTGGGTATATGGCGTTTTATCTTACAGCAATTTAAATGGAAAATATTCCCTTCCTTTAACAACATTTTTGGACTTCGAAGTGGCATGTTTGCAAATTATAGGGATTTTTCTCAATTCGGTTTAAGTACAGGTTTTGAATTTGGGGTACATTTTTGAAAAACACATTCCCAATTTATGCGCGGACTGGCTGATATTCGGGCATAAATGGCTTCCCACGCTCAGTTGTAAAAAATCAAATCTAATTACCTGATAAGATTCATTGTAAAAGTTGCAGTATTATTTCAGTTAATTTGCAACATAATGACGACTGGAATTGTCACATCGTAGGATATGTTTTTGTCGATCAGTATCATAGTAGTCATAGTAGTCCCCATTTCCTTTAAATCCTCTCAATATAAGAAGTATATATTGAACGTGATAGATATAAGACATGGTAGAATCAACATTAGTATTAGTTACATAAAGAGGTCTTAGTATAACTATATTACATATGATCGTGAAAAGGTTTCTAACTAACTATTCGAAGAGCATCGATCGGAAAGAGATAGTTGGAAACTACTTAAGAAAGTGATTCTCTCTTTGATTCACATCGCACATACAAATACAGAGTATCCAGAAAATTTTGACTGTTCGTAAATTAAATAGCATGTTCCAATGCTGGATCGTTAGAATCTCTACAATGTTCAGTAGTTTCAGCTCGTTAAATGTAGGTTGTCATCTAAAAACTAAACCTGAAGAAATAAGCTGAAGCAAATTCTAAGTATTGTTGCTTTTCACATTGTGAATGCTGATACGAAAAAATATTTCGGCTTTTCTCTCTCTTTAGAACTTAAAAGAATGTTTACTTAAAAGTGTTACAAGATAAAAAAAAATACATACAGTGAAAATTGCTTAATAGAACCGAAATAATTTTTCGTACTAAAAGAATTTTGTGTTAAAAGATACTTACAAAACATATATTCAGCGAATTTAAGTTTATTAGAGTACATTTTATTCACATAGATATGTATATATGCTTGTATTTAATAAAAATCTATAAAACAGCATTCATTCACAAGAACTTAATGAAATTTAAAACAAAATTTTTCAAGTTTTCTTAAAAACAGAACATTTGTTGAATTTTTGGAAAATAATCTGATAGTTTTCTTTGCGTTGTCTTTTTTCAATTCCTACTATTAGTTCACAGTCTCTCTTTCTCTCTCTCTCTCTCTATATATATATATATATACGTATATTGTTCAAATTTTCAATTGTTAATGCAATACTTTTTATTCATCCACTGGAGTTCAGATACATTTTTCAAAACTTGTAGTGGATGGGACTTGATGCTAATACAGTTTTTTTTAAAATTCATTAATTAAGTTTACTTAATGAATAAATAGTAACAAAAAATAATAGTCCAACACCACATATAAAAAGGAAATTCGTTCGTTGTGTCCCTGTAGCGTTGTGGATAGCGCGTTGGACTTCTAATCCAAAGGTTGTGGATTCGAATCCCATCTGGGAAGGCCTAATTTCTAAGGATACGATTTCTTTTTATTAAACTATTTCGTTGGAATAATTAAATTTTTTTTGAATAAATAGTAACAGACAAAAAATAATAGTTCAACACCCTATATAGAAAGGAAAATGGAAAATTGCAAAGAAAATCGCTCTCTATTTTGCCACTTAATATTACGCTCATGTCCATAAATTAAGGATAATTCAGAATCACACAGCAATTGAACTCTAAAATAAAAATTTTACCTGTAGAATTATCACACACATCTTGAATAAGAATATGCAAATTACAGGAAACCATCAGATGGCGCGGATAGTACGTCGCAATGACGAGAGTGTAAGAGAGAGGTATATAAGGAATGGTGGCAAAGAAGTAAAATTGTTCACAAGCGCTTTAAAAGCCTTTCAGTGCAATAACCACATAGTTATGGCACAAAGGAAGCATTTGGATGATTTTTTACGTGGTAGAATTATCGGACGACTGGAATGCGGACGTACCCAGCTAGAAGAATCCGAGGAACTTGGAATCGCCCAGAGTGTTATATCCATGCTTTGGCAACGATTCCAAGATGATGGTAATGTGAGTAGATGTTACAGCACAGGTCGCCCCCGAATTACAACGCCGAATGAGGACCGATATTTGGCAGTTACTGCCAAAAGAAACAGACGGAGCACAGCATCAGACCTATCTCGTCAGCTCTCTTCAGCTACCGGTACGACAGTTTGAAGGGAGACCATGTACAGACGCTTAGGGCACATTGGTCTATATGCAAGTAGGCCTGTCAGAAGTGTTCCTCTTACCGCAACTCACTGTCGCCTGCGATTAACCTGGAGTAGAGAGCATGCATTGTGGACACCACAACAGTGGTCTTGTGTGATGTTTTCCGATGCGTCCAGGTTTAGTTTGCAGTCTGATTCTCGCCGGACTTTCATATGGAGAGCACCAGGTAACCTTTACCATCAAGAGAACACCATGGAACGACACCGTTACGGTGGTGCAGGATGGCTCGTTTGGGAAGGAATTGTTCTTGGTTCCAGAACTGACCTGCATGTTCAGAGTGTAACGATGACGGGCCACATCTATCAAAATGACATTCTGGAACAACATGTATGTTTGTTTCGGGGCGCCATGGGTGCTGAATTTCTGTTTATGGATAACAACGCCCGTCCTCACCGTGCAAACATTGTAGACGAATGCCTTCAATCGGAGGATATCACTCGTATGGATTGGCCAGCATACTCATCGGACTTGAATCCAATAGAGCATGTGTGGGATATCCTTGGTCGACAAATTGCAGCCCGTCAACCCCCTGCCACCAGTCTACCGGAACTTCGGAGGGCATTGCTTGATGAGTGATGTAATATTCCCCAAGATCAGATTGATAATTTGATATTCAGCATGCGTAGGCGTTGTAAGGCCTGTATTGCATCGTGTTGAGAAAAAAAAATGGATGAAAATACATAGTAATTTGTCCGGACCGTTGTCTTATGACATGTTAACCAATATTTCTCCTTAAGCGTTTCCGCATTAAAAGTATTTTACTGTATATTTATAGCAGGAACAATACTACGAAACTTTTTCTCAATTAATGAGTAGTTTATTTATAAAGACAATGGTATTTTATGTGATGCAAAGCAAAATTTATTTCTCTATAATTAAAAAAAAATCATAATGCTGAAGATAATTTAAAAAGAAAAGTCACAAGCGTAAATAAGGTTCCAAACTTTGTGAATGTTTAAGAATTCAAATTTTCAAAAACAACAATGTTTTTAAATTATAAGTTAATTGAAAGTAATGTAGTCGATGTTTTTTTTTCAGGTACACTTCCCATTTATAATCTATCTTTTGTAAACGTGCTTTTCATGTGTTTTTATATCCATATGTATTTCCTAAAGGTTTTTCTTATGAGTTGTTCAAATAATAATATAAATATGGTAAAATGTATTGATATTAATTAATTCAATCGAAAATGTAACTAATTATTGAATGAGAACGTATTAAAATAGCAAAAAAAATATTCGAGTCACAACAAATGTTTTTAATTCATTAAGAGTAAAAAAAATAATAAACAAAAAAAAAATTTAAAAAAATGTTGCAAATTAAAAAGAAAGTGCATAACAAGAAAAATTAACATAAAATATAAATAAGTACACTGTGTTTCAAAATTTAAATTATTAATTATATCTTTATGCATTATTTTTAAAATCTTTATATTTTTATGCTATAGAAGATGTAATAAATGAAAAATAAGTAAGTTAGGAAATCTATGAGTAGAAGTGTTTTACATATTTTTATGAGTAATTATTTTAATTCTGAATAATACTATCTATCAGCAAGCTATTAAAACTTCTTCCGTTCCCTTTTTTCATACATGAAAAAGTTCATTTAAACGATTTTCTGGATATTTATTGAAGCAAATAAAAAATCACTGAATGAAAAAGTTGCAACTATATCGAAAAATACTGAAAAATACTAAAATTAAATTTGAATATTCCTTTTTTAAGTGCATTAATAATAAAATATTCCATATCTTAAAATATTTTCTTTTTTGATAATAATTTTTTATATTTTAGATCTATATTTAAAAATGAAGCTTTTTTAATTTTTTTTAGTCATATGTTTTGCTATTATTGATTATATTTATTTTTATAAAAGTATATTTTTACTGTATGTGCAAAGGTCATGGAAAATGATATTAAATAGATCTATCGTAATGTATTTCTTTACATGACAAATCTTTGAAAAAAAAAGGAAAATGACTTTCAAAGGATCGAAAGTGACATTAATAATCTAAAGCTCATAAAAATATTATACTTTAAATATAAACTCTCAGTTTGCACAGGAGTTCTAAGACGTGTGTCAGAAAACTGACAAAAAGACAGCCATATAATTGCAGTTGTCTAAATTTAATACCACCCAGTCTTTTGTGTTTGTGATATATATATCGAGTTCACTCAGTAGTTTTCCGTTATTTCTAATGGAATCATAATTTAAAGTTCATGGACGAAGTTTAGTGTTACATTTGGATGCTATAGCTGTTAAACAGTGTTGCCAATAGGAGGTACAGTTTAGACCAGGGGTACTCAACCCTTTTTTGGTGCCGGGCTGTATACATATGTTAGCTATTTCATGCGGGCCGCATACATAGGATGGCTGTTTCACGCAGGACGCAAAATGAGGATTAATGGGGGGGGGGCCTTAAGACCAACGTAACATAAAACATTTAAAATGTGAAAATTGATCAAAATATTAAAACTCTTATTTGGTCTTTTTTAATTATTATTTTTATATTTTTATTTCAATGAATTTTTCTTCATTGGAAGCATTTAAGAATCACTCTTTCATAAATTCTGCATCAGTAAACGGTTTCATATGATTACCAATGATATAGCAAATTTCATAGGGTATCTTTGTTACCGCTGTGACATTATCACTGACAAAACACTTTTTTTGCTGTTGTAAAGATTATTTAAGAAAGCCTACTTATCATCTCTTGAAAGAAATCTTTGAGGAAAAGTGTCATGGAACGATTCCTGTTTATTGGTATTTTTTAAATACACTTCCGTGACAGATCGAACAATTATTGAACCATGTTTGTTTTTCACTACAAAATAGTCCTCTTTTCAATCGTCTTGAAACAATCTATTTTCTTCGAATATTTTTCGCTTGCGACATATGAAAGATAGTTCAAAATTAGTCCCACTCATAAAATGGTCGCTACTCCACTGTTGTCTATTATCACTAATTAGAAAAAATTTGCACTCATACGGCATCGACAGCAAAAAGCTAAATCGATATATTTGATTCTTTAACAAAGAATTTCCAATTACATTTTCACAAATAAATGAATTTTTCAGCGCATGCGGTCCTCGGGCCGCGCGTTGAGTATTGCAGGTTTAGACGAATGGTAAGCTAATAAATTCTAAATATAATTCATTTATAGTATTTTTTTTTGTTTAAAAAGTGTAAGAGAGGAAAAAATGAATTTAGAACCATCTGTAGTTATTATAATATTTAATGCAGTCTCAGAATATATTTCGCAAAATTTAGATTTCGAAATTCCCAAATGAGGACATATATTTAGTTTGGGTACCATGTTTCTATAAACGTAAGCAAGAACATCTATATTAGAGAAAATTGATTATAAATATTACTTTTTTGTTTTGTTTCATTGCTTATGTTTTATACCAGTGTTCTTCAAACTGTGTTTCACGGAACCTTGGGGCTCCACAAGGCATACCCATGGATTCCATGAGTCTCGGTAAAAAATCGGAAAGAAAATTATAAATGTGTTTACAAAATAGAATCTTAAACATTGAGAAGTTTGCAAAACCACAAATACCTAGTTTCACAGTGATCGGTTGAACGGTGTTGGAATGAAGTGATATATACAAATATTCCTTTATATATATATAGATTACCTGCTTACCTATTAACATCGCATTTCAGTACAGCTTGTGGACTAGTGGTGACTGACCTTGTAATTTTGAGCCGGTCAAATGACAAAAACGACACTTGATCTGAACAAAACTTCATTAAACTTCCATATCAGACCTTCAGGAGGACTTTGAACTCTAACAGGTTTTTCGTGCATCACCCCTCTACACGAGAAGTTTTTAGTAGCACCACGAATCGAACTCGTTGCTTATGTGTAATTTACTAACCAGATTTATTTTGGGGAAAAAGCAGAATGTGTAACTGTGATGAGCCGTTTACTATTACACCATTTTTAACACATATAATTATGCATTTAATTTTGCTCTTGAATTACCTAATAACGGGCAAGACAAAGAAATTAAGATATTTTATTTATTAATTTCAAGCAAATAAAATCATAGTAATTAAATTAAAACATTTAAATTGAAATCTTATACGAATCAAATATCATAAAATGTGTCTTATCAAAAATACAATTTGTGACGAATCTGTACGGTCTTCCACTAACCTTCTCTATTTTCTTTAAAGTATTTTATTTATTTCAACCAATTTCCACCGGGAGCCAAGCGTGATTTATGCAAATAAGATATATTATATAAGTTCGGGTTTCGCGAGTTAAATGGGTTAAGTAAATTGAAGAGATAGAAGAGTGAAGTTAAGTGAAGTACAGATCGGTAGGTCAGCACGCAGTTGTTGACATTATTAGATAGCAGTTACATGTGGAGATACGCGTGGAGAAGTTGATTGAAGCTTGTAAAAATCCGTGTTACAGAGTGTGGATCCTTCAGCCATTCCTCTAACCAGTCAGCAAAGCAGAAATCATCATGATAGAACAGCCGATGATAAAAGATAAGGTCAGTGATTTAAATTAAGATATTACAAATATTCGTACGTAGCGTAGCTGTAATTGTGCGTGTTTAAGCTTTCATAGATTCAGTTGTTATTCCGCTATTCCACTAGTAGTAATTCCCCTTTTCATACTTTACTCTATTTGGTTTCTCTTACATTTGAATTGTGTGTTTCTACCCTTCTGTGTTAATAAGAATCAATAAATCTATTGGTTTGCAATTATGTCTTTTGATCTTTTAAGTCCGCCTACACATCCAGAAATATTTACTGATAGACGGGGTGATTGTAGTGTAAAGGGTGACATTGAGTCACGACAAATTAAAAAACCGACAGGAAATTATTAATCAATTTAATTGAAAGTAAAGTGATTGAAATATGTTTAATTTGATGTTGTTATAACTAAAAATGGTCAATAAAGTTTTTTTTATTTATAAATAGTCTGGAATAATTTAGGACAAACGATTAGCTCGAAGGATGTTCAATGTTTTATAATCTTCTAACAATTTTTTTAGTAAGGTATAATTAAGTGTATTATGTTCACCTGCGTATAGCGCGCACCTATATTTTCAAGATGTAATTTTTTTTGTGTATTCGCTGTATAACGCGCACCCTTTTTTCTTACGAAGAAACCTGAAATGTACATGTGAAATTCTCTTATTATTTGAAGTCTGGATATAGTGTGTGGTAATAAAAGAATGGAATTAAATTAAACCTGTCGTGGCATGTAACCTCCTCTAATATTATCATCTCCCCGTCTACCGTTACTTGTTTCTGGACGTGTAGGCGGATTAACGAATTCAAGAGACATCATTACAAATCACTATATTTATTGATACCTCTTAATCAAGGCAAGTTACACACACACGATTCAAATTTAAGAACAATAAAACACAGTGGAGTATGAGAAGGAGTTACTATTAGCGGAACTACGGAATCGGAACTGAATCCACGAAAGATCAGCACGTACAATTACAGCTAACACACGCACACGTATTCACAAGTTTCTAAATCCCTAACCTTATTCTGGTACTTCGGCAGGTCCGTCGTGTTGAAAAACTTAATGCTGACTGGATCGGATAAAGGCTAGGTTCCACACTCGACTTTCCAATTTCAATCTTCAGCTCTTCCGCTCAGCTCGTCGCGTCACTACTTACTAAATCTGTCAACAACTGCGTGTTGATTTACCGATGCTTCAATTCATTTTACTTCAAAAATCTAACTCTTCACTTTACTACTTTCTCTCCTAGTTAACTCACGAAACCCGAACTTATATAATGTTTCTCATTTGCATAAATCACGCTTTGGCTCCCGGTGGAGATTGGTTGAAATAAATAAAACTTGAAAGAATTATTGAGGAGATTAGTGAAGACCGTACAGATCCGTCACAAACCTTACATAATTAAAAAGTCATTTAAAAATGCAGTATATGTAGCAATCTAAACCAGCGACCCACCTGCGGCCCACCGGGCCTTTTTAAGTGGCCCGGTCATGGCTCTTTGCTCTGAGAAATTCATTTGTTTATGAAAATTTGGAGGAAAATTCTTTGTTAAAAAATCAAATATATCAATTTTGCTTTTTTGCTGTCGATGTTGTAAGAGAGCGAATTGATAAGCGATCCAAGGTCGAAAGTCCATTGTTTTCGTACCATGCTTCAATACGCCGCCCAACATATTCTTTTAATGTTGTCGATTTTCACGTACAAAAAAAGTAAACAATTAGTTAATAAATGAATAATTAGCTTTAATTATTAAAATTAACTATTAAAACAAATAAGTAATTTTTACGTACTATATTCATAGCATTATAATCAATCGAAAAAAATCAAGGGCTTTTCGGGGGGGGGGGTCCGGATACCCAGGACTCCCCCCTTGGGTGCGCCATTGGCACATGAAGATATGAATGGCGTAATGCTATCTGCATAGGAAAGTCGACCTCGGAGATGCGAGGCGGGAAAAATGTTACAATTCTCGTCCGTCTTTATTTTTAAACTGATCATTTTATATCCGGCAAAAAACGCACACCCATAAATTTTAATATAATTTTTCGTGTTAAAAGTGGGCGTTATACGCTGGATTATAAGATGAAGTTTCATTCACAAAGATATAAATTAACCTTTTAAGTAACGCGGGGGTACGTCCTGCTTAGATTGAGTGTTTAGTGACCTGGACGCGTATACTCGTCCTTCCAACGGACGACATTTTACACTGTACTGCTCTGTCTAAAACTAGTCCTACGGCTTTGATGTACAATAAAACTACATTGACAACGTTTGAAAAGAATTTACTTATACTTTGGAGATGAGGTGGGGAAGGAATTTGAAAGGGCTTTTTAGCTTTTAAATTCATAGCTAAACAGTATTTTTTGTTTTTTCGTTTTCTTTTTCTATCCTTCCTTTGCTCTCATTTTCTTTTACTGTATGTGACAGTGTGTTTGTGTAGAGAAAAATATTCGTCGTGAATTTCCATATCAATGTATTGGATGGGATGGTGTTTATGTGTTAAGCCCCGTTTCAGAATATATCACAACGCAGATAAGTTAGAATTTATTATTATTATTATATTGTAACTCTAGACATTAAATTTTGTACTTTCATTTTCTTAATTAATCCTTTTCTTTTCTTCTTTTTATAAAATAAAAGGAGTTAATCTTTAGGTTGAAAAAAACACGCGCCTCTTCCCCTCTCCAATAAACCGCATAACTATGCACGTATGTGGGAAAAACGGTGGCAGTGAGGGGTGAATTTCGTAGCTTTCCCACGGCCGCTAAGGGGTGAACAAAAGTAGCACTCCGTGATGTTCGGGTATGCCTACTTCCCTCTAATCTCCCTTGTCTACTCTCGGACCCGGCTAGAAGTGGGGGAAGCAACTAATTGATCAGAAGACATGATTCACTAAAATTATTTTATTGTCACACTTATCAACACAGGCACAATAATAATCCAATTAAGATCGGTTGATCACTATTTAGAGCGGAAGGTGAGACCCGTTAGCCTGGGAATAATATTACGGACACTCAACTAATCTCTACGATAACCTATACAAGCTCGTTATTAACTTAGACGCGCCTTAGAAATTTAGTTTCTAACTTCTATTTAAATAATACGCACAATAACTCTACTGTTATAAAGCAGAAGTCCTACAGTTGAGGCCCTTAACACTAATATCTATCTTGATCAGCTTCACATCCGAGGGATCCTCTATTTGGATATCTTCAATTCTCACTTTAATAATCTTAGATTCGCACTTCAATAACTCACGATCCTCCCTTCACTCACTCACAAAACTCGCGAATACAGAATTTATATAATAAACTCAGTTTGCATAATCACGTTTTCTTACCTTCGGTGAAAGTTGGTTGAGTAAAGTATTTCTCTAAAAGAGTTCCCAAGGAGTTAGTGGAAGGAACCGTATAGATCCATCACAACTCTCCTTTTCTTATATTATGTTTTCCATCCCATCCTTCCTTTTATTTAGTTAGTCCACTGCTAATAATCATAGTCATAGTGGTACTTTATAAATACATATTCAATATCTTTCTGATACATTGAGTATAAAGTGTATCACAATGTTAATCAATTACAGAAAAAAGTTTCTAAATACCGAACAAATCCTGTTCATTTACTTTTTTGTCTTTTCTAAGCAAAAATATTGCTAGAATTGGAAACCCTCCAAGTGTTTGTTAGGTAATCAATCTGCTGAAATTGAGGTCCCTAAGAAGAAATAACTTAAGAACCAAAATAATAGCAGGATAAGGAATGGGATGTATCTTTTCCAAAATTAGTTAAATTCAAATAAAATTTGAAACATAGTCGAGTATAATGATATAAAATGGTAAATAATTTATTTACTGGTATATTTTTAGACAAGTGACTCTAATAAGAAACGTTTAATAATAAGGAAAATAAGAAAAATATAAAAATATAAATAAACAATAAAAATTATTAATAAATCTTTATTGTTTCAATGTTTTCTAAATTTTGGTTATTATTAGTGGCAATATATTTAAAATTTTTCTTAAGGCAGTTTTTATATTTTTCTTATCTTCCTTAACATTAAATGTTTCAGAACACGTCAAATTTTTCCGAACCCTCCTTCTCAAATCGCTCACTGAAGCATACACCTTTTGGTTTTGTTACATGATGTCATTTTAATTGTCATGCAGAAAGTGTACACATGTTTAAATGTAATGTAAATACACATGTTACATGGTACTGTACATATATACATATTATAAAGAATTTTAAGTGGACATATTTCTTAAGAAGAAAAAATTTTTGTGAATTTTTCATAACTTAATGGATAAAAAATTAAAAATTACTGGAGAGGGGATAGACCAACCACCATTGTGAAAATTATACAATCCTCCTTGTGAATCTTAAAATAGTATAAATAATTTATAATTGGATGTTTAATGCTTAAATATTACTTTCAGATGTCTTTATTTTATGATAAAAATTGTAATATTCGCAGGTCACTCCGTCTCTTACATTACAATGACGTTTAGAAGGATACTTGGCGAAATATTGACGATGCAACCAAGTTGGCTCCATATTTGGCGACTAGATAAATTTATTACAGAATCACGAAAAACTTCTTTTATATACAAAATATTCTCTATAATTGGAGATAATTAATCTTGCGATTAAAATTTATTTGTTATTTCCAATTGAAATAATTGATATTTTATGATCATATAAGCTACATTTGAGGTAAAACTGTCTCTAAAAAGATAAAAAGTTATGTTCTGTTTTTACAGTAACAGAAAATAAACGAAATAGAATTTTACAAATTCAAATCTCATTGACTCGACGTTACCCGACACTATTCATAAATATTTTTATTACTTGATGTGAATAAAAAATAAGTGGATTTTTCTTAAAAATTCATAAAGTCAGAGAATTCTTACATTTTGAATACAAAATAAAAATCTTTATTCGTCTAAGTTCTTTTTTTATATATATTCTTTCATACATAGTTTTTATCGAGTAAAATAAATCTTGGCTATAATATAAATTTTCCAAACATTTTATACATTAAAGGATTATAATAATTTCTCTCTGTTTTTTTATATCCATTATTAGATTATGCATAACGTATAATTTATTTTATAATGTAAAATTTCTAGCTTTCAGAAAACATTAATCATTTTAAAATAGAATGTACGTAGCTCTCCTGAATTTTAATTGATTCAAATTCATTTCAATAATTGCGTGTGATTAACTATTATTTAATTATCATTATTTTAATTTTGTAAAATATTCATAGCTCTAGAAATGATTTGTAAAAAAAAAAAAATTATTTTTTAGTATTATTTTAATTTGAATTCCTTAAAATTGGGCATGGAGATAAATAATCTAGTTGTGTAAGGTTCTGACAAAATAAAAAAAATTTTCAATTATTAGCTACGAATTAGTGCAATAATTATAATAAATAGTGTGCTACAGTAAAAAACCATCGTTATACTAGTAAAAGATTTATGCGAAATTTCTTCTGGTAAAATACATTGTTTTGTTAGAGATAGAAATATTTATTATATTTATGATTTCTTAAATGATCTGATTAAAATTACATCCAAGATTTATAAAGATATCTATAAATATATGTATTATATGATTTATATTACAAAAAAATTAAAATGTGATTTAGTTACGTGTACAGATAATTTTTCTTTTTTAAATTCATGTATTTCTAAATTCATTTCCGTCTTTATCAGTTTCATTTGTTTTACATAAATGCATGTCATTTAATGTTAAAATAGGTAAATATAGCTGTATTATGCGAATTTTTTAATGAAGAATATATATTTCTTTCCTCGAAATATATAATTCAATATGAGTTATTATTACTAGTTATTTTATATTATTTATATCTTTATCCGAAAATTTTTATATGCTCATTTTTATTTTAACCTACTTCATTCCTTTTAGATCCATCAAAAAATTTCCTGCTTTTTATTCAAAGAATTTTATGTTTTTATTACGCTTAATCATACTTCTCTACATTGCTCTCACTTTTATTCATAAATTTTTCATACATTAACTTGTAATTAAATTTTTGTATTTGTAAATGTCTGCTTTATTTCTTGTATTCAGGAACTTAAATATTCATTAATGTTTGAATTAGCTTCCTTCTATTCATGTATTTAGTCTTATATCTCTAAAAATTTTTTCGTGATGCTGTAATAAATTTATTACGTACTATCGCAACAATGCTAATGTTCAAGACAACTTGCTAATTTTCCAACCCCGATTTCGCGTGTGTCATACGCGTTGAATTGGCAACCATGTGCTTAGTTTCATATAATGTCGTCAATACGTTTGCGATGGTACATTATTGCAAGCTCTCGAAGAAAAATACTGTAACGATTGCCTCGACTGGAATTGTTACGTAGGAAGGAAAAAGATGTCTCATACGAAGATTTATTAACAATCAATGTGTGACGGATCTAATCGGTTTTTCACTAACTTCTTCTTTATTTATTTCAACCAACCTTCATTGAGAGCCAAGCGTGATTTATGTAAATAAGGAATATTATATAAATTCAGTTTTCGCGAGTTGAAAGAAAGATAAGTAAGAGGAAGTGAGAAGTCAAGTGAATTAAAGATCGAGAAGTCGACACGTAGTTGTTGACAAGTTAAGCGAGCCTGATACGTTTTGATGTGCGCGAAGCGAAGCGGATTTAAAGTATAGAAATTCACTATTACGGAGCGTGGAGTCTTCGTCCATTCATTTAGCTAAATAGAGTGCCTGAAGTTCTTCACGAAGGAACCGCAGTAGTAAAATATAAGGTTAGTGACTTTGATTAAGAAAATCAGATTATTATTGTGAGGCGTAGTTGTAATTGTGCGCTCTTAAGCTATCCTAGATTCAGTTGAAATTCTGTATTATTATCCGCTTCTATTGATATCTCACCTCTGCACTTCACTCTCGTTTATTTATCTTAATTAGTATTGTGTTGTGTCTATTCATAATATATTGATAAGAATCAATAAATCAGTTTGAATTGGAATCACATAGTTCGATCAATTAGTTCCTCCAACATATCCAGCCGGGGTTTCAGATAGACAGGAAGGTATTAGTGTAAGGGGTAGCTACAGGTCACCCCAAATGGAATTAAAAATTCATCTTTCCAGGGAGCAGAAAGTGCTTCTGGTTTATCAAAATCTGAGGACTTTTACCAATGAAGTGTTGGATGATGGAACTTCAGTGATGAATTTAACGGAAGAGAGAAGCAAGAATGAAATTTGAGAAAAAAGAATAATAATTAGAACAACATAATATATGTAAATTACAGTTTTACAATTTAAATAATGTGTATGAACAGATGCATAATTTGTACAATGGGTGTTGGACCATCGTTAGGCCCCCTAATCTTTATAATTTTAATATTTATCCCTCGAAACAATCTCTACTAGAATGCAAAAATCAGATTTATTATTTCATTAAATGAATTGACGTATTTTTAAAGAAATACTGAACGAAAATTCCGATTCTAAGAATTACTTCTAATGAAAGATCAAACATAATAAGAGAAAAAACTTTGATTTTTAATGCATGAAAATCCTTCCGTGTTTCTGAAATCCCTTGAAAATGCATCGTAAATAATTATTTTAAACCAATAAGCCGACACCTACAATTGCTCACTAAGAATCTTATTTGTATATTGACAAATCCAATTAACGAAGATTTATCTCATTTTCTTAAGAGTATTTTCCAATCTCGCGTCTTTCAGTGTTTGTTTCTTCAATAAATAATTCCGCAACGTCGATTCGCATTTAAATATGCATGAAGATAGAAGAAATGCGAAATATATCTTCGTTAATAATGTTTTTAAAACGCTAATGTGTTTCCTAAGGCCGAGAAAAGGATTTAAGTTTTAACGGTCCAGTTAAAATAAATAAAATTTATTCTAAAACCCTTCATAAAGAATTCGGTATAAGATTGCCGCCAGTTCCACTACTGAAAAATAAGATATATATTTTTGAAATGTTCATCTTTTTTTATGAATAATGTATTATAAATCATCAATTTTAATCAGATGTATTTGATGTTGGTATAAATTTTATCTTACTTTCTCTCTCTCTCTCTCTCTATATATATAGAATTTTGTTCTATCACAAAAATAAGGAAAATAACGATTTACAGCCCCGAAATATTATTCATCCAGTTTAATGTGGAAGAATATTTTTTATTTCAATTTTTAACATGGAAACTGTACATGATTATATTTACAAATTAATTCGTCTTAAATATTTAGTGTTATTTTTATTAAAGATTTTTACGCTATATTTTATATGTATTATTTTATTATATGTATTTTATATGTATTATATTTTATTATTCCCCGAAAAGAAACCCTATTATCTACCCCTATGGTCACAGGGCATGGTTATTTACCCCATTTTCCTTAGGTGGACGTGAATACGTTTTTGACTGATCTTTAATCTATTTGCAATCCTTCGTGTCATGTAAAATGGTTTTGACTGGATCAAAGTCTTTATTCTGTCATTATCTTTCTAGGTAGTCTTTCCTCTGATCGAGGATGATCTTTCAAATCAAAATCACCTGCGTGCAATTTCTTGAATCAGTTTTAGCTCTAACATTCCTGTAGAGTGTAATTTTCTACAAGCTTGAAGAACGTTTATCCTTTTACGGAAGGAAAGCAGTAAAATATGGCGAAAATAAAATTTTTTGTCTTCCATGTTCAATGGCCGCGGTAGCCAAGTGGTCTAGGCATCGGATCATGGCTAGCGTGTCATGAGTTTGAGCCCAGTACTACTGTAGACCCGCCGTGTAGGGGAACGATGCACGTTAAATCTGTCAAGAACTCAAACGTTCTCCCGTTGATGTGGTGGGGTAGTTAGGAGAGGGGGTGCCAGCTCAGGTGTCGTCCTCCTCACTTGACTATGATTCAAAATTACGAGTTCCGTCACCGAAAACCCTTGTGTAGCTGAACAGTGCGACGTTAATATTCACTCATTCATTGAGTGACCGCGGTAATCTAATGGTCAAGGTATCGGGCACAAGGCTGGCATGTCTTGAGTTTGAGTCTTGTACCGCTGAAAACCCACGGTGCAGAGGGGCCGATGCCCGTTATGCTGTCGAGGTTGAAACTTCTTCCCGTTGGTGCGGTGTGGAAATTTGGAGGGGGGGGGGGCGAGTGCCAGCTCAGAGGTGGCATCCCGTCCCTTGATCATGGTTCAACATTACGAGTTCCGTCGCCAAAAGCCCTTATGTAGCTGAATAGTGTGACTTTAATATTCACTTATTGGAGATATTTGACAGTGAGAGTTGGCAACCATGGGTCATTTCATGGTGGCACCTTCTACTGGCGGCTCTTGCTGTCAAATTTCGACGCTTAAATTAATTTTAAATTCCCGCTCCTGTCAGATGCTAAAAACTATCATAATTTAATTTTGCCGAGAGCACCAAAGCCAAATTGATTCTTAAAGGATTTTTTATATGCCACATAATATCATGTCATGCGTGTATACGATTCTAGCATCCAGAAAATCTATCGACTCCCGGCCGGGACCGAACCCACAATCTTGGTCTTACGAAGTGGGCACACAACCTCTACGCCATCGAGCCGGCTATAAAAAAGGAAATAAACTACATTTGAAGAAAATAATGTATATTTTAGGATGCCGAAACTAGAGATAAGGGGTGGCCAACCGTTTTGGAAAGAGTGCTACTATTTGATGAAAAAAAGTTATGCGTGCCACTATTTGATGAAAAACAGTTATGTGTGTCACTATCTGATGGAAAACAGTTATGCGCGCCACTATTTGATGAAAAATTTATGCGTGCCACTATTTGATGAAAAATTTATGCGCGCCACTATTTGATGAAAAATTTATGCGTGCCACTATTTGATGAAAAACAGTTATGTGTGCCACTATTTCATCAAAAAAAGTTATGTGTGCCACTTCCAACTTTTCCAACAAACAAACAAACAAAAAAAATGAAAGAGCAAAAAAAAAAAAAAAAATTACTTATAGACTTATTATGGTATATTTATGCAAAAAGCCCTTACTTAATGCAAAACCATGTAGTTGAAATTTAAAAATAATATAATTAATAAAATAAAAGTACGAATTTAAGTTTTCTTACTAAACAACATTTTACAAGTTCACTCTCTAAGGTTGGGTATAAAATAGAGTATTCTGAAGCATTTAATTCTAAATAAGTATTAAGCAGCCAGTACTTTCTGAATGTGGTTTTTGAATTTTCTTTTTTACCAAGTCATCTACATTAGGATTAGCTCTTGAAGATGCTAACAAAATTACGTTATTTTTGGTGCATTTCATCTAATTTTGAGTTATACTTATTTTATTTTCATAACAGTAAAAATTTATTCACAAGCATATTTTGATCCAATTTTCAGGTTTTTTGTCTTAGACAACCCTATTTCAATAAAAAAAAATATATTATTTATTTTTCTACTTTCAATTTTACAGTAAGTCTTGGTGGGCCACTGTTACAACTCCACCGTTCCACACTGTGGCACACGTGCCGCAGGTTGGCCACCCCTGAACTAGATCACAATTAAATTTCTTGTAGAGAAAAATAAACTCGACCAACCTATAAAACCTTGTGATGGATGTCCCCTGACATCCCTCAGTGTTTGGGTGTTAGAAGGAAAACCAGCCATAATCAAAACAAATCTATTTTATTGTTCTATCAATCAATTCAAATGACCCAGAGAAGGAAATGCACTCATATTTAAGTATTGGAGCAAAAGCGAGGTAGACTAGATATTTAATATTTAATTATGAATCGAATCACTTACTTTTAGAACGTTTTGGTAATCTACGTTCTAAATAATTGTAACTCCTTTCTCAGTTATTCGACTGCTAGTTGATATTATTCTAATTCAGATATATCTTACTGACTAAATCGTCAATTATTAATCTTAAATTTCAAGTAATTAATCGGCGAGTCACTCTCGACTAGCTTTCTACTACTTTACGTTAATCACTAAATCTTATGATCTAACTTTTAACCTCTCTCTCTCTCTCTCGAACCTAAAAGTAAATGCTTAAATATACGCTTTGATTTACATAAATTGCATCCTCTTCGGGAGAAAGTTTTCAATAGAGCAATATTTAAAGAGATAGTTTGTGACGGGTCTAAACGCGTCATTTTTCCACTAATCCTCTTGGGGAAACATTCACGTTAACTCACAGCCTCTCAAGAAGAAAACATGATATTTAAATTAGTTTGACTATATAAAGTCTATAGGTTTTGTTGATGTAATATAGAAGGAGTCGGAGAGCTGTTGCGGTGACACATAGGTGAGAATATTAAATTAAGTATTTCACAAACCTAGCGTGAGTGAGTGAATATTAACGTCCCACTGTTCAGCTACACGAGGGCTTTTGGGGACGGTCCGCGTAATTTTGAACCATGGTCAAGTGACGCGGACGACACCTGAGCTGGCATCCCCCTCTCCTAACTACCACACCACACCAACGGGAGGACGTTTAAGCTCTCGATAGATTTTACGTGCTTCGCACCCCTACACGGCGGGTCTTCAGTGGTACTGGGATGGAACTCATGACATGCTAGCCACAATCCGATGCTAACCACGATGCCTAGACCACTTGACTACCGCGGCCACTCACAAACCTAGCGCGAGTTAAGGAAGTAGTTGCTAAGAGATTAAATTATTAGACTGAAGTTCTAAGATAGATTGAATCAGATTTAGTTATCCGATCATTAGCGCTCGTTCTCCTTGTCTAGTTCACTTAGTCGAGTTTACTAAGAGTTATTCAAGAGAGTAGATTGCTCACTATATATCACTCGTAGGGTTTTCTTTTGTAGTTTCACTTGCGATTGATTAAGTGTGTTTGAAGAGAAATAAAATAATATTTATTATGGAAGTTGCTGGTGATGCTTTGTCCCCCCCCCACACTTTTAGGTAGGCAAGACGGAGAGAGAGGGGTGCCAAATAGACAACCCCTACAAGTTTTCCCCCAAGAGGATTAGCAGGAGGCTCTTGAATAGACCCTTTTACAACCTCTATCATGTTATTAATTTATGTACTATTCTGTGTTTGTAAATAAAAAATATATAAATTACATAACTAAAAAAGAAAATAATTATGTAAAAAAATTAAGCCTAATTCAAAAGTTGAGCCCAAAATCCACATTTGGCCTAAAGGATGCTGTAGTTTTCTAATCTCCAAATATTAATTAGTACTTAAACCTGCTTTCTCGTCCTTGTTGGTGCACTCGCAGTAAAACATGTTTTACAGAGATAAGCTAAAATACCAGAAACAGAATTAATGTTCCTAGTTGAAATGAATTCATTTCTCCTTCCACTTGAGCCAAAGAATTTGGTAACTTGGAGAGTACGGTGGCTAATTTTGGGTTAACAATATTTCTACATTGTTGAAGCTTCATATCTATGAGTAATAAGGCTGAACTATAATTAATTGGCATGCAATGTTTCGAGTAATATCGGACATCAACGCAATAGCCACGAAAAGTATGAGTGAAGGTTAACGTAGAGTTTCGTAGGTTATTTAAAATCGATTAATATAGATGGATTATAAGCGTATATTTAATAAAGTAGAAGAAAGAAGAATAAATATTAGTTTCATATGTATTACAAATAACTGGGTGTATTTATTCAAAAATTTTATACCGGGATGGTAAATAAATTTAAAAATACACAATAAAAAAAGTTCCGCGTTCTAAATATTCAAATAACCATATCTTATTTTTTTTAAATGTTCATTGAACTTTTGAAATTTACGTATCCTTTATTTAAAATATTTGAAATGTTTTGTTTTTAATTTTTTTATTTAACCTGTTGGCTCCAAATGCTCTTTAAAGCTATTATTTAAAATGTCAAGAAAATCATTATTTTTACAAAAGTTGCTTTTTCATAATGAGTTTTTTTTTTAAAGACAATTTTTACTGTGTTTGGATTTTAGTAATTCTATTACTAAACTTATCGTGACTCAGTGGTCGCTGGTAAATTTGGATGCACAGAACTAGAAGACATTTTAATTAAATCTACACCTTTATATTACGTATCAATTTACTATCAAACTTTAGCTTAAGCAGAGGGTGCAAACTCTCAGCTAAATTATTAACTTAAATATCAATACTAATTACTGAAGTACTTATCTTTGTCGATAAGTACTGATGCACTGCTGCTCGAACTGACTTGACGAAATATTTTATTCCGTGAAACGTAAGATCTCTTTTCGAAACTCTGATAGCTTCAATTATATAACTCTGACACTCTAACTTGAGTATCAAACTGACGACGATCGATAACCTCTCTCTTTTCTCTTGACTTTAAATATCAACTCACATTACTATAAATCACGGTTTCTTCACAGAAAGTGATCTTATAATAATGCAATGTAATCACAAGAATTTTCTCTAGAGGATTAATTAGAAACACGAATAGAACCCGTTATAAGTTAATCTTTAAATACAATTTTTGAAAATTAATGCACTATAAAATCTTTTAGATATTTCTCAGTTAATAATAAAAAGTTTATAAGTGCAATATTTCATCCAAAAAGGCTTTAAGTTTTAAAACCTCGAAAGAGTAGTTTCAGTGAATAATATTTTTTAGGTACTAATTATTAAAAAAGGAAAAAGATTGAAACCTGTTTAAATTCCTTCTACCCTGTGACCCAGCTAAAGGTGAGGAAGGAACTAAAAGATCATACGACATGATGAATTCCAATTATTTTATTTATCACTCTAAACAACTCAAACACAAATAAAACTATAAATAAGATAATTCAATTCAGTAATAGAGCGAGAGAGAGAGAGACGATATTCGCTTTTGGGGAGAATATGTTCAATACTGCCGCTCTTCTCTCCTTAATATTACTTTACACAGAGCGTACGTATTTAATGACCGCACTATTAGTTTAACACACTAAACATTAACTTAATTTAAGGTCACAGTACCTGAACTCATGCAGTCTTCTATTTAATTCAAGTTGACTATAACACTTCTGGTTAGCTAATCTTATCACTTTCTTGTTATCTAAACTTCTGGCTTTCTTACTTTTGTTTACGTTTACACTTCACTTTTAATCTACTCACAATTTCCTAACCCCAAACACGCCGAGAAGGAATATATGTGTTAAACTTAATTTGCATATCACATTTTCTTCTTTTAGGAGAAGACTGGTTAAAAATGCTGTCCCAAAAGAATTCCCTAGAGGATTAGTAAAAGGACGCGTATAGATCCGACACAAGATTTCTAAATACCGACAAAAATGTGGAAATTTTATTTCAGTTTTAAACACTAAATAGTTTTTAATTTATATAATTTTTCTTGATGTTTTCTGAAGTATTTTTTTTACTGTTGATTCCTATAGGACTTTATTATATAGTCCTTACTTAATGCTAAAAAAGAGTTTATTTTTGAATACATTTTCCAAATATATCTTATTTTTACAGAACACCAGTTTAAATCACCCCGATATTCATACGTCTTGACAGTCACCCTTTTCTTCTTATTATTACCATATAAATGCAACATAACTTGTCATTTTACGTTTTGATATACAGATTTGTAATATGAATTTTACGTATTGAATTTGTAAACATTGTATTCAAACAAAATATTACAAAGACAGCCTAAATTTTTGAAGAGATTTTAGACTGTATTGTTCACTTTTTACATGACTACCTCACATACTTTTTTAATTTGATATTTTTGTAGTAAATTCACTTGATATAAAAGCAGTACTTTTAGGAATAATTAATTATTTGTTCTGTTTTGTAGCCCATTTTTGTATTAGCACTTTTCACATTTTGTGTTCGCATTTTTTTCATTTTTTCAGTATATTTATACCTCAAAATAGTTTTTTTTTATCATTTAATAACAATTGTTCTGACTATAATGTAAACATTTATAACTTAATTTTTCTGTTATTTATTTTGCTAGCCCATGTTACATTAATATGTTCCTTTAAGAAAAATTTGCAAAAAATAACTCCTATACAATTTTGCTCCAGCAACAGAGATCCGTTAATTTTGCGAAGTGTATACAGAAAATTATGCTTGTTGATACATAATTATTAACTAAGTATCAACGTATTCAATTTAATAAAACTATTTTCTAACTATGAAAGATCTATAATTGCTTTGGTTTATTGAGGAAAAAGAAAACGAATCATGTCACGTACACGCCCCCGCACACGTACGTACACAGCGGCCGATATATATACAAATACCGGAAGTTCATAATTAAATTTGAAATTTGTGCGCAGACTATAGCAAAAACTATTCAGCAGAATTGCATGAAAATTGGGTTATGGCAGAATGAAGTGACGGGAATTTTATCAAAGGAGGAAAAACAATGAGTTTCAAAAACCACCCCTAAGTGGCGTATCATAGCTATATTGAGAACATATAAATAATCTAAAAAATTTACAAAACATGCTCGATGTGCTGTCTACCATTGTCGGCTACCATCTGGAAGCGTAAAATCTTATGTTCGACTGTCGAAAGCAGCCTGAACTGGGGAACGTACGCACATGACATTCTATGATTTCTTTAAGGTCAGATAGAAATGTGATGAGATCACGGTAGACCATGCCCTTGAGGTACTTCCACAGACAAAAGTTTCAAGGATTCAAGTCGGGGATGTAGGATATCAAGCTGTAGGAAAATGCAGGCTGATGATTCTGTTTTCACCTAAGTGGCGGCGGAGCAATTGTTTCACACAACGGGCAATGTGTGGAGGAGCACCGTCCGCCATAATTACTGTGGTTGTATTGTGACGGATCTATACGCGGGTTCCACTAATTCCTACTTATCTCTTTAAGCAAAATATTTAATTCAACCAACTTTCATCGAGTAAGCAAACGTGATTTATGTAAATGAGGCATACTATATAAATTCGGTTTTCGCGAGTTGGCAGGAAGGAAGTTATTTGTTGACACGTTGTTGTTGACACGCTGAAGTTGATACGTTGGATGTGTGAAAATAGGAGTTAACAGACGTTTGAGAATTAGTTGTTAGTTGGAGATTGAAAAGGAGTGAAATTAGTTAAAGATTACAGCGTGTGGAGCCTACGACATTGAACAAACCGAAGAGAGTGCCGGCAAGTTTCCAGTGTAGGATCCGATGCATTAAAGGTTCAGATAATGTGCATTTGATTAAGTAGAAGCTAGTTATTAGTGTGCGAAGTAGTTGTATTTGAGCGCATTTAAGCTATCCCAGATTCAGTTGAGGGTCTGTAGTAGTATCCCCGTGTTATAGAATCTCACCTCCACACTCTACTGTAAATCATAAACCTTAACTAGAATTGTATTGTGTCATCTTGATAATTGTTAATAAGAATTAATAAGTCAAATTAGATTGAAAACATGTCTGTGGATTATTCTGTTTCTCCCACACATCTAGCCGGGATTACAGGTAGACAAGAGGGTTCGGATGTAAGAGGGAACCGAACGTTATCACAGTATCACATCACCTTCCCTGCCACTTCCAAACGGTAGCAGACAATGGTGGACAACAAATCGAGTATGTTTTGTAAATTTTTTTAGATTATTTATGTGTTCTCAATAAAGCTATGATACGCCACCTGGGGGGGTTTTTGGAACTCATTGTTTTTTTCTCCCCGATAAAATTTCCTTCATTTCATTCTGTCATTACCCAATTTTCCTTCAATTCTGCTCTATAGTTTATGCTATATATTGCTCGGAAATTTCAGGAATAATTATGGACACTAGGTATACAATTGTAAGGAAGTACTATTCATTCTTCCCTATAACTCGGCTAGATGTGTGGGATGAATTAATTGATCAGACGACAGGATTCCCTAAAATTGTTTATTTGTCACAATATTCAACACAGACACAATAATAATCCAATTAAGATAAATTTGATCAACACTTAGAAGGCTGAGGTGAGACAAGGTAGCGTGGGGATAATAAATACGATCATTAAATTATATTCCTACAATAACTTATACACGTTCGTTTTTACCTCGGACGCGTTCTAACAATTTAACTCTCTAACTTCTTAAAATTTGAGCACAGTACCTGAACTCTCGCAATTCTTTATCTGTTAGACGTGGTCTTGAACTCTAATAACATGCTTGATCACTTCTTAGAGATTACAATTTCACACGTAATCTCTAAGAAGTGACTAAGTAATACTACACTGTTTACGTTCTACGGTTGGATTGCTTGCTTCTCATTAATTCACTTCCCATCCGAGCTATTCTCACTTCGGTAAACTTCAATTCTCACTTTACTAATCTTCGATTCTCACTTCACTAACTCCTTAACACTCGCGAATACAGAAAATATATTTTCAACCTAATTTGCATAATCACGTTTTCTTGTCTTCGGTGAAAGTTGGTTGAAAGAATTCTTTCCCTAAGGGAATCCCCAATGAGTTAGTGGAAAGAACCGCATATATCCGTCACATAATTACACAATATTTGTATTAGATATAGTGTCGACTTAAGAATGTTTTAAATAAATACATTATATTAAATCATATTATCATCTATGGATCTTATATACAGAGTGATTTGCTACCAGACCGGCAAACTTAGAGGGTGTGTAAGGGGTGTAGAGTGGACTCGGAATCCCATAGGAAAGCAGGGTCGCAAATGCCGTAGTTGCGAACTCTTATGCAAAGAAGCAGAGAAAAGGAACAGAAACAGCAACACATCAATGGGACAGAAAAAGTTTTATTACAAGGTTGTACTACAGCAGGTGCTCGAAATTACGACCATATATCGTCTTAAAAGCCTGACTGTTGCGCTGCATGGAATTCCTTCCATTTTAGAAGATTTCTCTCATGTCATGTATCCTACCATCAGCTACAGATATTCGAGTGATGATGACCTCACCTGAAAGAGCAAGCGTCTCATACACCAAACTCTTCACGTGACCTTAGAAGAAGAAGTTTATGTATGTGATAGATGCGGTGATCTGGCAAGCCGAGTGGTTTTGCCCGTTACGATCCGCAGCTCCATACACGATCAACATGTTGACCAATTCCTCGTTTGAATACAGGTTAATCCTTATATGACGAATCTACACGCGGTTCTACTAACCCCTTGAGGACCCTTTAAGGAAAATATTTAATTCAAACAGCTTTCACCGAGTGAAGAAAGCGTGATTATGCAAATTAAGTTTATAATATAAATTCTGTATTCACGAGTTTTAGGAGTTAGTTGGCTAGTTAGTTGGAGAGTGAAGGATCGTGAAATGATTAAATGCATTCAGAGTTTAACAATTGAAGATTTCTAAGAGAGGATCAATCGACGTTGATTAAATCTGGATAAGGATCGCCTTCAAGGATTCAAGTGCAGTACTCGACTTCATAAATGTACAGGTATCGTGATCCTTATTTAAATAGAAGTTTAGCTTATTAGTGCGCGACGTAGTTTATATTGAGCTTGTTTAAGTTATCGTGGAATCAGTTGAGGGTCCATATTATTATCCCCAGGCTAACGAGTCTCACCTTCGCTCTCTGCTATCTGATCTGTTATCTTAATTAGATTATTATAGTGTCTGCTTGATATTTTGGTGACAATAAAATAATTAGAGTGAATCATGTCTACTGATTTTTCAGTTCCTCCCACACACCTAGCCGGGTCTAGAGGGGTTCAGAGGGAAGCAGGAACCGACAGGCATTACACTACTACCACCGGAAATGGATCGCAATTGAGGACTTTCAGCCGGATAGGTGTTCACGAAACTATCCGCTCAGCACTATCTACTGCAAGACTACCAGAAGGAATTCTCATGAATATAAGGAATTCCATGCAGTGCAACTGTTCGGTATGGACGTAATTTCGAACACATGTTATAGTACAACCTTTCAATAAAACGCTTTCTGTTCTATTAATCTGTTGTTGTTTCTGGTCTTTTTCTCTGCTTCTTCGCACCATATTTCGCAACGACGGTATTACCGATCCTGCATTCCTAAATGACTCCGGGTCATTTTTATACCCCCTACACTTTTTAAAAGTTTGGTAGCGAATCCTCGTGTAGATAAGTGCTTCTCTAACTTAAAATAATAGCGACCCAATATTCAATTATAATTTTCATCGCACCCCCCCCCCTCCATACAATAATACTATACTTTGACGCTAAAGCTACAATGCTACTTTAACCTCTTAAGTGCAACCTACGTATATAAACGTTTCACTCAGCCAAAACATTGATTGCCCTGGACGTATATATACGTCTTTTTGAAGTACGATCTTTTCTGTGCACTGCCTTTCATAAAAGTATTCCGAATGTGCTTTGGAATGCAATAAAAACAGGTAGTGCTTGACAGTGTTTGCGGAAAATTTACATATTTCAGAGAATTTGATTATTTATTCCTTTTCTTCCCTTCCCCCCAATACATCCCATACTCATGCCTACGTGGAAAATGGTTGCATTAGGGAGCGAATTTTGCGTAACTTTTAATCAGCAGTTAAGGAATTAATAATAAGCAGTACAAATTATAAGAAAGGGGTTAATTTTTGTATATAATTTTATATGTGACAAGCCTATGGGGTTACTGGTAGTTATTAAAATAGTTCTTAACTTAGTTTTATAAATTAATTATAAAATATATCACATGCAGTTCTGATACATTTATAAACGCATTACATCAGTGCAAATGTGTATTTTATTTTTATTATGCCAGAATGTTTTTGTTTACTTTCAGTAAATTAAAAATTTTGTAAATGTTCTTTTGTTTTCGACTTTTCCATATGTTCGCACCCCCTCTTAAAATTATCACGCCCCTTTGGAGGATGTGTTCTACAGTTTGATAAACGCTGGTGTAGATGAAATATATATAAGTTGAAATCTTGCAAAAATAAAACTTTATGATTCTTAAATGGATTCTGTATCCACAATGCAATTTATTTCATACAGCAGCGGTTTGATAGCAAAAAGGTCCTGTGTTCAAATCTTTCACCTATCGAGGATATATATATTGTCGATATTAATTAATATTCCATTATATAAACCTTAAATACAGTGAGAATTAGTTTTCACATGTGTTACTTTAGAGAGGGAGATAAGTATTATTTCACAGGTATCATCTTTACTTGAGTTTATTTCATAATTATAATATTACTGGTAATAATCCCGAGTAAAGTATTCTAAAAATTTAAGGGAAACAAAACAACAAAATTAAAATCTTTCAGGAAAGGGCATTAAAGATTCAAAAAACCGAGAATATAATACATATGGTTAAAGATGAAATAACAATTTATAGCAAAATATTTTTTAATCTCTTGACAAAGAGATGTTTTCTGCTAATAAAAATAAAAACAAGCACACACACACACACACACACACACACACACCACACACACACACACACACACACACACACACACACACACACACACACACACACAACACACACACACACACACACACAACACACACACACACACACACACACACACACACACACAACACACACACAAACACACACACACACACACACACACACACACACACACACACACACACCACACACACACACACACAACACACACACACACACACACACACACACACACACACACAAAATGAAAGAAGGAAAATTCAGTAGAAATCCATTGTTAAATGCTGGATAGTAATTCGGTTGTCATTTTAATTAAAACAAACGAAACCTTTCGTACAGATATTAGAACTTACAAGAATTAACTTCCAATAAATTTCCTTAGAAAACAAAAGACAAAAATAAGTCTTTCCCGTCTAAATAAATGCTTTTAATTTACTAGCTCAATCCTAAATAGAATAGAATGCAATGAAAAAAAATTTTTTTTTGCTAACTGATTAAAAGAATCATTTATCAGTCTGAAAGAGTGTAAAGAAACGCAATGCAGTCTGAACTCAAGAACATTTTTTCATAGACTCTATAGCTACCGATAAAAATGTATTGTATAGGATATAGTAAAAAAGTTCGCCAATATAAAGAACACTCATTGTGGAATCTCTCCAAAAGGTTAAATAAAATGCAATTTAATTTTGATGAATTCATTGCCTCTTGGCGACCGTTGGCGTCCTTCCAAACTGGACGAAATGTAAGCCAAAAGATCACGCAACTTTCACTCTAGATGACATAATCGTAAAAGACGTCGTTCTCTAATATTTGCGTGAGAAGAAAGTTACGTGAAATGAATAAGATATCATGTTTTTAAGGTCACAATAGTTTTAGTTATGCGTGAGTCTTTAGATGAGGAAGGAAAGTTGAAAATATCAACACGTCATTTTTATAAGAAAAAAAAAACTTTTTAAAAATTGAATTAGCTGTTGCTTAATTTTTTGTTAGTTATTGGCATTGTATTCCTGGCTTAAATGTATATTTTCTTTGTACTTTGTTCTCAAACGTTATCCACCCCCGTTTCGAAGGTAATAGCTCAAGAACTGCGATTATTTCAGAACATTATTAAATTAATTGAAATAAGCATAATATACTAAATGTTTGGTTTTTTTTTTGTATTTTAAAGCGGAAAGAAGGTAAGAAGATTAAAGTCTTTGTCCGTTTGTATATGATGTCAGTTTCAGTTTTTCAATAGCTTTTAATTTTCTTTTATAAGCTGATTAAAAGCGGCTGAGTAAGTCTGGAATAGTTTTAGAATAAAATGAAATACAATTAAAAAGGATTTTAATCTTTTTTCTATGAGATTGTTCTACGAATCCAAGAGGAACATTTCATTTCAAGATCAGACATTTGTTTTTTATTTGTTCAAATATACATTATTATCGTACAAAATGGTGCTTACCGAATAGCATAAAACAAGTGATAAAGCACAATAATGCAGCATTTCTCAAACTGTGGGGTGTGAGCATATTGTAAAGTCAAAAACAAAAGATTATGTTAAGAAATTATTTATTTACTGAAAGTAAGCAAACAAAATACATTCTGCATAATAAAAAAACAAAATACACATTTACACTGATATATTACACCTATAAATTTATCAGTCCTACACAACGTATTTTATAATTAATTTAACAATGCTAAGTTACGATCAAGTTTAATAATTACCAGTGTCCCTATATGGGATTGTCATTTATAAAATTATATCCAAAATGAATATTTATCTTTATAATTTGTACGATTTATAATTAATCCCTTAACTGCCGATTAAAAGTTACGCGATTCGCTTTCCAATGCCAACCGTTTTCCACGTAAGCGCGGGTATGTGATGTGTATTGGGGGTGGGGGGAGAAGGAATAAAGAATAAAAAAAACTGAAGTAAAAGTAAATCCTTCGCAAACATTGTCAAGGTCCTATTATCGCATTCTAAATCTTTCAGAATAACTTTATAGGTGGCAGTGCAGAGAAAAGATCGTACTTAGGAAAAAATGTATATATACGTCAGGGGGAATTAACCCTTTGACAGAGCGAGACGTTTATATACGCCTGTGGCGCTTAAGAGGTTAAGGTCGTATCGTAGTTTTAGCGTCAAAGTATAGTATCATTGAATTCAGTACATTGTTATTGCATAAGGGTGGCGGAATGAAAATTATGATTTAATATTGGGTCGCTAATGTTGAAACTTTGAGAAGCACTGCAATAATGTGTTAATACATTACTCAAAAACTAGAATAAGTATTAAGAAAAAACACAGCCCGTTTTTAAGATCTGTACGAAGTGTAATGCTGCTCATGCATCTCACCTAAACACATTTTACAGTACTTAAATTTTAAGTTGGATGAGGTGTTCTTAAAACCTCTTCCGTTTGCAGCGGTACCTACTTCAGCAAGTCGTAAACAAGCCCTTAATGACCTCCTCGAATAGGGATTCCTTTAGTATCATTCGTCAAAGGTACGATGGTGCAGCTGCGGACCCGAAGGTGGCCAGTTCAAATAGCACTGCATCCAAGCAGCACTCAAGATCACCATGGATCTTCCTCCCCACTATCACCAACAGCTTATGGCCGAAGTGGTGATCCAGGAATTGAACACTAGATGGCAGCACAGCCTAACAATACTGGTTGACTATGCATTCCTTCCATAAAGAGTCTAATTAAGCCATTCTCAATATATCATGATAAGTAATTCAAAACGGCAACGGCGCATGCGTCAATGAGACCCACCATCTCGAGAAGAGATTGCCCTCAACTTCAACGGAAACACGTTCCAATGGCTCTCAAACCCACTAGAGATGTATAAAAATTGCAGTAATTGGCTGGAAAATCAACTAGGGTTTGCAATCCCGTGTTATATTTTCAATCCGGGATTTTGGGATTACATTATCCAAATCCCGGGATTAGGATTGGACTCTTTATTAAACATACTTACACATTAGCATAGTCTAAATTACATAATAAGACTGAAAATATAATTAAAAATCGGTTTAATATAAGTTTTATTATGTGTATGTGTGTGTGAAACAACAAAAAAGTTTAATTCATCATAAAAAAAGACAAATAAAAATAGTACATAATGAAATTAGCAAAGCATTTCTTCATTTTTTGTGTTTCTGTAAATAAGCTTTTAAAAAACACAGCTCGTCTAGAGTTTCGGCGTTTAAACAGCTTCTTATTTCTGTTACAACTTGTCCTCCCGAAAAAAAGGCTCTCTCTCTCGTTTGGATTCTATACTAGTAGGTGTTATCGTCATTAAGTAGGAGTATGTTCTTTCATGTAGTCACCTCGTCTCTCTCCATTTTCAAAAAAGAGACATTTCCTTCTGAATTTGTGATGACAGTGTCTCAAATCTAAAAGACTGCTTTGGTGCATATACCTCTTTGATAACTTTATCTAGTTCTTCTTCTACACATAATGTTTTTTGTGTACAAATTGATCCAATGTGACTCAATAGATTAAAATGTGAATCAATTTCAAAGGTTACCGTATTTGAAATAGAATATCCAATTTCATGATCTGTTAGTAATGCAGTGGGATTTGAAATGTCTCAAGTCTTTTATTGCAGGTCCGCTATCATAATTAAAGGGATCTAATTGAAGAAGGAACTGTGACAAAATCTATTCTTGAGATGTTGCTTATATTATTGTGAAGTATTGTGGTGAGCCATTTAAATCTGTGCGACATTCTTCCATACGAGAAATGAGAGCTTCATATATTTTTTTACTTATAGCAATTATAACATAAAAAAATTCTACGAACATATTTCATTAACAAAATATAAATTTTCTAAGAGTTAAATTCTTAGAAAATTTTGATGAGTAAAAAATTTTAAAATATAATTCTGACAAAAATTAAATTCTGGGATTTCGGGATTGGAAAAAACACCGGGATCCCGGGTTTGCAAACCCTAAGAACAGCCTTCTCTCAGTGTCGTTCAGAAAGTCAAATAGATAAAACAACTTTTTTCTATAGGACGGGTGTATGCCGCGGCGCCTCCTTTGTAAGTCACAAACAAGCCCTTAACGACGCGAATAGGGATTCCTTTGGTCGCAGTCGTCAAAGGCATGCACGGCGTAGCTGGAGACAGGTAGGTCGGTGGATCAAATAAACAGCCCTTCCAAGGTTGCTTGTCGCTGAATATTCTTAGATTTTTTTTGAAGTATATGAACTGATGGAGTTGATCTAGTCTTTGTTAGCTTAGTTAAGAACAACCAACCTATGAAGATTTTATCATTGGTGCCAATTGATTTCATGATTATATTTTTCCTAAGCGTTCTCGTTTACGTGATTGTGTTCTCATACGTTCAGTTTTGACATTCTGTATAAGAAATGCAGATGAGGCTACAGTTAAACTCGGCAACCACTAATTTTAAAATAGGGGGAAATGTTTTCCTTTGTCGTGGAATGGTTCATGAATGGATATTTGTATTTCTCTCAAAAGAGATTATTTTCTGGAGGTCCGTATTTCTGAGATTTTATTGAGTGACCTCGTAAAAGAGAGTAAACAATTACTTGATAAATAGAAACTCATATTGTGTGAAAGGACTTCAACTGGAGGTAAAATTAACTATGTCCTCTTTATTAATAATAAATTTCAAATAATTAATAAGCATGTGCAATCCATTTCTAAACTGAAAGTAAAATTTTTAATACATAATACAGAAGACTCACAGATCTAGTATAATGTTAATTTTATGAAATTAAATTTCTGCACTTTATTTGATTGCTTTTGAGTAAGATTGTTGGTATCAGTATAGAACTTTTTATTATTTCATTTTAAACATTTGCAGCTACAAAAATTCCAGAACGTTTTCATAAAAACTAATCCTTTAAAAAGCCCTTAAAATGCATCGAAAATATTGATATGAAAAAAAGTTTAAATAGTATAAAAATGCAATGGTGTATCGATCTAAGTCGTGGGAAATGACTCCTTTGGTGGTTTATAAATTCGTTTCCACGTATTTCTGAAGGATCTAGGGAAGAAGATCATTTACCGTAATACCTCATGGGAGCAGTTACATAAAGTGTTTTTTGTTGTTGTTGTTGTTATTTCCAATGGATGTTTCGTTTGGAACTATATCACTTTCATACTCTGTTCTGAGGACATGTGATATATGTAACCTTCAAATATACAAAGTTTTTACGAAGGATTTTTTTTTAACCGTGGAAAGTTTTAGTTCGTATGAAATTTATCATGATGTAAACTAAGAAATGAGTATTTTTGTACATGTCAAAGTTTTTTTTAAAAAAAACTAGTGACAAGAAAAAAATCACAACACTTAGAAAATATTATTGTAGAGTAATGAGAAATTTAGACAATACAGTTGTCTAGTTAACGTGTTTAATTGATTAAATTTTAAAGATCGCATTAATTTAAGCTCAAGAAAATGTATTTCAAATGTGAAATGCTGTTACATTAATAGCCAGTGTAACCTCTAGCATTTTGAATACAAACCTTCAAGCGGGCGTGCATTATGCCATACAGGTGCCGAATGTCACTTTGTGGTATGGAGTTCCATGCTTATGGTGTCAATACTGGGACGGTCAGTGCTAGCTGTGGATGATGCTGCAGTTGTCGTTCAATGATATTCCATACATGCTCAATTAAAGACAGATCTGGTGATCTCGCAGGCCAAGGTGACCCGTCGAGCATGTTGCGTTACAACAGTGATTGTAGGACGAGCGGTATCCTGTTGGAAAACTCCCCCTTGAATACTCTTCATAAATAGCATACTATAGGTTATATTACCAGACTAACGTGTAAATTTCCAGTCAGAGTGTTTGGTATAACCACTAGAGTGCTTCTGCTGTCATAGGAAATTTCTCCCAAGACCATGACTCCAGGTGTTAGTTCAATGTGTCTATGCCACAGCCAATTCGGTTTCAGGCGTTCCCTGGATTCCATTTGACCAATACGTGGCCGTCACGGGCACCAAGGCAAAACTTGCTTTCATCAAAAAAACCTGCAAAACCTGCTTTTAAAAAAAAAGACCTCAACTCTATCCTCCAATGAGCTATGGCTTAGCACCATTGACTACGATAATGGCGTTTTTGTCTTATTAAAGGCATTCTTGGCTAACATTAACTCAATACATCAAATTTCTCAAACAAATAACGCTTACGACCTTGAAAACACGCATCTCAAGCAAAAGTGATTTGCAAATTTTGAGAGGCGCTAGTAACGCCACACTTATATATAAGCAGGAAGCGCAAAATTTGAGTCGATGTCATCTTTCAGATGTATAAACATGCCTATATATATGTTTTATGTATACACCAAATTTCGTTTATCTAACACAAGTGTTTCTAGGTGTTGAAATTGTTTTCCGTCAGTTTATGAAGTTTGTTAATAATTTACTACTCTATGGGTATTATAAATAGTTTTTACCGTTACTTAGTTGCTTTAATTATTCTTATCTGATTTGATGATTAAATACTGTTAAATACTGAATTAGTTTTTATGGGACAATAGAAAGAAACTTTAAAAATGTTCTTTGTAACAGAAACAAAACTGCGTATAATTTTTTAAGTCAAAAAGAATTTTCACATTGCATATATTTTTATGATGATTTCTAATTATTTCTTAATTAATTGGGATAATTTTCTTTTACAACTTACTAAAAATTTGATTGGTTATTGGTTAGAACAATATTTATTCTTTACACAAAACAAGTTTCTAAACTTGTGCTGAAAATAAAAATTTGCTTAGCTCTCAAACTGAAGCACATATCAGTAAAATCCTATATCATTACACATTCCACAAAAAAACAATCCATTGAAGTTATAAATTTTTTTTTGTAACATTGGGTTGAGTAAAAAGTCATTGCGTTTTATTTTGTGTAACAGATATATAATTTCTAAAACACTCTTAGAGAATCTACAATAGCAGTTGTTACTTCATTGATAGCTTTGAGTATTGAAGATTTGATAGCACGTTGAACATGGAAGACAAAACTGTTTATTTTCGCCATATTTTACTGTTTTTCTTCCGTAAAAGGATTAACGTACTTCACGCTTGGGGAAAATTACACTCAACAAGAATGTTAGAACTAAAGCTTATTCAAGAAATTCTACGCAGGTGATTTTGATTTGAAAGATCATCCTGGATCAGAGGAAAGACTACCTAGAAAGATAATGACAGAATAAAGACTTTGATCCAGTCAAAACCACTTTACATGACATGAGGGATTGCAAAGACATTGAGGATCAGTCAAAAAAGTATTCACGTCCACCTAAAGAAACTGGTGTACTTAACCATGCCCGATATTTGAGTTCCTTATGTTCCTCAGAAGTTCAATTGACGGCTCGAATAAACATGTTTGATATACTTATTAAACGTGACGAAAACGATCTTTTTTTTAAACGAATGATAGCTAGTAAGGAGAAGTGGATTGTCTGCTACAATGTGGTGCGCAAACGGCTTTGGTCTAGAGGTGATGATACGCCATCAAAGATTTCACAAGCAGAACTTCATCAAAAGAAGGCTATGCTCTCAGTATGGTGCTATTTGAGCTTAAACCAAGGAATGAAACAATCAGTCAGATGTGTGCTACAGACAATTAGACAGTTTGAAAAAGCTGTCATCCAGAAACCTCCGGAGCTCGACAATCGTTCAGGAGTAATGTTCCATCATGACAACGTGAGACCACACACATCTTTGCGATTTTTCAAAAATTATTAAAGCCTGTATGTGACGTATTATGTCCCACTTAACTTACTTGCCTGATCTTGTACAATCAGACCCAGAGACACTTTTCTGCTTAGGCAGTCTAGGCACATGTCTAGAACGTAAAAGATTTAGGGGTAGAAAAGATTGGAAAAGAAAAAAGATAAAAAAAAATTAAATTATAGCAAATGTACCATCGCCCTAGTGAGTTATGAGAAAAGCATTTCGTTCCTTAAGAGATTAAAGACTGAAATATGATCTACTAAGGAAAACAGCTAACAATTTTATGTAGTTATGTACTCAAATTGATTACAATGATATCCTTAATGATTTTGTAATGATCAAAGATTGAAGAAAACCTTTGTTGTAAAGGTACAATGACTCAACAAAGAATGAGGATGATTTAAAAGATGGTAAAGCAATGAGCGATGAAAAAGATGACAATATTAACACACACTCACACACAAGTTTAAAACAGTTCATACAATAATCTGCACTCTATACTGTAGTTGCAAATGATTTCATTATTTTTTGTACTAGTTTACAAAAAATGATGGTCCGAGATGCTGTAAGGCAAGAAGTGAACAAGAGTGGCCAAACCATGCCTCTATCCTTTCCGCATGGCTACTGGTTGCCAGCCCAGGTCACGGCGAGCCCATAGGTGGTGAATAATGGAAAGATTCTCTAAAGAGCTAAAACAAAGGAAACGGAGTAAGAGAGTTAAGGGAAAATTACTCCCCAACCAAAACTGTCAAGGTAAGAACTGAAGTAGGAGACGGGGTGTTCTAAGAAAAGTGGGAGATCGTAACAATTTGAAATACCTAAGGCGTCAGGAAAGTAAAAAACGGCCCTGATCAGACCTCCACTTGATTCACTCCCTTCAAATCTTTTTGAGTGGGATAACGTTAAATTCAGGCGAGGCTGTAATTCAGCACCTTGTACAGTTTTTCACAATTAAAGACAGGTCCTTCTATGAACGGGGAATTATGAAGCTCACGAAACGATGACAAAAGGCCATTGAACAATACGAGAACATATATCATTAGGTGACCTTTAATCTTTATATAAATATAGGGCTTTGACAAATATAGAAACAAACGCAATTACTTTTTACTGATCCCAATATTATCATCAAGTGAGCGAGTATTTCTTAATGTTGCCCTTAAAGTTACACGAGGGCTATTAATGACGAACCTCGTAATTTTGATTCTCAACCAAGCAACGAAAACGATACCTCAGTTGTCAGTTACTCTCCAAAACTTCCCATTTCGCTAATATGAGGATTCTTAGGCTTGACAGATTTAAAGTGTATCAGCCTCAACACGGAGTGTCTTCAATAGCATGTGGACTCGAACTCACGACTAGACAACGCCATGACCGTGGTGACTAGACAACGCCATGACCGTGGTTACTAGGCTAACGAGACCACTTTTTATCATTAAATAAATGTTAATTATAATACATCAAAGTAATATGTTGGTATTTTATTTATTTCTGAGAAGATAAATTTTTAAAGAAGAATTATTACATGACAGTTCTTTAAATTAAAAAAAAAATCGTTTTTTTCCCAACAAAAATAAATAAATACGGAAGATATATATGTCTACAGTCCTTTGATAATACACAAATGAAATGAGTTTTTTCATAAAAAAATTATTTAGATCTAGTATTTAATTTAAGGACTACGGTAAATAGATTCCTAATGAATTCCTACATGCATATTGAAAATTATTGAGCTAACTCCGGTTATAATATACCACTTGAATGACGAAATAATGAATGATTAGTTTGAAAAGGACAAATTAGTAAAAGTATTCTAAGCGTTTGAAATATAGCAACAGTGAAATATTTCAGCAGAATTTTAGTAATAGCAGGTTAACTATTTAAAGGATTAATAGTTTGAGCAATCCGTTAACAACATTTACGCGTATTATGATCCTATAAGCTTAGAGAAATAAGTTAGTTTCATGAAGATTTATGAAAGATTTAACACAATTTTAAAACTTAGTAATATATATATATATATATTATGAGACGAGAATATATAACACATTTTAAGCATAATATATATCTTCCCTAATTTCTGCAACACAGCACATGAAAACGTAGAAACCTAAAAAATTGAGCATGAAACTTCTCTTTATTCCTCATAACGCTTGACGTTAGTGTGGTGTAAAGTTTGGAGAATGGGGTCCTGGCTCAGGTGCCGTCCTTGTTTCTTGACCGAGGTTAAAAATTACGGGGTTCGTCACCAAAACCCCTCGAGTAGCTGAAAAGTGCAACGTTAATATTCACTCACTCATGAGGTCTTCCCCCATAGTCCTCGTGTTAAGTGCGACGTTAATATTCACTCACTCACGAGATCTTCCCCAATAGCCCTCGTGTTAAGTGCGACGTTAATATTCACTCACTCACTAGATCCTCCCCAATAGCCCTCGTGTTAAGTGCGACGTTTATATATTCACTCGCTGACCAAACACTAACTCACACTCACGATGTTTGGTGTTATTAAAGTAACAAGGTAGCCGAGTGGTCATGGTTCAGGATTATTTCTTTTCAATCGTGGGTTCGAGTTCTGATTTCTCTAAACACCTACTATGTTGAGGGGCTGGTGCATGTTACATCTGTCGATTCTCAAAAGGCGTGGTATGATGTTGGTGGGGGCCGGATAGTGTCATTCTCTTAATTTAATGTAGTTCAGGAGATGTTGGTGAGCTTCATTCGAATAGCAGCCGTGTGGCCTCAAAAGGCGACGTATCAAAACCAAACCTGTGTATCCCAGCGTTTCTCAAACTGCGTGATAACTCTACGAAGAAGGCACAAGCATATTAAAAAGTCAAAAGCAAAAAATTATTTTAAAAAGTATTAATTTACTGAAAGTAAGCAAACAAAATACATTCTGACATAAAAAAAGTAAAAGAGACATTTACACTGATCTAATGCACTTATAAATGTATCAATACTGTACAATGTATTTTATAATTAATTTAACAATACTACAATAAGTTAAAAACAAGTTTAATAATTACCTGTGACCCCATGAGCTTGTCATATATAAAATTATTTGCAAAAAATAACACTTGATAATTTGTACAGTTTATAATTAATCCCAAAAACTGCCGATCAAAAGTTACGCGATTCACTCCCCAATGCCATCGTTTTCCACGTACCCGCGTGTATGAGATGCATTGGGAGGAGGAGGGAGAGAAAAGGAATAAATAAGCAAATCTAATAAGTAAGTAAATCCTTCTCAAACACTGTCAATGTCCTTTTATTGCATTACAAAGCCTTCGGAATAATTTTATGGAAAGCAGTGAGCAGAAAAGATCGTTCTTCGAAAAGACGCATATAAACGTCTGGGGCAATTAACACTTTGGGTGAGTGAGATGTTTATATACGCCGGTTGCACTTAAGAGGTAAAAGTCGTATAGTAGCTTTAGCGTCAAAATATAGTATTGTTGAATTCAAAAGATTGTTTTTGTAAGATTGTATTGTTTTTTATGGAGAGGGAAAGGCGAGGAAAATTGTGATTGAATATTGGAACACAAATATTGAAAGTTTGAGAAGCACTGGTGTATCCCAAATCACGAGGGACAGCGGTAGTTTGTGATCATATTCGGCGTGTCACGAGTTTGAACCCTAGTGACGTTGAAGACCCGCATTATAGAGAGTCTGATACACGGTAAATCTGTTGGCGCTCAATGTCCTGCCATGGCGGGGTATAGCTAGGAAAGTGTAGTACCAGTTTTGGTGTTGTCCTCGTCATTTTACCGAGGTTCAAAATTACCAGGTCCATCGCTAAAAGCTCTCTTGTTGCTTTATTGAACAACTCCAATAAACACTCATTCTTCCTAATAACGAGACTGAAGATCATAATAACTACTTATATCCTTATCGAGCATTATGTCTGTAACTTAAAATATATATATATATAATTTTTGATATAATAAATCAAATAGTAATAAAATAAACGATAAATGAATTTTATAAATCTAGATAAAGCTTACTTATCGAACTTTTCTAGCTGCTTATTACTGGGCAATAGTACATAATTTAGCTGACCATAGCCAATAAGCTTCGCCATTCTAAATGAAGAACAAAAGACGAGAGGTCGATACTTATACTGGTACTCCACTCTCCACTTCCCCAGAGTACTTATATAAGGACTTTAAGCCCGGACAATTTTAACGTACATCAGCTGTTCTTTTCAATTGATCTTTAATGTAATTGGGACTCGAATACACTGCTCAACTGAAAATCGATTGCAACAAGCACGTGGCCATGATCAGTGGCACAACGTACACCCCCGCATCGGAGGGACCCAGGACTCTAGGGGCCCAAAACCTGAGTGATGCCAAGGGCTTTAGATCTGGCTTGGGGCTCAAAACCTGACTTTTCAGGGGGACTAAATATTCTTCGTTACGCCACTGGCCATGATTCCCTTTACTACTACAGAAGGTGGGGTAACGTGCACCCCCGCATTTTGGGGGGAGGGGACAAAGCCTATGTTATATAATGGTTTTGCAACACTTTGTAAGATCTGACTTGGGGCTCAAAATTTGACTTTGCAGGGGTGCCGTAATATTCGCCATTACGCCACTGGCTGAAGAATATCATTATTTAGATGGAATTTTTTTCTAAACTCTCTCTTTAGATACATGAATGATTGCTTTTTAACATCACTTTTAAAAACAACATACCTATTGATAACATTTCTCGTAATTTTGAATCATGTTTAAATGATCAAGAAGATCTGCGGCGTGAGTGAGTGAATATTAACGTCGCACTGTTCAGCTACACGAGGGTTTTTGTCGACGGACCGCGTAATTTTGAACCATGGCCAAGTAACGTGGATGACACCTGAGCTGGCATACCCTCTCCTAACAACCACACCACACCAACGGGAGGACGTTTGAGCTCTCGACAGATTTAACGCTCATCGCGCCCCTATACGGCGGGTCTTCATTGGTACTGGGCTCGAACTCATGACACGCTAGCCATGATCCGATATCTTGACCACTTGTCTATTGCGGCCACCCCTTTCTGTGTGGCATCTGTTCTTTTAACTTTTACACTACATTATCTTTAAGCTTTGAGAGATTTAGCATGCATCAACCCCTTCACACCACGAGTTTTTTTTTATATATCAGGATTCAAGCCCACGACTCGACAAATATTGCAGTCTTGAGCTCGTAATCTTAAGTTATGTAACTTAAAATCCTAATAATATATGCATGTGAATATTATATTATTGCTTATAAGAATATTCTATTTTATGAAAATAATATAACTTGATTCATTTGAGCCTTTTTAAGGTAATTTTTAGGGGGTCTCAGGGGTGTTAATTTTGTATAGAGGGCAGAAAAGGTAAGTAATTTTCAAATAGATATTCTTTGAAATTAAAATTAAATAATTCGAATCTTTTGCACATTGTTTATACAGGTAAGGGGTTTAAAAAAATACAAAATGTTTATAATAATCTAGAAAAGTATTAGCATATGAAATTAAGAAACATTTCTGTAATAAATATTAAATAATTTTTACGTTGTGCCTGCTATTTTCTAAAATAGTAGCCTTTGATGTATAAAACTTTTTAGAATTATAAAATGTATCATACTCTTTAAAACCTAGTACTATATTTCTTCAGTACTTCGTAATATTTGAAGAATATTGAATATTTAAAAAATATATTGTTCTATTTATGCAAAAATAGCTACAGTGTAATAAGGATACATTTAACTTTATAAACCAACTTATTTCTGGTAATTAGAGCTACTATTTTAGAAAATGTCATGCGCAAGATAAAACCTAATATTACTTACAGAAATGTTTCTTATTTTCATATGATTATATTTTAAACATTTTACACACCTTTTTGAAGCGTTACTCCTTTATAAATAACTTACGAAAGATACGAATCATTTAATTTTCGTTTTAAAGAATTATATCTATTTGTAAATTGCTTACATTTCAACCTTCGAGATAACCCCTGAGACCTCCTAATAGACTGATTAACACAGATATACTTTCAATCTCCTGAAACAGAAGTAGAGGTCAGTTATACTTGAAAATACGGGGAAAATATCATATTTTGAAAATAAGCATTCATTTAAAGGTTTTTAACAAATGCAATAAGAAACTTTTCTTAGTCCTTGGGGGGGGGGGAGTGACGAAAATCCTTTTCACAATAACCAAAACATTAACAGATAACACAGGGTACTAACTCTATAACGATTAGTATTTTGAATAACTAAGCACAATTAGTTTTTATCTTAATCTTAAGTCAGAATTGCACCAACGTGTCTTTTTGAAAGTAAGTGTTACCAGAAGATGAAGAATTGTAAGGTTGAATGCGAGAGTCTTTATTGCGAGAAAGACCAGTGTTTTCTAAATTAAGTTTAACTTGACAGCAAGGAACATGCACTGTAGCCGAAAACATACAGGATTGGGAATAGATTTAGTAAATGACAGTCATGTGGAGTAATATGGGCTGTTACATGAAATTCGATTGGTACTCAATACCTCCGCGGGATAAAGCGTGACCATTCGATTAGTTTAAATTAGTATCGCTCTAAATCTTCAAGACTGCATCTGGCAATGGGCTTCTAGTTCTTAACCTCCACAAGTGACGAGTGCACTGTTTGAATAAGTATATATCATTCACTTATCTTAAATACTAATATCAGGGAAGATTTTGGAATGTGCAGAAGTATCGATATATGTATATAATGTGTGGTATAATGGTAATAATATGCAGAAGTACCAATTACTTTTATTGACATCTTTGGCAGCACCCAGATTCGAGTCCTACTTGCCATAATGAACTCACTTCAATTACCACTCTGCTAATACGGTAAGAAAAATTTGGATGGATTTATTAGATTATACATCTTTTTCCTCAAAGAGACACGAGAAAGGCTCGCGTATTTAGTGTGATGTTAATTAAATGAATTTAAATTGAATAATATCACCGCTCCTTTTAGATACATATTTATACATGAAAATAATTTCCAGAGACTTTAATTAGTGTTGTGATAATATAGCAAGTTCCGTAGCTTAAAGTTGCCTTAGAGATTTGAGTTCTTATTATACAGAAAATCATAGCTAGGAAAAATGCAGTTATATGGCATAGTAGAGAAGTGTGTTTAGGAATGATTTATTAATTCGAATGCTTTTTTTTTTACTTTAACCTGTTCAAATGTCTAAATATCTTCTCCTAGTTTTATTGTTCATTTGCGAATAAATTTAAACCTGTTTTTTAAAAAAATATTTCTATTTGTAGCAAAGTTGAGTATCTTCACAAATTTTTGGTGGGCGTTCCATGAGTTTGAGTCCTATTGCCTTTGAATTCGGGATTTAAAGAGGCTGATGCAGACTAAATTTGTGGAAGTTTGGGACGGTAATATACTTTCACTCACTCACTTGGTGCTCAAATTTAAATCTAATTATAAAAATTAGATTTAAATTTGTAATCAGATACGGTTAAAGGAAAAGTACGTTATACTAGAAAACACCTGTTATTGTTTTATAAATATTGGACTAATATTTACTCTTTAGTCAAGAGTAAATGAGGTAAAATTGTCTCGAGAGTAAATGGTCGAATTGGCCAAAATTACCTCAAGTAAAGTGTAAATGGGCAAAGAGACCAAACTTACCTCAAGTAGAGAGTAAATGGGAAAATGGGCCAAAATTATTTCAGGTAGAGAGGGAATGGGATATTAATCCAATTTCATTTTAGGTAAAGTGTAAATGGTCTATTCTTTCAGATAGAAGAAGTTGTAGAATTTTTTAATAGTATCTCTTAGATATCCTATTACAACAGCCAATAATCTCTCGACATTTAAACACCCAAACAAACAAAATCCCTCAAAAATAAACTTTTTCGGCTAATAGCTCCGACCTTTCATTAAAACTGACCAGACAAGTGGTGGTAAAAAAAATAAAATTCATCTAAGATGAGCAACAAGGACTAAGTCACTTTCCCCGTATTTTATTGATTGTAGCGCTCCTGCAGATGTCGCTGTGTCGAGGCGGACAGGGGCGCCGCTGGTTGGAAGGGGCGACAGAGGAATGCGAATCTTCGCAGGTGACAGCCGAGTACTTGTGGGAGCTCGTATATAAAACATGGGCAAGGGAAATAGTAAGCTGAAGGGAGAAGTGGTTGCGAAACTCGCCAAGGAAACCTATTGTAAGTACCTTTTGGACAGATTTTTAGCAGTTTCTGTACTATGTGTGCATGATGCTTTCTGTGTAATTTTTTTTCTTGTGGACAGTGTGATATTGTACATACGTGCGTGTGTAAAAAAAATTCTTTTCAAGGTGTGGTATTATGCAAGCTAAAATTTTTATGTTCCTAAACTGTATTTTAGTTGTAATATAAATATGTAAAATTGAATTTTGTAGCTCTAAAAATGTACAAACAATTATTACGATTTTTGTTTTGATGGACGAAGTTTAAATTAAATTTACTTCTGAAAGAATTTTCAGATTATGAGTTAAAATTTTGCACAAAATATTAACAGTCGATTCTATTTTATGTAACAATTTCTATGTAATGATTTATGCGATTTTAAATGTGGGATAGTTTGCCTGCTTTACGGTACTAATTATGCTATAAAGATGTTTCAACCTTTGTGTTATAAAAGAAACTTTAAGATTTATTATGTAAAAATCAAGTAATGTCTCATAAAACCTGTATTGTTTGTTTTCCTGAAGGAAAAAGTTCGCATGTTTGGTGATACAAAATATAATATATAACTTATTATATAAACGAATAATAAATAACTTTAAACTCAAAGAATCTTTTTAATTTTGTCTTAAATATATAAAAGAAATTACATGAGGCAATTCTTGTAAAAAATTATCTGTAATATTTAGGATTTATTTTTGATATTAATGTACATTATCGTAAAAAGGTAATTTTTTCTGAAAATACTATAAATAAGCTTAAAATATGAAACATATTATACAAGAGAAACATCGCTGAAGTTTAGAACGTTTTTTCTTTTTTCTCTGATCACATTCTTATTTAGTATTCCGAAACATACTCAGTATTAAGTTATGCTTCCGGAGTTCAACGAACCACATTTTTTTCGCATTGTTTCCTGAAATTTAGCATTTCTTCTTACTGTTATGTAACCACCAATGAGTAACATTGGCATTAAAAATGTTCTATGGTTATTTTTTGAGATCATTATTTTAAAAATGACGGGAAATAAAATGTTTAAGATTTGATTTTTATTAAAGAAAAAAATGGATTTTTTTTTGTCTTTCGACGCATTTATAAGAAAATTTGAGGTTCATCGACATTTAAATATAATTTTATAACTCTTCATGTGTGTGTATGTATTTTTCAACGGATAACTTTTATTTAAAAGATTTTTTTGCATAAAGCCTTCAGAAATATTGTGATTTTCGGGAAAAAAAGATTTAATACGATTCAGTCACTAAATCTTGAAATACTTTTTCCATAAGATGTCAGTGAGGGTATCCATTAATTTTGGAAAGAATTCTTCAGCTATTTATACTTTTGTCTTTTTACCAAATACCGAATAATGAGTGTCGTTTTTGTGTTTTTATTCTGAGATTAAAACTGCGCATTTTAAATTGTTATAAATATTTTACCCTTTGCAAAGAATTTGGAATTCGATAACATAACTAGAAACATGCTTAAAAATTAATTCAATGTTTGAAATGGCTTCTAGTAATAGTAATTTATATAGATGCCTTTTATAACACTAAAATAAGTTTGCTAAATGGTTTGAAAGTGCATTAAGTATTGCAATTTTAAAAGCAAAAAAGTTATAAATAAAAATAAGACTTTTTTTAAAAACAATGTGAAATGCATCCTATTTCTATTCTATGAATACTTTTCTAGATGCTTCTGTCTATCAAGTGGGATATGAAGCAATACAAATATTTTTTGTATCGCCAATTTGGTGACTAAGTGTCATATTGGATAAGACCATTACAGAAAACAAGTTTTTGAGCCATTTGGATGCCATTTTGTTTCTGCATCACCTTTCTGTCTGAACTAAGATTTAATTCGGTGAAAAATTTAAACTTTACATTTTATACAATGAATCAATATATTTTCAAAAGGTATAGTAAATTTTATCTAGTTGTAATTTTTGCAATAATTTTTCTTTGAGAATTGATTTGCAGAGCAATTTTTTTTAACATTAAGAGGAATCTTAATGCAAATTTTTGAATGTCAACTGACCAGATGCTATCGATCAGAAAAGTTAAATTTGCAAATTATGTTCTAAAATTGCTATTTTTTCATTTTCTTAGAGACCCCATTCACATAAAGAATTGCATTAGTTTCTTAAGCATTTTTTTCTTCTGAAGTCTTGCAGTTAGATTGCTGTAGATTTCAGTGAATTTCGATCACAAATGCAAAGTAATTCTCATCTATTACGATCAATACTATTTTTACAATATAAGAAGACTAAGAATCCACCTGTTAATGTTAATAATACGATCATTTATAAATATTTTATTTCAATGCTTAATTATTTAATTTACATGAATTTTTATTTTGTCGTTATTCAGATCTCCTTTTTTGTTCTTGCATGTAGAATTTTCAATAGTCTAGAATTCATACAATTAGAATACATTTTATTTTACAATTATTTTGATAGAAATCACTAGAATAAATATGTAGGATCGATTATTCATTCAAATGTATACTTATAAAAGTATCTGTAAAACTTATGAGTTTATGAATTTATTCATATTAACGAACTTATAATTTGGTTTTCAATTGTTCCTTTTAATCTTCTACATGTTCTAAATTTCTTTAACTTTGACATTCATGAAAACTTCATTTATTACCTGGAAATTATAAGGTATCTATTTTATGATTTTTCTCTTACACTTAGTCTACTTTAATGCATAGTGGAGGGGAAATTTTCGAAGGAAAAAATATTTGCGTAAAAGACAAAATTCTGATTTTTTTTTTTAAAAAGTTGGATTTTTGAAAAATAATATTTTTATAAATAAATTGCTATTTGTGTAGATAAGTTGAAATTGAAATTGGATTGCAATCCTTTTTTTTTATTTGTATATCGTTTAAAATTATGCATAAAAAAGGAAACTATTTATCCTTATTCTAAAAGTTTTACATTTATACAGATTTTAAATAAATGCATCTTTCTTGTATAAATAAGTTAACTCTTCTCGATATTTTCTGAATTATTTAAAAACCTAACTAGAAAAACCGGGATTATTAAAATTTATGATAATTACTCGCGGTAAGGAATTGGATTAAGTTAGAAAGAGTAATAGTTCTCTTGTTTCCAAGATTGCATCTATTCTTTTTTTTTTTTGTAATGATTTTATAAAAACATTTGATAAAAATTGAACACGACTAATTTTTTTCATGAAAATTTTAGATTTATTTAATTGAAAAGACTTGTAAAAAATTTTCTTAGTTATAAAGTAGAAATTTTTATTCCGAACTAAAATTATGGAACTCTTCCACTTATGTAAGACATTCTAAACCCTTCTATTAAAAAGAAAAAAATAATACTGGATATTTAATTAATACACGAATACAGGATTTAGTAGACATCATTTAAATTTAATCCTTTTACTTTTTTTCTAAGAAAGTTTTGCAATATCCTTATCCAAGATTTACATTATGTAAAATCAAATTTTTTAATATAAATTTTTTTAACAAAAACATTGTTTTTTATTCTTTTGCATTAGATTGATTTTGAGGCTGTAGAAGAACTTCTAAATTTCTAAATCGTCCTAATTTTTCAAATAAGCTAGTAATATTTCAGATAAAAATGACTTAACTTTTTGAAAACACTGAAACGATCAAATAGATGAATTTTATGTGAAACAGCGTTTTCGTAAAATGTAAAAAGAAACATTATTATAAAAAAAATTGAAATCCATTTAAAATAAGAAATATCTAGTCACAATGGCTTAGAAAAATTGTAAATTTTGTAACTTGTACTCTGCTTAGTGATTAATCACTTTAATTATAAATTTTCAGCAGACTTAACTATTTTTTTTGTAGTTTATTTTTTCAATAAAAATTGCAATTTTGCATATGAGGCTTAGAAAAAAGTAAACGCTTTACACTTTTTAATGCTTTTAATTTTAATACTTTAAATCCATAGATATTTTTTACATAAAACATTTACTGTAAAACTATTTTTTTAAAAAAATTATAAGTCCTCATTCGAATGCATACAAATTTAATGTATTCAAAAGAAAAGATTGAGGAAATTAAATGAATAATATATGAAGAAAAAAAAACTGAAATTGAGTGGTTAGTTCAGAATGCCTTTGGATTTTTAAAATATAATTTTTATTTTAAAAATTTATTTAAATAAACTGAAAACAACTTTATTTTGATATAACGGTCAATAGCTTATCCTTCATATATTAACATTTTTACGTCCCTTCTTAATGTACATGAGTACTTTATTTTAAAATAGATTCCCAGAATTTCCTTTTAATATTTTTAAAAGTAATTTGCTGAAAATAAAAGATTTCTTCTCCCCTTCTTAAAATTTAGGGCACAAACCCCCCCCCCACTTTATAAAAAGAATAGTCTACTTTCGTAAAATAGACACAGAAATCTTTCAAATTTGTTGTAGATTCTTGTCTTCCTAGATAAAAACATCGTATCTTAACATCTGAGAAATTTTAAAGAACATTCTCTAGTTATTTGAAGTTCATCTTTATTTGAAAGCATACTTTTTGAAAGACAAAATTTTTCTTTCATAATGTAATTTATTTTACTTTTCATAACTTTGTATAATTTTTTGTTTTTGAGAATTATTCGCCAATAGATCACAAACATTGAGTTATTACTTTCAAACATTAATTAAAATCTTTTGCTTACGATATATCTATTTTGTTATATCTACGAAATACCTTTATTCATTTGATATGGATTTAAGATTAGTGAAACTACCTTAAATGTTGCATAAAATTTTCCCAAATAAATTGTGAGGCTAAAATTACTCATTTTTGAAATTAATACAAACCATAAATTTCAGGATGTAAAAAATATTAAGTGAAAATATGACTGTAAAAATGTATTGTACACTATGAAAATGAAATGAATTGTAGTCTTTCTGAAAATTAAATTTTATTTTCATAAGGGGGGGATTTATTTCATAATATTATGAAATATATTTCATAATATTTCTTTATTCTTCATCGCAATTAGACTTCAACTATTGTAATTTTACTCGGTTGTAATTTTTTTAAAAATTCTGTATATTAAAAACTTTTTTGGAATAGATTGCAACAATGTTTACTTAAAATTCGGTTTTGATTTATTTATCGGCAAAAATACATTGAAAGTTAAAAATGCAAAACGTTGTTGAAAATTTTTGAAGAACAAAAGTTTTATATAAAAATATTATAATATATAAAATTCTTTGAAACTTTTGTAAATAATTTGAAATATTATTAAAGCTCAGAAGGCTAAAGATGGTATGGTACTTTTTTGTCATCATATATGTTAAAAGTTTTGTAAAAATTTCGCATTTTCTGGATGCTTAAAAATTTAAAAAAAAAACGAAAGATAATTATTTATAAAAATGTTTAATGAAAATATATTAAATAGAGATTAATAAAAATTAACATTTACTGTACAAACTTTTTTCAAATTTCTACTTTTTATTTTTGCAAACGTACTAAACCTTAAATTTACGAAAATATAGTAATTCTTAATTAAATGAATAAGTAAATTTTAATAACGGAACTCCAATGAAACAGACAAGGAGGATAATTAAATTGAAGAATTGTAATTTGAAATAGTTGAAATTAAAAGTTAAGGAAAGAAAAATAAAAGTAGAACTTTCTTTTCAAATGTCTTAATTTTAAATATATTTTATTAAGGTGTTGTGGTAATGACTTTATTCACAGAAAAAATTAAGCATTTGCTTTTAATATTTCTGTACAGTTTAGAATAATCATATTTTAATTAATTCGTGAGCTGATTGATGAAAGTATGTTTGTGCATCTATTATTATACCAAACATAATAAAATAATTTTAAATAATTTATGCAGGAGTTTTAATTTTGTGCACTTAGATTAAATTTTTTGTGATCAAGTCTCTTTAAATAAAGATTTTATAAAATTTAACCTTGCTTGAAAAAAACTTTTAATTTAAAAAAAAAATTATTTCTCCTAACCACAAAGAATCAATCGTTACAGAAACAAGAATTACTTTAACTTAGAGTTAAATGACCAATATCAATGAACAATTTATGTGAATGACAAATACGTGACTGAGGCTGCTTCCTTTTTAAAAAAGAAAAAAAAATCGCGAAACTTTCGTAGAAAAAAAGATGGGATTTTTTTTTGTTTTGCGATATAAAATTTATCCTTTGGAAGTTTAACGAGAGTCAATCCAAATTAAGTGGACAAAATAATTCCTTGAATTGTTGAACAAAGCGATTAGTGGGATATTTTTTTACGTCAATAAAAAATCGATTAAGTGTGAGCAGAATATAAATTTTATCATTAATATTTTTTAAAAAAAAATTGGTTTTAATTGGAGGGATTGAAAATATGTTCTCGAAAGAAAATTGGTATTTTCTAATTTATTTAATTGTGTATATTTATCATTAGCTTTAAAGTAATGAATCAATTTGTAAAATATTTAATCTCCTTTGGAATCTTTTTTTTATTTTATCCTTAGAATTTTCAGACAAGAATATTGATTAGACTGTTTAAATATTGTGTTTATATATAGTTTGTGTGTATAAACAGTATGTTGTATTTAAACATTTATATTTTAAAATAATTTTAGCAATTTTTATTAGTATCTTTTTTTGGCATCCAAAACATTAATACATAGTCTTTCATATTGTTATTTTTTATATTATAAATAATTATCCTTTTTCGTTGTAATAGCTATTTTCAGTAATGAAATCTTTTACTTTAAGACTAAAATAGTTTTTTCAATTCTTATTTTAATTATGTGGTTGATATCTCTAAACTGGCAATGTTTAACTAGTCGTTGGTTTTAAGTGCATGACAAAAATTATCATCCTGCAAAAATATCCGGTTGGTTATATACTTAATTAAACCCTATATAGTATGGGATGATTATGTAGCATTGCTTAAAACTGGACAATCGTTACTTTTCGAAATGGGTGGAAATCCTGTACTCCTATATAACAGGCTCATCAAAACATTACTGATCTTCTATTTGTCAATTAAAGCATTTCTTCTTTCCTTCCTCAAGGTATTCAACCTATGTTTGTAACTCTGAGGACCATAAATGTTAAATTTCGTTGCATGAGAAAAAATCATTTGTTGCCTCTCTTCGTTAGAAAACATGAAATTTTAGCCAATTTCAGTCTTTCTTATTCCCAATGTTTCAATGTAGCATTTTTTTCGTTTTTATAAATATTGCATTAGTATTAGATTTCAGATTCCTAATTTTGGCATGGGAAGTTTTTTGCTGCGAAGAATTTCTCAAGTCAAACGATATTTTTTAGTTAACAGCAAGAGGCGATGAAATAATTTATCGACTATCAAAATTCTTATTTTTTGTCGTTTTAATTTGTAGGAAATATTTCTAATTCAGACATTATGAATAGTAGTTTTTGAGATTGATTAATTTTGATATATTTTTTTTTCAGATCCTCTAGAACCATTATAAAATAAAGCTTTACTTACAATTTACATTCAGATAATTCTTCATCCAACACAGAATTAAAAAAACCGTAGATAATTCAATCATAATATAGATAATTCAATCACACATAACGATTGCTTTAGTGGCAATGTCTTTGCCCTCGTGTCTTTTGATTATTATGTGGTATATATTGCACTGATTTCTAGTTTTATAATTTATTAAATACTTTGATTTTTTTTTAAAAAAATGAGTAGATTTTAATAAAAGCCAATTTTTAAAGCTGCAACTAGTACAATTGTTTTACGATCTATTTAATACACGCGGTGAAAAATTGCACATTATGAGAAAAAAATATATCAGAAAATATCAAAGAGTTTATCAAAAAATATATATTCAGAAATATATCAAGTTTTCAGTAGTCTTATTTCTTAACGCATTGTGTACATTTAAGTGCATCTATTTTAGAAAGCCGTCTGTGGGGAGCTAATCCAAATTCTCAGTTAAATCACAACCAAGTTGGATAAACTAAGTAAATTTATTGAATTCATATCAACAAATATACAAAACTATTAAAATAAAAATAGTGGTAACTATAGGCATTCTTCCCTGTGGGCCTCCGGACTATAAGAACAGTCTTCAATCCCATATCTGATGTACTGTGATGATGGAGACTGTGAAGGCGGAGTTTTTCATTCTGCTCAGATACAGGATGGTCATTGGCTAAGACGAGAAGATCCGGGAGGCGTGCCTAAGGTTCTTCTACTTGATGGTGTTGGAAAGTGTTTGGCATGGATGAGAGCTTAATGGCAGCTCTATGTTGGTCAGTGGTAAATGTAAGCATAGACTCCTAGTGGCTGCCTGGGAGGGGGCTTAGTGGTAACTATTGAAACCATATCAACATGTATACAAAACTACTAAAATAGGGTAACTATTTAGTACATAAAGTATGGAAGAATGGCGGCACCACATGGTACGCAGTGAATAGTAAACTATGTACAGTATGGTGAGCGAATGGCAGCGCCAACTACAAGTAATAAATGAGTTATGGCACCACATCTACTATAAATTTAATTGTGGGTTCTATAGAAAATGTAAAAGTTCAATGTAGCAAAGCTTGGAAAATGTAGATTTATTTCACAATGACTAAGAGGAGTGGCAGTTTTATTTAATCAAACAAGTATATTGATTCAAATAAATATATTTTTAAAATTGAATTAATATTTAAGAACTTGAAAATGTATGTATTGGTTTTAAAGATAAGGACTAAACTTTTTTGAAGAGTCCTATTATAACATCGCGTATAGTACTTTGCAGAAATGGTTATCAAAAGAATGGGTAAGTTCATATTAAAAAAATATCCACATCTAAAAATTACTAAAATATCTCTACTCTTATACCCTCCAGCAAAGAGAAAATCGAATTTCCTTTGTTGTGTTTGAAGCTATTGAATAGTGTTTCCTGTTTTATTGGCTTTAGAATGGGTGTGCACGTCATTCGTAGAAGTTTCGATTTTAGAACTTGGTGCCTAAATCAATGCGTGATATTCTCATCCATTCTTGCTAATGTATGGAACAGAAACTCAATAGTATTGCACCAAAAAGTACTGTAGGCATGTTGATAAATAGTTAAAGAGTGAAAAGATGTATATTGATTTTAATAAAGTTTTGCTAAAATGTTTCAAATTTATAGGTTACACATTTTACTAGTTAGTATTTTGGCCTTTAAAAATACATTTAACTCTTAGTTTTTTGTTGTTGCTAAGAAGAGATAGTAGATGCAAAGTTTTTTTGTTGTGCATTTGAATTAATATTATTAAAATTACAAGTTTGAAGCTTGTCATAATAATAAACTTCGGCTATAAATCTAGTTATACATGTCGTAACTTTAGGGTCGGAATTAGCAATGAGAGAATCGTAGGCTTTAATCTCAGAGTCTGTAAATAAGAATAATTTGTACAGCTGTAACTTGCATTCAACAGTTTCCATTAAGAATGGAGCATAAGTTCGAAAAATTGGGTACTGATTGCCATTGCCATTTTGTTGAGTTAACAAATTGTTAAAGTTGTAATACAGTTATGAAACGTGCTACATAATGGTTATCATAAATAAAGGTTCAAAATTATGTTTGTTGTATCACCCAAAAGGGGACGCTGAAAAGGAATGTTTACCATTGGGGTTTGTAACAATTTTTTTAACTTTGTTATGTAATTATGCAGCATTAAGGGATTCAGAGATTTTCAGTAATTTGTTTCTGCATGACATGTTTATATCACAATGTAACTCCATGTGTTTAGAAGGATTCGGCGACCTTTAAAATATTTCTTCAAGGGTTTGAAGAAATATTTTTGAGAGGAGGGTTTCAGACACTTTCTGGTGCCAGTGTTGCTATCCACTTTCTGGTGCCAGTGTTGCTATCACAACGTAGTGCTGAAGACGAACATACTCGTAGATCTAATCTGATTCAGATAAGAAAGAAATAATTTTTAAATATTGTACTGTATATGTATCTTCATACATTTCTGAATTTTATTAAACTTTTATGTGGTAAAATATTCTAAACATACTCTTAAGTTCGTACCCAAGAGAATTTATTTTATTCCTCATACAGTTTAAGAATGTTTTTAAATATTTGCTCGATAATATTTCACATCTTGGAGGGGATCAAACGTGTTTTTGCTGCATGTTTTTGAAGAAATTGAAAATGCATTATTTCTGGCTTTATATCTAGTTTCAAATATATTTTTACTTTAAAGAATAAGGATGCTGTGGGTTAAAGGATGATTCTCGGAAAATATATTTACAATGTTTTTCACTCGAAAAAACCCAATAAAATAACAGCTATATTTTCAACAAAATGAATTGCAACTCTTTTCAGAATGTTTATGAATTGAAAGTTTATCCTTTTTTTACTGTTTTTTTCTTCAGAAAAATATACGTCTAGAATATGGGAAACGCTTACTTCTCCGTACTTTGTGATATACAAAGAAATATGACTTTCAACTATCGCAATAAACTATAAAGGTGTAGATTTCTATCTTCTAAACTTGAAAAATGATCCTTATCTCGCGAAACCTGTATTACTTTTCCTGCCGCGAAAAGATAATTCTTGTCTTATTTTTTCCGATCGGAACCAATAACAGATTTTGACATTGAAAGGGAGTTACAAAGTTCTAAGAGTATTTTCCATGTATTCTTTCCGTTTAATAGATTTTTGACAAGGGAATAAATTTCGATGCCTCATATTTAATAGATTTTTTTTCCTATTTTTTTTTAAATTTAGAAATAGATATGCAAAATCTCAAGAGATACATTTTTAACAGTTGGCGGGAAATGTATTGGGAAAATATTGCTCGACATTCACACGCACGCGTGCACATGCAAACGAAAATCTTATAATGGAGCATATTTTATTTTTGTAAGGCAGTGCGTCACAAACTTTCAATATTTGCGACCCATTATTCAATCATAATTTTCATCGCCCCCCTTCCAATAAATAACAATGAATTGAATTAAATACTATAATTTGATGCTAAACCTACAACATGGCCTTGACCTCTTAAGTGTCACCGGCGTATATAAACGCATCGCTCAACTAGTGCGCTGATTGCCCTGGACGTATATATACGTCTTCCCAAAGTACGATTTTTTTTGTGAACTGCTCTCCATAAAAATTATGTCGAAGGCTTTGGAATGCAATAAAATGATCTTGACAGTATTTACGAAGGATTGACTTATTTCAGAGGATTTGATTATTTATTCCTTTTCTACCCCTCCCCTTCCAAATACACCACGTACGCTCTCCTATGTATTAAACGATGGTATTGGGGAGACCACGTAATTTTTAATCAGCATTTGAGAGATTAATTATAAACCACACCAATTATCAATTTAAATGATAAATTTTTGCATATAATTTTATATACGAAAAGCCCACGCATGTAGTCACTGATAATTAATAAACTTGTTCTTTACTTAGTATTGTTAAATTAATTATAAAATACATTGCGCAGTACTTGTATATTTTTAAGTGTCTTATATCAGTGTAAATGCGTGCTTTATTTTTTATTATGCCAGATTGTATTTTTTTCTACCTTCAGTAAATTAATAACTTTTTAAAATCTTTTGTTTTCGACTTTTCTATTTGCTCCCGCCCCCCTAGTAGGGGTTTTAACGCTCCCAAAGAGGGTGCGCCCCACAGTGTGAGAAACACTGCAGTAAGGTCATAGTAAGGAACTCGTGGCTGGCTTCGTTTCGGATGAGTCATGTTTTCAACCCCGGTGCATTGAAAGACTCGCCTTGCAGAGGTATTGATGCATGTTAAATGTGTCAAGGTTCGACTTCCACCCGTTGATGTGGATGTTTTCAAGGTCAGATCAGGTGAGGTCTGAATATTTGACCGTGGTTCAATATTACGAAGACCTCGTTTTTCAGAATGTGACGTTTGCAAACAAATAAAATCCTTTTTGTAAACTGGATGTTATGCAAAGGGTTCAGTAAAATTGAAAACTTAATTCTAGAAATGAGAAGCAAATTCTAAATTGTAACAACACACACACACACACTGCTTGTATTTGAAATAATATGAAATTACCAATGTATGAAGTTGTAATGAATGTCCTCTCCCGTCCATCGGTGTTTGAGAGTTAAAGATCAGCCATAATCAGAACAAAAATTATTTTATTATTTCATCAATCAATTCAAATGACCCAAGGTAGGAAATGCTGTTGTGAATTATGGACCAGGTGGTCTGAGTGGGTGGAATGTAGTTGACACCACTCTCAGACCCCACGTGGTCTATCTCGACAGAAACTATAACTAACGGATTCTGTCTCAGTGAAATCTTGAACTTGTCTTCGGCATAACTAGATGTGCTGTTGTTTACTCGTATATTTCAAGTTAGAATATTTTCTTGGCTTTGGCGTACCAGGTGCCATTGTTTACTAGGATTTTTATCTCTAATATTAGAATTTATTCTATTTTTTCAGTCTAATTTTTGTTTCAGTTTAATTTGTTAAAGATTGTTAAGTTTATTGTTGAAAGTTATTGTTACCAATAAATCCAGGAAGAAAATTCCAGGACTCCAGAATTATTATTTTATAACACCCCCATATTAGTATTTAATAAATGCACCTTTAATTAAGTATAGGAGCAAAAGTGAGGTAGAAGATATATATTTAATATTTGAATATAAATCGAATCTCTTAATCTTGGAACGTTTTGGTAATATACGTTCTGAATAATCGTAATTCATTCTCAGCTTTTCGACTTCTAGTCGATATTAGTCAGTGGCAACCTAGGGGTCAAGGTGACAGACTCATGAGCGGTGGGTCATGAGTTCGAGTTTAGTACTGCTGAAGACCTGTCGTGTAGGGAAGCGATGCACGTTAAATCTATCGAAAACTCAAACGTCCTCCCGTTGGTTTGGTGTGATAGTTAGGAGAGGGGAGAGCCAGCTCAGGTGGTGTCCTCGTCACTTAACAGTGGTTCAAAATTACGAGGTCCGTCGCCAAAAGCCTTTCAGCAGCTAAACAGTGCGACGTTAATTTTCACTCTCTTTCTAGTCAATATTAATCTAATCCAACTTAATGACTAAATTGTCAATTAACAATCTTTAATTATTCATCGATTAATCTTTGAGCAACTCTCGACTAGTTCATAGATACTTTCTGCTAATCGCTAACTCTTAACCACACGTACTTAAAAGTCAATGCTTAAATATCATCCTTCATTTGCATAAACCGTGTCTTCAGGCAAAAAATTTCCAATAGAACAATATTTAAAGAAATAGTTTTTCTCAAGAGGATTAGTAGGAGGCTACCCATTACAAAGTTACTAAAATATTTAAGCATTGCTAGATAAATGATCTTATGTAAGTGACTGTAGACATGTGTATAATTTGCACCATTTTAAGACTTTTTTAGGTTTTTATTAAAATATTAGTCCTTACCCGCCCCTTTCACTTAATATTTCATGATCTACAACTATATATTATTTTTTGAATGCTCGGACTTGGTTATTGATAACTTTAAGTTTTTCTTTGTAATGAAAAATATACTCGTCTGTTGATTTAAAAAAATCATGACTTGAATTTCTAAAGCTTTTGAGTAAAATTATCTTAAGCCTCATAATCCTTTACCCCCCCCCCCAAGTTGATTTCCGCAAAACCCATTTAGGAGCAGATCTCTGTTCAACAAAATAAGCATACCTGTCCAAAAATTTCATGTCTGCAGGGTCTAACAGTTCAAAAACAAATTTTTTTTTATCCTACTTGCGTATTATCGCAACCTATTGGTGATATTATATGAAACTAAACACCTGATTGCCAATTCGGCGCCAATGACACATTAGAAATAGGGGTTGCTAACTTGGCGAAATAGGGTCTTAAGAAATCGACTTTCAACGCCCTCCATAACCATCCCCTTGAAAATCGATTTCTTAAGACCCTTTATCAACAAATTTGTATTAAAAAAGCATGATTATCATATTCTTATACTGAAGGTAATGAGAATTTTTTCCCCCCTAAACGCATTCTCTCAACCCTCCCCTCTTGGAAATAGCGATTTCTATGCAACCGGTTCTTAGTGGATCCCTACTCAGCAAAAACATGCTTTCCAAATTTCAGGTCTAATATTTATTGAGTCACTTTACTCTTATATTTTTTTTTTGCTATTTTGGTGCAGTCTTTAAATCGATGCTTAATTTTTAACATAAGGTACTACTTAAATTCATCCCCTATTTTGAAAATTTTACTTTTAATTTGAAAAATGATTCACACAAACTTGGCTAAGATTGTACTCTTCTATATACTATAGAATTCTTTTCGGGAAAAATATTCCATTTTAAAGGATTTTGTCGGTAGTCTTTTCAAATAACTCTTTCGGAGCTATCCTGTCGATGACTAATTATTCTACACGTAGGTGAAACGAGTTTTGGAAAAAAAAATCCATTAGAATCATTATTTATTCTTCGTAACTTTCCCACTTACAAAGAATCGCTTAGTTTGCTAGGAATATTTGGAAAGCAAATTCTCCAGATTCTTGGGCATATTTTAGAAAATGTTCTCATGCTTTTAGTCTAGTTCAAATTCTTTGCCTTTTTAGAGCTATTCGTACCTGTCCTATTGAGAGGAACTAGAGCATAAAATCATCGACTTTCTAGGAGCTATTTCACATTGTAATAAACTCAAAACTTCTTGGCAATCTGCCAATTTAACAGACACGAGGTCGGAGATTCTCTGTGAAGTTTAATAGAACAATTAAAACAGGAATGTGTTTATGGAGAGTTTATGGATTCTTCATAAAGTTTGGCAAAGTTTTTATATTATGGTCCATTTTAATGATTATACAGTAATACCCCGAGCTTTGTGATTGGTGGGAGTGAGGGATAACCTTTTAAGTCGGGGTAGGATTTCGCTTAAAAATATACAGTCGATTCTCGATAATTCGAAGTATATGCTCAGTCCCTAGAAAACTCTTGATATTTCGAACTAAAACAATATGTTTGGGTACACTCAATAATTCGAAGTCAAATCTGTGGCTGGTCAGACTACAACACGCAATAATACGAAGTTATCTTATAAAACTCTCGACAATTCGAACACTCACTGGCATATACAATCCTGTTAGCAAACAAGTTGGAGGATACACAATTTGGGATGTATTGTCCCTGTGCCCTCTTTAATTACCATCTGTCTGCTACCCTTTCTTAGTGTTTTTCGGTTCATCCGGCTAAAATACACTTTTATTGCTATCCTTCAAGTAGACAATAAACCAACCGCACCTGTTGTCAGTCGTCTATATCTTTCACTTAACACGTGGTTTTGCTACACATTCCCCTATTGTGTATGAATGTAGTCTTTTAATACAGGACTTTGTGGCCGCGGTGGCCAAGTGGTCTAGGCATTGGATCATGCTAGCGTGTCATGAGTTCGATTCCAGTACCACTAAAGATCCGCCGTGTAGGGAAGCGATGCATGTTAAATCTGTCGAGAGCTCAAACGTCCTCTCGTTGGTGTGGTAGTTAGGAGAGGGGGGGCAGCTCAGGTGTCGTCCGCGTCACTTGACCTTAGTTCAAAATTACGTGGGCCGTCGCCAAAAGCCCTTGTGTTGCTAATCAGTGCGGCGTTAGCATTCACTCACTTAATACAGGACTTTTAACTTTTGTATAATATTTATATCGTATAATATGTACTTCTTAAAATTAGTTTAAAATTTTATGCATATTGATGCAGCGCTACAATTACTTCATTAATTTAACATATTATGACTTACGCAGGTTCGATTAATTTAACTTATGTCTGCATCATATTAGTGGTTAGTACTTTAAAACTCAATTAAAAAACAATGAGATTAAATGAATAATTCAGATTTAATTAGATCAAATTCGTTTATTGCTTTTAAAACATTACTAGGTTAAAATAAATACACTATTAAATTTTAAGAATAAGAATACTACAACATTCCACTTATCTGAAACGGAGGCATGGAGCTGGGTGGTACTTGGACGGCCTAAATTTAACTCTCTTAATCTGAAATCATGGTAATCTGTCTTCTGCTAATCTGTAAAATCTCTCTCTAAATCTGCCGAGAAAATACGTTTTCTCTGCCGAGAAATGTCCCGGTTCCTCCTTTTAAGTGGGGGCAAATTACCCCCTTTTTCATCCGCACGCCCTTTGGTCCCGCCTAGCCATTGGTCAGGAACCAAGCGCAGAGTTACAAATTTCGCGACGACTCTTCCAAATTATGAGTCCATTCAACTTTGCTGACCGGCCGTTATGACACTACCCCCCCCAACTAAGGAATGCGACAACATCCTGTCAACAAGTTACAAGGGGAATACACAAATTGCATGTGTCTTAGGGACCATCTTCAAACCCGATCAGCATCTAAGCCTTCCAGCCTCCAAGCCACCCATCACTCCTCCCCCCTTTCAGTTTCCTTATTAAATCATCACAACATTGCATCACCTAACATCGAAATTCGACATGATAACAATATGGCATGATTACATAAGAAATTGCAACGTACATCAAAGTCAATGAGCATAAGGAATCATAAATTCACCCTGAGCCTTGAGTACTAATTAAATTAAGCATGCATTTGAAATACAACGTACAACAAAATCAATAGCATAAAGGAATGACAAATTCACCATGAGAATTGCGTACGAATAGTATAACTTAGGCGTGTATTTTCCTTATTACAAAACGATGAATATGCATGTGATCAGGATGCAACCCAAGGTTAAGAAACAAAAAAAATTTAATACTAAAAGTAGACGAGATTATTAAAATTGTGGCTATTAATAAAATTGGATTTTAAGTCTATATATAAAAAATTAGAAGGCGAGAAAAAAAACGAAACACTTCACTCTAATCCTTGAGTGCTATAAATGTACACTGAACAGAGCGATTCGCATGTCATCAACACCAGACACAAAAAAAAATTTGTTCAACAATAAAAATATTAATTCCCATTACTATAACTAATTCACCAAAATCGACTATCGGCAACTCGAATACTGACTCTCAAACAACATAGCCATAAAACCTTATAACCAATACGATCCGCTAACAATTAACTAACGCTACAAACAGATAACTATCTCTCCAAAACAGAACTAACTCGACAACTGAAACTCTAATTCTCAATCATTTCTACTAAATCACTTAACTAATACCTGAATAATCATATTAATTCACAAACTCATAAAACAATTCTCTGTATCTCTTCTTCAACACTTCGTTAAACATAACTTCCGTAATAATTCACATAACCCGCTAGATTCTAATACCACCATAATGACAACAGTTTCCTGTACCTCTTTAACAATTCGATAAACATAACTTCCGGAAATAATTCGCATCAGTATTCAAATATATCACGAACAATCTTAACTCAATTGTAATCAACACTCTTCACATAATGAAATTCAACTTTTAAAAAAAAATTCATGCTCTAACCCACTAAGTATTCAAAACAATTTCATAAGTACAGAATGAACACAAGACTTATCTACCTCAATACTAAATAATATGACCAAGAATTTTCATATAAAAAAAATTATAATGAACCAATAACACGAAATCAAAACTAACTTCACTTAATCAATGCACACTTATACCGAGTGGTACATCATGGAGGGAGAGAGAAAAATTCATAAATCGACAAAACCGAAAGAAAAAAAAACTGAATACCTAATTTATGGACAATTGAAACTCAACTACTCAAAAACATTCTAAAACGAGAGTACAAGAACACAATACTAGTAACTATACTTTAAACATTTCATAGAAATTCCTTTAGTGTGAATAAAATTTTACTAGTGCGATGGCCAACACAGAATAAAACAAACCACCATCTCGAATATTATCAAAATTCATAAAACACAATTGTAATTAAGAATAATAATGGCAAAATAGCTTCTTTCTTCTACACTATCATAAGGTACTGGCGAAAACAATAAAAGTTCAAAAATAAACATAAATGATAATGCATCCACAATAAGTATTCAATAAGTAGGTTGCAAGAAACAAGAATAACATATATTTGATTATAGTAACATGATAAAACCAACGTTTAGTAGCTCAAAATTTAATACTTCTAAGCAACAATGAAATTCACAAGAGATAATGTATAAATGAAACACAATAACAAAATACGTAGAATGAGCATACTAATAAAACACATGGAGCATGTATGGGACTACACACATAGCTAAAATAGTTATTCACTGACTTTATGAGTTATACAAGAGACCTTTCTCTATATTTCCTGACTTATTGTAGACATGTACCTTGTGTCCACAGTATATTTTGAAATAACATACATGCAAAAGCATACGAGTGACAAAAACAAATTTAAAAAAAAACATCAATGTATATAATATTGATATTTATACAAGTACCAACATAATAAAATACAATTAATTCTCATTGATACAAAATGAATTCCTACAATCTACCCGACAACAATCTTTGAAGTATTTTAAGATAAGCATGGACCCTTCTCCGATAACAAAATGTCGACAATAATATGAACAAAGTAAACATTAAAATTTTATGTATGAATTTAATTTATTTATTTTGAAACACTGTAATAAGTTTAATCTAAGTAATAAGTTAAAATTCTTCCGCTACACCTGAAAGTTTGAGTTTCAAAATTGCAGTTTTCTCATTATCTGCCCAATTGCCCAACTTCGTTAATTTTATTTAAAAATTTTCTAACACTCGAACCCTCACTGCCCGCAAATTGTGGGATCAACTCAATTAAATTAAACCGATCGGAAGTAGTATGCAATTGAACAGGATCGGCCTGACGAGAACGAGGCATTATGCGAATTTTATCTAAAACCGGCGAGTTGCAATTAAGATAAAATTATCGACAGAATGAAGTTAAAAAAAATTATGTTAACATTCTTACAAAGAGAAGGATCCATCTCCATCCAATATATCAGTGCCTAAATACATTAGAACAATTTGGGATCGAAAAAAAAAAATTTTGCAACCTTTCATCTACCGAGGAAAATAAAAATTAAACTTGCGAGGAAAAATAATTTGCTTTAAAGTTAACGCCAATGTATTCAGCATTACAACAATCTTAAATTTATTATACATTCGAACACAACACATTAGCGATTGCCCAAATTCATCTAAAAATTTCATGCGTGAACGAAAGAGGGGGAAAAAAATTTCCTCGAATCCTGGTCACTTGGCACCAGATGATGCAGCGCTACAATTACTTCATTAATTTAACATATTATGACTTACGCAGGTTCGATTAATTTAACTTATGTCTGCATCATATTAGTGGTTAGTACTTTAAAACTCAATTAAAAAACAATGAGATTAAATGAATAATTCAGATTTAATTAGATCAAATTCGTTTATTGCTTTTAAAACATTACTAGGTTAAAATAAATACACTATTAAATTTTAAGAATAAGAATACTACAACATTCCACTTATCTGAAACGGAGGCATGGAGCTGGGTGGTACTTGGACGGCCTAAATTTAACTCTCTTAATCTGAAATCATGGTAATCTGTCTTCTGCTAATCTGTAAAATCTCTCTCTAAATCTGCCGAGAAAATACGTTTTCTCTGCCGAGAAATGTCCCGGTTCCTCCTTTTAAGTGGGGGCAAATTACCCCCTTTTTCATCCGCACGCCCTTTGGTCCCGCCTAGCCATTGGTTAGGAACCAAGCGCAGAGTTACAAATTTCACGACTCCTCATCAATTTATGAGTCCATTCAACTTTGCTGACCGGCCGTTGAGACTCCCCTAACTAAGGAATGCGACAACATCCTGTCAACAAGAAACAAGGGGAATACACAAATTGCATGTGTCTTAGGGACCATCTTCAAACCCGATCAGCATCTAAGCCTTCCAGCCTCCAAGCCACCCATCAATATGTACAGTTTTTGTTTTATTACAGTTTCAAATTTTAATGTGTCAGGAAAAAAAAATTCTCTTCGAGTATTTTGGAAGTTTTTTTCTACCCTCTTGATAATTCGAACTTCTGACTGTTCGAATTATATGTCAATATTTTGATAAGGAAAGCATTCATTTAAAGGTATACAGTTTTTAAATCTGAATATGTCAAATATTTATTTAGTTTTAACTCTGTAAATAAATTTTTCTTATAAAACGTTTTAAAAATCTTTTGTATAAAGGTTTTGACATTTGAAAAGTTATACAAACAAAAGCTTATCTTTTTTCAAGAGTAAAACAAATATTTTATCTGTAATTTTTCTCAAGTAAAAAAATATGAAATAAATTTTATTTTTATTTATTAATGTAAAATACCAATTAAAACCTCCTTTCAAGATTTGCATTACCATTTAAATAAAATCTTTGGTTTAAGGGTTTGTGGGAAAGATACAAATGTGAACGATTTAATAATAAAGCTATAAAATTATTCAAAATGATTTTTAACAATTCCGCACAAATTTAACTCAGTGAAAAGCACACACATTAAGAAATCTCGAGCAATGTAGACTTTTTTGGTTTAGTTGAACCATAAATATAAATTACCAATAATTTCAAAACACAAATAAGTATATGCACAAGCGTAAGCGTATAATAATTTAAATAAATTATATGTCTTGAATAAATGTACCATTAAAATTTTTTTTAGATATTTCGTATATTTAAATGTCTTTTTATGCAATAATAAGCATAAATGATATAAAACTATAAACAATTAATTCGAAATTATTTGCATGTTAATATAAATATTTGAGTAAAATAGAATCAAATTTTATTTACAACAATAAAATTTCAAACCACAAAATTTGTAAGTACCTACAACATTAATTTTTTAAAGTAATCTTCACATCAGTTTAGGATATTTGTTTGATTAATACCGCCTATTCCTTCAATAATCTTATGCTAGTAGATATATAATATGCATTCTCCCAATTCAAGATTTAGTTACAACTAACATTCAGTTTAACTTAGAGATCATTGCCCATAGCTTATTATTCTATCTTATCGATCTGGTATCTAGCTGGATTTGATTAAGGGACCAGTACATTTGTGCAGGGAATTGTATCTGCTTATCTGTGTCAAATTCCAGGACATGCATTTTGGCCTCGTCAAATCCGATGGAGGAAAATCATTTCTATAATCAACCCAAAAGACACAGTTCATGATAGATTTTACATTAATTGAAACAAACTTACATGACTTGCTAAGTATATAAGCTGGGTTTTCTAACAAGTCCTAACATTCATATGATGGGATTATTGTAAATCCCTATGTATAAGATTAAAACAACTAACTCATTCACTCCCTTATCACGTATTCTCCGGAACTGTTAGGCCTACAAACATGAAATTTAGCAAGGATGTTCTTTTTGTTGAGCAGAGAACCTTTGAGAACGGGTTGGAGGAAATCGACTTCCAAAGTTTTGTTGCGGGAATACGTTATAGGTAAAAAAAAAAAATTCAATTTTCTACTACTTGACCTAGAGATTTGAAATTCGATAAGTATGTTCATTTCGTTAAGTCATTGCTTCTCAAACTTCCAATATTTGCGACCCAATGTTCAATCATAATTTCCATCGCACCCTCCCTCCATACTATAACAATGTATTAAATTCAATAATACTATACTTTGACGTTAAAGCTGGAGTACGACTTTAACCTTTTGAGTGCCACCGGCATATACAAACATCTCTCAGTTAAAGCATTAAACGTCCTGGTCGTATATATACGTCTTTCCGAAGTATGATCTTTTTTGTGTACTGCTATTCATAAAATTGGCCCAAAGGCTTTGGAATGCAATAAGACCTTGACAGTATTTGTGAAGGATTTATAAATTTCGGAGGTTTTTTTATTTATCCCCCCCAAATACATCGCATACGAACCCCTACGTGGAAAACGGTGGCACCGGGGAACGCTAATGGCGCAACTTTTAATCATAAGCTAAGGGATTAATAATAAACAGTACGAATTAAGGTAAATTTTAATTTTTGTGTGCAATTTTATATACGACAAGCCCTTGGGAGTCACTGGTAATTTTTAAACTTATTCTTAACTTAGTTTTGTAAATTAATTGTAAAATACATCATGCTGTGCAGATACATTTATAAGAGTATTATATCAGTGTAAATGTGTATTTTATTTTTATTATGTCAGAAAGTTTTAGTTTGTTTACTTTCTGTAAATCATTTTTTAAAAATCTTTTGTTTTCGACTTTTTAAGGTATCCGAACACGTTCGGAGTACTTTTTAACAAAATAGCATACTAAAACATTATAAATGCTCTTTTAGGACTCAATACCAATAAATATTACTATTTAACTATCAAACTTTAAAATAAATTACCTGAATTTTACAAAAATCACAATTATAAGTGAAATTTTAGCAATATTTTTGAAAAACTTCAAAGCAGTTAGAGAAAAAAGTAATAAACATATATTACTCAAAGTATTTCGAAAACAAACTAGATGTATTTATCTAGAAAATGTACTAACATTTTAATTTTTTATTTAAATTTTAAAGCTGATTGAGTAAACATAAAAAATATTACATTTTTTATGAGGCCTTTATTTAAATAAGCCATAACTCAATGTATTCATACAATAAGAAATATTTTGGTACATTCTCTAGAAAATAACGTAAATATCAGGTTCAAAAAGTTTTATAGAAATACATTCGTAATATTTCGAGTTATCAGACTCGCCATGATAGATTTTGAGCAATTTAAATGCCCAGTTTTGGTAGATCAAATACCCACTTCCGGTTTTTCTAACTTTATAAAATTGATTGTAACTTGGCCTGTAGGTAGTGTAGAAACAAAATAAAGTATATTTCGTAAAGTCAAAAGATAGCTCTATTCAATAAAATAAAAAACAAAAATATCTGTCTAGACTGAATTTGGTCATTTTCAACGTGTTCGGATACCTTAATATGCTTGCACCCCCTCGTAGAGTTATCACACCCACCTAGGGTGACGCGCCCCATAGTTTGAGAAACGTCTCATTTAGTAGACATCCGCTAATAATATTCGCATTGCAGACAATGTCGCGGGGTTGATATGTTAAAATTTATTGAGGTTTTAAGTTCATAATTAACATCGCAGAAAAGTTTTTTTTTACCATTAAATATAATTCATAAAGTATTGGGTATGTTGACTTAACAAAGTACTAGAAGAAACACGTGAATTAAATAAAAAAAATCCATCCAAACCGCCGCAATAGTCAAATAGTTATGAAGCTCATAGCCATTTATTTTTAGCCGTTTGGGTCCCTAGAAGCGCGATGACGCTGTTGAGATTTCATGTCGATAAAACCCGGTACATTTCAAACATTCTAGACAACTGCGTTACCGATGGTTGAAGTCGCGTGGTCAGATTTACAGAAGCAAGTACATTACACAGCTCTTTTAAACGTAAATGGTACATTTTACTATAGGTAAAACAATACTGTAGCCCCGATTGGGATTCAGCGGTGTAAAATGTACAAAACGCGCCGCTTGGTATTTCTCGACATAAACTAAAACCAGGGCTATCGCACTGCTTTGGTCTTTTCATGCTCATTCTGAGAAAGCATGGTTCCGCTGTTTGGGATTCATCGACAGTGTTTTTTTAATACTTTGTGGGGCTTGAATAGTTATGTCGATCCACGAGTTAATTCTCTAAGTCCATTAAGGACCACCAAAAAGATCAAGGGGAGTTAACACTAAAATAATCGAACAAAGCATCAAATTTCTTAAATTGTATAGTTTGGAACTTTGAATGAGAAACCAGTTCTGACTTGGCCATTGTTATTCAAAATACTAAACTCAGTGGCGCAACAGCCCATCTCAGTTTCATGACCTTGGGCACCAAGGTGCATGAGCACATGTTCCGGTCAGGTAGTCAGTCATTAATAAAAATAAACAAGTGTTAATTTCTTACTTATTTGTCCATTTTTAATTTCTAGCTTCGTTGCTTGCAACCTGCTTCTTTAGCGTAACGTTTATGCAAACCAATAAAGTTATAAGGATATTTGTGTGACAAGCAAGGTACTAACTAAAAGGCCATTCTCATCTATTGATTGATCATAGCTCAAAATTAACAGTTTGTTACTAACTTTCATAGAGAGAATAAGCTTCCGCCAATAAAAATAATCCATTTAACATTTATAATGCATGCCTGCATGGTTAATTACTTTATAGTAATAATGCATCCATAATGTTGGTACTAAACTAAATCAATTATTTCTTTACTGAGACCGTTGCGACACAAGAGTTAAATTAAAGCAGTCATTTCTCTCGGAACACCTTAACGGCACAGAAATTAAATTAAGCGCAACTGCTTACTTTAGAGGCATTTCTTAATTCTATCAGCACCGTTTTACAAGGTGCGTTTTTCCAGACTTTGCGGCTCTTAAAAGCAATTGCGTTGTAAAAGGCACTTACGGAAGGGAGCAATGACGTTTCCAAGTCCCTGAAGGGCGTTGGCGACTGTAATGTGGAGTTATTACGCAAGAAGAATGGAATTTTTCAGAACGGATGATCCTTTAAAACATTTATGTCGATCCGAAATCGATCAGATATCAATTTGATGAGAGCTCATTTTGAGATCGAAAGCTGAATAAGAGCTCCAGAAATAGATACTTGAAAAGGTAATTTAGCTATAATTTCATGTTGGGGACAATGCTAAGTTGCTATGTTGTGACAGTTGAACACGTGAATGCTCACAAAAATGCTTGGTAATACACACTATATTAATCGTGTATTTTGATTAGAAACGTGACATGTGCTTGGAGTGTGTTCAATAAGGAGCTATAAACTGAAAATAAAAAGCATAAATATTAAGAAAATTTTACATTTAGGGAGTAAATTTGAAAATATTTAAAGTTTGTGCACTGTGGATTATGTATATACAACATCTGTTGGACAAAAAATATAAGATAAAATAAATTGTGACTCTCGATGTGTTTTGTGCTATAGTGCATTGAGCCTCACGGAGTAATAGAGGCAACTGATGTATTTTTGGAACTAAGGCATTGTGTGCAGACACATCCTCTCCTTTTTAACAGGCTTTTACCGATATTAGCTTAACCTGTATGTACCGAAGTCCTTAAACTCTATTTTTACCCACTTTAAAAGGTCAGATTAATTCGAAGTTTCGAAAACTTGTCAATGACCGATGGCAATATAATAATTTAGTAATATTGTCCTATTGTCCGGATCAGGATTATCAGGATTGATGATTTCCAATTTCCAGATTTGGCGTCTAAAATATTAAGTTACAACCCTAAAGCGAAAACGATCATGGTAAATACAAATACAACAAACAAAAAAGTGTTCTTTATGGGAAAAAATGAAGGATGCGTCAGAAATTTCTTGAGATAATATAAACAATTGCACAGTTTTTCTGAAAATGGAAATAAATTAAGACTCAAACTTAAGGAAAAATGTAATTTGTTCTAATTTCCTGTGAAACCCAGACGTAAAGTTTCTTTTTAAATTCTCTTGACGGATCTGTGGAATGAAAGGTCATTCATTGCTTCATTTTACCCATATAGCTGAGAATTGGTTCAGAGCCCACCGGATTAAATAATATCTCAAACTTTTCAATTCGAAACGTGTACTTTTATCTCTAATGCTAATGCAAGTTTCAGAGAGAATATAGAGCTTTTTTCTGAAAAATATCAACAAATTACACCTTCTTCCGCAATTAGTGTTTCAAACTTAGCTCTTGTACATTTTCTTCAGTTGGCTGTTCCTACATTTTGCAAACCAGGCCATATCGACGCACTGGGTATCCCAGATTCTAAGAAAATGACGCATTTAAGATTAATTCATCAATAAATAAATGATTGTTTAAAAAAACAACTAAAAAACACTCTTTTATTGTAGATCGAACTAAAAAATTAAAATAAATTATAGTTTAAAAAACTAAAAAAAAACACGTTATTGTAGTTAATGGAACTAAAAAGTAAAAATAATTCTCTTAATATAAGAATAAGAAGATTAATGAGAATTAATGTTATTGTGTTAAAAGCGCGGGGTGCTTTGTGCTGCTTTTTTACATTACCTCTGCATTTCAGTTTAGAACTAGTAAGAAAATTATAACAGTCGATATCGAGCACCCCACGCTTTTACAACAATAATTTTCTCATTAATAATTTTTTTCTTATATTCAGAATTATTTTTTACTTATTAAACACAAAAGCATGTTCTTAGTTTTTTTAAACGTGTAATTTATTCACATATGGAACACTTTTTAAGTTTGTATTAACTACGAGCGTTATCTCTTTAGGATTGTAACTTAATCTTTTAGTCGCCAAGTTTGGAAATGGGATCTAGAATTTGTCACCAAAACTGGAAATAGGAATTCATTGATTTTAAAGATCCTGATCAGGACAAATGGAACGAAATTATTAAATTATTGTTTCGTCATTGGTCCTTGAAAAGTGTGCACAATTTACCATTAATCTGTCCTTTTAAAGTGGGTAAAAATTGAGTTCAAATATTCCGTTACATACACGTGAATCTAATAAAAACGTGTTAAAAAGGAAATAAAATCAGTTAACAATAAAAAGGAAACGTGCAATTGAATCTAGTGAAAAACCAGAAATTATGAAAACAAGATATCAATCATTGGCATGACCAAGTAATTTTAGCTCGTTTTTCACATGTATTTTACAATAATGCAACTAATGAACTTTTTACTAACAGAAAGTAGTACTGTACCACTCCTCTAAATGTACTACTATTGAGCTGAAAAGAAATAACACATATCTGTATCAGCACTATAAAAAAGCAAAAAATTTTTTTTTTTTACAGAAGCTACAAAAGAGCCCGGACAAGGTGACTTAACTCCTTGTCTAGGCATAAAACTCGCTTCTATGTATTTATTCTTTTAAGTGTGAAGATTTCCTCCAAAATGCAGGTAGATTTTTTTTTAAAAAACTTTTTGCAAACAATAAATTTACTAGGTAAAATTTGAGAAAATTTTGTTATAAACTAGCGAAATTCAGGAAAATTTGTAGGAAAATTCGGGAAAACTATGGGAAAATTTAAATATGTGATTCGGCTCATCTAGGGCACAAATGCGACCCAATGCCGAAAACCTGAGGTCAATTGGTTGCTTATTGGCTGAGAAAATGGTACGACAAAATATGGAACGAAGACGAAATTTGCGTCCTAATAGCGCTCTTGTTCCACTACGTGAAAAACGCGCTAAAAACGTAAAGGGGAAAGTTTTGATGAATACGGTTGGAACAGATTGAAAAACGCTAATGTGAAATGTGCTTCTTGCCTAGATTTCTTTGTTAGAAGCATGTAAATATGTACTGTAAATTTTATTTGTCATAAAAATGTCGCAAGAGTAAATAAAATAAAGCGTAATTATGAAATTTAAAGAGTTTCTACCTCTTCCCAAGCCCACAAATGCTAAAAAAAAGAGGGAAGGAAACAGATAGAAATCTGTTGTCCTTTAATGTATACTAAAAAAACTAAGATGGAGGGAATTAAGCATTATAAATATATTTGTTAGGTTCTAGAATAAATATAAACTGAACTGGGTCTTATATAGTCATTTAGGTAAAACATAGCTTTTCAACGGGACAGAATCCTAATACTTGCATTATAGAAAAATTTATCAGATGAAATGTACGTTTTGAACTATTTGATAAAATATATTCAATAGAATTTCAATAAATAGTATCGGAAATGGAAAAGAAATCCAAGATTACCTACCGGCACTTGCGGAAAAGGAACTTTGAGTAAAAGAGAACCTGACACCATTTCTTTGAAGTCGGAGGAAGCAGCAAGAAAGAACGCCTTGTTCACTTTCCTTGTCGAGTTATTGGGCAAAGAATAAATTGTTTTTGCTGTACAGGGAATAAAATTTACTTGAAAAATCTGCTTCGGTTATAACTGAAATCTGAGACTATTTTTTAGTAAAGTTCTTTTTGAAACGAGAATTTTTTTTTAAAAAAAAAGTCTGTTTGAATACAATTCTGTTAAGACAAGCACAATGTAAAAAATTTTTTGTGGATTATATTTGGCAAAACTTTTTTTGCTAAAGTTTAGTAGGAAAAGTATTCTCATTTTTCAGAACTGGTTTATGGAGTTTTCATTTTGTGCAAACCTTTTTACTTTGAAAGTACTTTAAAGGTCGTTAGTGTAATTAAATTTCTGGAAATATAGTAATATTAAGTAAAATTAATTTTGCAAATTCTGTTCAGTTAATTTTTTTCTTTTGGATTATTGTAATGAGAGTTTGCTGTTATAAAAATCATTTTTGAGAAACATGTAAACATCTTTAAAATTTTTTAAAAATTTCAAATGGACTGTGTATTGGAGTTTTACCATAGCAGACCTAGTACATTCCCCAGGAACTAGTATCTCTTTTTAGTTTGGCCCCATATAGGCGGATACCAATCGCCGCAGGTAATTTTGAAGCCCAATTTCCTTCCAAAGGGAGGCACTTGAACTCTGACGATGCGAACCTCTCCTGGGATTCAATTATGCCAAGATCACCCAAGTCAAACAGACACTATAAGGATCTTTTACATGCCGTATAATCATACATGACCGCTGTCTATTTTCTGCATCATGAAAATCCACCGACTTGGGCCAGAGTCGAACCCGCAACCTTGGGTGCAGACGGCCAGCGACAAACCAACCACGTCACCCAGCCGGTGTACCTTTAAAACCAGTTTTGTAGAATTTATACAAATACTTTATCAATAGAATACTTCAGTTGCTATTGTTAATTATTTTAAATTTGAATAAAATAATTTTTGATTACATGAATTGTTTTAAATATTTTAATTGCTGGTATTAACTTAATTGTTTAATCCCAATTTAAAAATGCCTTACTTCATACAAGTTCGAAACGTATTAACTCATTTATAAGTGTAAAAAAAAAGGAAATTGCAAGTAATTTGCATTATTCTCACTGCACACAAATGTCAAAGTAAAAATTTGTATTTTTAGGTGATTACATTAAAATCTTGAGTATCTAAAATTTTTGATTCATGCTTTTTCTTAATAGATTTTTGAGCTCAAACACTCATGTTGCTTATATACAACCACTGCACGTTGGGCTTGTGTAAAAGTGTCTTAAATACTCGTAGAAAATAAGTGTGATCTTTTTTCTGCTTTATTTTATTTTACACCACAACAGTTAAAATCTTAAAAACATAAATGAAGCTTTCTTTTCTGTAAAGTACATCGATTAACTTTGATGTAGTAGTTTTCTTAAATGTGTTAACAGTAATTAGAAGTAATGATCGAAAAATATTGAACATTTTGGGGCTGCTCCATAAAATATAGGAAAAAGTGGATAACCTTTCTTTTATTATATAATACAGAATTATTAGACAGAAAAAAAATGCATATCTGTTTAACAAAAAACATTACTCTTGCTAATCATTTCTCTCCTACGTGCAAAATCAACAATCACTCAATTAACAGCCAAGATAATTCAGAAAAGTACTTTTTCTAGTTTAATTTTAAGTTTTTTTAATAAATGATTGGTTCATTATATAAATCACATCGGCTCATTTAACCAGGTAAAATGTGTTGTTTTTCTAATGCCACCTGACTGACGGTGTCAGATCGAGTCCCATGAAATTCATCGAGGTAAAGTGTATTGACATCAAATAATAATTTTTAATAAATTATATGGATGATGCAACTGTTGTTATGAATGTTGTGTAATTAATACTTACAATAGCATAAAATGTTTAAAACGTTAATATTGTATTTATTTTATGCTAAAATTGAAATATTCGAAAGCAATGTCGTCCCTTGCATTATAATAGCGTTTGAATAGAAACTTGGTGAATTATTGGCGACACCGCAGAGTTGGCATAATTTTTGGCTCCCATTTTGGTGACTTGATACCTATCATATGGAGGTTTCTGGAAATAATTGTAGAAATCTATTAACATCATGATCTATGACATAAGCGGATGGTTTAAAGAAAGAACTGGAAAGCAGCGTGCAGGCTGTAAATAGCTGTCGCTCGTTGAAACAGTCAGTATTACTTCAGGTGTTGACGACTTCAGTTGCTACGCTCGAGCGATTGCTTAAAAATATTCTTTATTATTACGTATTTGTATTTTTAGTCACTGTTGGTTGTGTCTGAACGCTGTAGAAGGTCTGCTGACCTTCTGGGGCTTATTTTGGGAATTTTGCTGCTATATCCTGCACTTTAGATTGTTTATATACAATAATTTTTATCGCTCATAGGGAGCTAACTGTATTGCTAATTGAGAATGATAGGATAAAATCCACGAACCGATCTAAGTAACAATATAAATTATTTTGGTGTATAACCAACAACTTGATATAAAATAGCAACAAATCAATTTTGAATATACAAAATTAAGATAGTAACATTTGTGTATGAAATGATACTTTGTTTTTGAAAATGGTTTAAATTGCAATATATTTTACAAATTTTAAATTTAGGTTGACGTACATTAAAAAGACTAGCACATTCCATTACATAGAAAGGAGATACATTAAGGGGGTAGGTTCATGAATTTCGGCCCCCAAACACATTTTTCACTTTTCCTATTTTAATAAAATATGAATTTCTACGCTTCTAATGGTGTAAAAATTATCATTCTACGTTCAGTAGAAGTATTTTTTATTAATTTTTTGAAAATGTTTTTACCACCTCTCAAAGTTTACTAAAAATCGATTACTAAAATCCATTGTTCTCAAAATTAAAATTTTTACCCTAAAAGGAACATTTGTTCCTAAACTACTGCATTTAACAGTTTATAACTTTGCATAATCAATAATTATGCTCTAATATGTACTTTAATGGAAAGATTTTTTTCAAAAAAAATACTCCACCTTAATTTTTAGCATTAAACATCATGAAATGTGGCTGTTTTTTTTTTTTAAAAATACAGATTTGTGCAAAAAATATTTTTTTTTAAATAACTGGACATCCTATCCATAAAATCTCCGATTAAAGTATATATTATGGTTCTAAGAATATTAAATAAAAAAATTGAAGATTTTTATTCTATAGAATGTTCATAAATGTTCCTTAAATGTACATATTTTTAACCTTACTGAGATACAGATCCTGTTTCGTGAACCTACCCCCTTAAATGACATGAACTTTAATGTCTTAAATAAATGTAAATGAAAACCAATTTAAAGCAATGTTTTTGTTGAGCTATTTAACAATTTTCTACAGTCCATGTACTATCGGAAACGATGCTCAAATAAGTTATTTAAGCTTAATATGTTTGATAAATAAAAGACGCATGTGTATAATATTTATGCATTTTAATCCCCTTTGTTTCGCATTAGCAAGTAAACAGGTGAGAGATTAAATTTCCACTTCCGTCCGTACGAGAAATGCCTTAAAGATACGTTCGTGAGAAATGGTGGTCGAAAACTTAAGCATGTTCCTTAATGGATCGAATTGTTAAATTAAATGTTCCATATACCAAAGTTTACAAATGTAGATTCATTTAATCGTATTTATTTACAATTGGAATTTGTAATTTGCCATTAGGCACGTTTTTGTTAAGATATTTTGTGCATTAATGTCTGGATACACTATTTAATGTTGATGAAATGAATTTGGGTTGTTATTTTGTAATTGAATTCTAGTTTTTTAAAAATTAGTTTGGATAGTTGAATTTAAATATATAATGCCTAATAACAGCATCAAAATATTTTCTATGATTCAAACAAAAGTGAGATTAAATCTAAAAGTGAGATCAAAATGTAGCATTTATAATTACTCGCTTTTTGATAGAAAAACTTCTACGCAATTTTTGGATATAAAAAAATTGCTAATCTCGACTTTTGAATATAAAAAAATGCTCTAGTCCCTTACTAGAGCATTTTTTGAAATAAAACAAATAACATTGAATGAAATACGCACACACACACACACACACACACACGTCGTCCTCGTTACTTGACCATAGTTCAAAATGACAAGGTCCGTCGCCAAAAAACCCTCGTATAGCTGAACAGTGCGACATTAATATTCATTCACTCCCTGAATTCATTCACTCAAAGCGTTAACTGAATTAGTTTAATATTTCTGTTTTTCCTTGCATCTACAGTTGCATTTGTTAAAATTGTCTTAGCCTCATTGTTTTCCAAGATCAAAATTCAGAATAACTTATTAAAATTTCCTACTCCAGTTTTGCTTAAGATTTCGCTCAGTATGATGTAGAAATATAGAGAATATAAAGTACACATGTTGGTGCCGTCCAATAACACTTTAAAATATCGAAATCCATTGTCAATCGTTCATAATGAAATTTTAGATAACAATAAAAAAAAATCTGAACAAAGAGACAAAATTAGCAATTGAATGAATGTTTTATTATCATACTGTGTTTTACTTGGATTTTGAAAGCTTAAATTCATACAAAAATAAATGATTCGGTAAACTGCCATTTTTATTTTTCGCGTAGGTCTAAAAACCCTAATTTCAAAAGAAACTCAAATTTTTCATTTATTAAACTTTTTACCATTTAAACAGAAGCCATCAAGTTTGATGGAAGTAACAAATTTTAAAATCCATTACGAACTTTTTAAGTTTTTATATAAAATCATTCATTTTTCAATTATTTAGTGTATTTGTAAAAATGTTTCATATCATAGAAATTAAATTAATACATATTTAAGCTAGTGCAACAAAAATAAGGCAACAAATCCTAAACTTCGAGCTTTATTTAATAATTAAACACTTGAAACCCTAATGAATTCTTGTATGAATCTTTAATTTCCTTTAAATATTTATTTCCCTGTCCTGATAAATATTCTTTGACTAATGTCCCTTTCAATTTTCCACTTTCTTGAATCTTAGCTGTCTTGCCCATAACTGCATAAAAACTTTTCACCAGGGTCTTTGTTAAATTAACCTGATAATCTAAATCCATCTACTTAATTTTTAAAGAATGTATTCTTAAATCTAGCCATCACAATTGAATTTTTAATCACATTATTACTACCCACTCTACCTCCTAAATCGTATGTTTAAACTATGTATTTTTTCTGTTATCTCTGCCTTGATGGAGATCAAAAACAATTGCCGCAGATAAACGCGCTGCTGTTGTTAATCAGAGCACGAAATGGGTTGACTAGCGAACCGTGAAGGCTTAGTGCGTTCTAAAAATATACTTAGCACTCAGCACAAAAGGCAAAAAGCGTAGATGGATTTAACGAATTAAGCGTAGATCTTATGACTGTGCTAAATGGTTTTGAAATGAATGATCGCCGGCTTTCGTCTGGAATAACATTTGGGAATGATATGGTGAATTAGAGATGATTCGAAAATAACAGTTTGTGGAATAAATCTTTCGCCATTTACTTTGTTTTCAAACTATTATTTTGGAGATTTGTTTTTTATTCAGTGGTGAGGTAAATAAATACCTTTTCACAGCTACCTATCGATGCTATCTTTGAATTTACTTAAGATATTATGTTAAAACTTATACCCTTGCATTTAAGAAACATTATGTTCCAACGACTTGCGACAACTATTTTTTAAAAAAAATGGAAATATAGGGATTTTTTGTTTTTAGATTTTCTCGTGGTACATTTTTAGAAATATATGCTTAAGTTAAGATGAAAAAAAGAAATTATTACTAAAATGGGTAAAAAATTTACAAAAAATAACATAAACGTGGCCTTTTTTGTACCAAAAGTTTATGAACAAATTTTCAATTTTTCCGTTCTTATGTATTGCAATGTTATTCATTTTTGAAATAATCTTCAGGATATCCGAGATTTTTTAATTTTTTTCAAAAACAAGAGCATTTTATCTTGCTTATTATTTTAAATTTTGCTTACAAAAACAGTGATTGTATTCACTTAAGGAACTGTAAATTTTGTAATAAAACGGAGATTGATAAATCTGAAGGTTAAAACACTTTTAATGTTTTACAGAACACACAAAAAAAAATTTTCAGTCAATTATTTTCAAAACATTTTTAGCAACCGTTTGAGCGTTTTCAAAAAAGCACATTTCGAGCAAAACGCATTTTAAAGTATAATTTGTTTAAAGCAATGACATCTGCTTTTCTAGAAAAAAAAAAGAACGGAGAGAGAAGGCTTATATATAACTAATAAGATGGCCTATATAAAAGAAAATCATAAAAATTTTTTTGTCAATTCTTCGCAAAATTCACTATTTTTAGGTTTGTCGGATACCTTAAAATGCAATGAAAAAACTAAAATACATTTATTCTACTTATATGTTCCATTAGATATATATTTAATGATGCAATTAAAAAATTGAATTGAAAGGTATGTTTTACATATGAAAAATTTCGGTACTTATATATTATACCGTCAACCGATTTTGCCAAATAAAAGACATTGCCAATTCAAACAAATGTCGCCAAAGGCTGCCACCGTTATTGTGTTTGAATATACCTGAGAACGTTTATTTCTATTGGCTACATATCGCGGTATTTGGCGCCGTCTTTTGATCTGACGAAACTGGTTGACGGTATAATACATAAGTACAAAATTTTCTACGAAAGCAAAGGATTTAATATTATTTTCGAGACTTGGATTCCATTTATCTTAACTAATATTCGATTATTGATGATCTAAAACAATCGCCTGTGATTGTTCAATGAGTGATTATTCAATTTAAAATTCTTTGAGTGGAATAATGTAACTGCTACACGTTCATTGATCCTTTAAGTCCTCATGTAATATTACGAAGCGTTAAGATGGGGCATAAGCTCCGATACCATTCTTTTCTTCAGATTAATATTTATTACACACAACACCAATAGCTCTTGTGTAGTTCCTGCACGATTAAATTAAACTCCTATTTAATTATTAGTCTTATAAAAATGTAATGCAGATTCTTATGAATGCTATAATATAGTCTTATATAAAATGTCTAATTTTCACAATTACATATCTTAATTCTTTAAAAGTATAAGCCCATAGAGCTACGTGGAATGTTATATTTTAAGTAGAATACTGATTTCGCCAAACGGAAATGTGGAATTACAGGAACATTCCTTGAGTCAGCAAAAAGTTACGCGTTCGAATTCTAATTTCATGAAATATTGACATAAGTCTTCGAAAAAAGTTGCTATTGCATATTCAAAATAGAATCTAATCTTTTCATGATGAATTGCAGAAGTCTGTTAGCAAATCACCAGCTAAGTCCTATTTTCTGGGTCAAACAGCACTAAATGCTTCAAGATGTAGTTCTTGAAGAAGACGACAGAATGTAAATATCGAGTAACGAACGGATAATTAAAATTTATTATAGTCAATGTTTTAAAATTTTGTTAGCTCTGAGGTACGGTGGTATTAAAATTGTCCCATATTTTTGATTAATATATATGTATGGTGGGATATTTTTTGAACCACCTCGAAATAGTATAATAGTTCAGCGCACATAATTTATTTTTAGTCTTACTTTCGTGAAATCCTCGACAATACCATCAACAAATGCTATAAATGTACTAACTTGTGTTAGCAAATTCCGACATATCAATACAGGTTCATCAACTTACCTCACTTTGAAAAGAACTAAAATTCAATGTATTATGGTTCCTCTTCTCCCTAAAACTGTGTGCCTCAAAAGGTTAAGGACTATTCCCGATGAATGTTTTTTAACATATGGTATTGTTGAATACCATATGTTAAAAAACATTGTTTCATAAAGAAATTAAAAAAAATTATAGGTTGTTAATTGTAATATTGAAGCTTATTTGAATCCCACCAATGCAAAAGTAATTAAATGAAATTTGATCCAAATAACTTATTTTAATAATTTTATTACTCCAACTAATACTAAAACTCGCCTCATCCCTTAAAACAGCGAAGACCCTACCCCATCACCATTAAAAAAACAACAAAACCGACTACCCATCAAGCGGCAGTATTGGACTCCAAATCACCTATCAGCAACTTCCACTTTCCTCATCCGATCGATTGAGGGGAGCATAAAGTGACATCACCAGCAAAGAAAAACAAATTGGATCTGGGTGCAGAGAGAGAAAGATAGAAACACTAAAATTCACAAGATCCTTGGACAAGCATTGCGGAATATCTATTTTTGAGTACATCGAGTAATATCGATTTCGCGCAAAGTGCCCCTGTGGCTCGACGAGAAAACACTTCGGTATGACCACCCCCTTACACCCTACCTTTTGGAAACGATCGATCAGGGGACAGGTCTAATAAATCTTCCCAACTTGAAAAGGAACTCTTAAGAGTTTGTATCCTTGGTGGAATAAGCAAGTCTTGGTTTTCACGAGACCTACGTTTATTTCCCGGGGATAAAGGTGTCTTCTTAGGGTGGCAGGTCTTGCCCAGCTTGAAAAATTAAGATGTGTGGGCGCAGCTCCTAGGTTGAGTGAGAACTTTGGAAGTGTTGGGTTACTTGACTATTACTGGAGATGGTAAGAAATGAACACGTTGCAAACTCTAAATTTATCCGCGAATACTTGTCTTAGTAATTTTGTAACACATTATTAGCATTTGGTTCCCTCAACTTTGGAAACTTAGTAACGTGATCCTTAAGAACACTGGAATAGTTCAATTAACTGTATACCCATATTTGAGTAGTTGTTTTGATTAAATCACCTGATAAAATCAGTACTCGTAGATATAAAGATCTCTTATAAATGAAATGCAAAACTCTGTTGAGTTCTCATTTTAGTACTTCAGCATATTGATTTTAACAATGAAAGAAAATAATTGTGATATTTCGATATCGCGAAGTTGAAATATTTTCAGAAAAAGTTTGGTGGAACTGTAAATTCTGTTAATTTGTATAACAGTTTCTAATTTGGCATATTTTGTTTTTATTGGTGCCAATTGACACCATTATTTTATAACAAAACTATTTCAAAGGCATTTTCAAGATGCACTAAATGGAGGTTATGATTTGGATTTAGGGGCTCTTATGAGACAGAAAAGATAAATGTCTCAAAATTTTGATATGTTGCGAATTTTTTTTCTCGAAACTATATTTAATATTCAAATTTTTCATATTTTGATTTTTGTTATGAAATTGGAAAAAATTACATCTTAGCATATTAAACTTTTAAAAGTTCAGAAGAATATTTTTTTGTGATCAAATTTTTGAGGCATTCTTGAAAATTAAAGGACATTTTCTTAGAAATTTAGGAAAAAAAATTACAAAAATTTGAACTTTAGCTAATTTTAAAATTATTCCGGGGATATGCAAGTTATGATTCTATAATGGAAGCACTTCAACTTAATCATGGCAACTTCTTTCGTTCCTTTTATAGAGCCGTTTCTATTGTTCCGAGTTTGAGTTTCGAGGAAAATTTCGGAAGCTAATTAAAGGTTTTCCATTACTTTTTTGATGGCTGCATCATATCATACCATGTTGTCCTATATCTATACCATAACTGTAGTGTAATATGTTTATGTGGAATAGAATGCACACACCAAATTGTGTACGTTTTTTTCAATAAATTCATTGAGAATATTAGTACAGAAAGCAATAGTTCGGTCATGGAATTAAAGAAACTTCCAAAAGGTGAGAATGCTTTAACATCTGAAATCAAAACCACCTAGTCCTTTAAATATAAAAAAATCCGGTATTTTCGTAATTTTACATCAGAGATTAAACCTCAAAGACAGCTGCATGCTAGAGATTAATAATCTCATTTTACGATTTATGGCTACTTATTTGGTACTGCCCCATTTTAAAATTCTAAACATTTTCCAGCTCCAACAAAAATTTATTAATTCACCAGAGTTCACCAATGGCATAGGGTTAATATCAAGTACGCATGCGGCATTCGTAAATACCAAGAATTCGTTAAAATTCTTTTTTTAACGCAAGTTTTTTAAAAATTTATATACAAATTTGATATCCTTTTGAATACGCAATGAACAAGTGATTGAAAATGTTTCTCTAGAAGTCCTTTTTTTTAGTGTAAATTATAATTTCTTTTCTTTCGAAGGAGGAACATCACCTGAAGAATTTTGTAATGTATTTCTGAAACCCATTTTCGAATTCTTATTCGACTACTATAAATGATGTTATGACTATTATTGTGTGCAATGTGATCCACTTTTATCTTTTTACGAGTAGAACGAATATTCTTTGCTTAATCTAAAATGGTGTTCTTCAACCTTTTACGCTAAGGATCAAATTAATAAATTCACAATGATTCGTGGACCAATTCAATAAATTCAAAAAGCCTCCGGCCACACGACTATCAAAAAATATTGTAGTCAGAGAATTTATGTAAAAAAGGGGAATTATTTTATTTTACAAGACTATAGCCGATTCTAAGAGAAGAGATGGTGTTTTCAAATCTGTTTATATGTATCTGTTTCAAAAATGTTAAATGGAAGTCAAATTGAAATACTTTGCAAACTTGTTATAGATAAGGTTCCGCATTTTTTCGAAAATTTCTCCGGTTTTATGCATAGTCAGATTTTTTTAATTTAAAATTATTTAAGGTACAAAATTTTTTTTGAAAAATTGCTTATTTTCAGAAACTTTTATCACAGATGGATATCAAATACATCAGTAAAGTATTTTAAGCATCAAGAATAGAAGAAAAAGTTTCGTTTCTTACGACAAAAAGCAGACAAGGCAATTGTTTTTTTTTAATTGCTTCAAATTTCAATGAGGGGTCACTAAAATGCCCTCAGTGAGCCATTCGTAGCCCGCGGGTCACGGGTTGAAGACTCCTAATCTAAAACAAACTAAAACTTGTTGTGATTTATAACGGGTTTATCTGTTTTCAATTTGTTTGAAATTTTTTTAAAATAAAATATTATGAACGAAACATTTTTATTGCATTCTTATATGCTTTCCTTTTATGCTTTCCTTTATATGCTTTCCTCAAAAAAGGTATTTTTAAGCAATTTTTGAATTTCTCATATTAGGATAAAGCTCAAAGGGAATTAAATTATGATGAAAATAATTTAATTTATTAAATAAACGCTTAAATGATTTTTTTCGCTACTGAATCCATTTTTTTACGTATTCTTTTTCTCATATAAATAATCAAGAGCTTAAAAGTTCGTAACATTTTACTGGATTACTAAATAGGTCCTCTATTATCAAATAAATCTCTAACATTTTACAATAGTGATTCTCAAACTTCCTCAATCTTTGGGACCCTATTTTGAATCATAATTTTCATCACGCCCCCTCCATACAATAACATTGTATTGAATTCAATAATTATATACGTTGACTCGCAAAAGCTACAATACGACTTTAATTATAAACTGTACAAATTTTCAAGATATGTTTTAAATTTTGTATACATTTTTATACATGACAATCCCATGGGGTCACTGGTAATTATTTAACTTGTTCTTAAGTTAATATTGCTCAATTAATTATCAAATACATTGTACAGTACTGATATATTTATAAATTTATGATATCAGTGTAAACGAGTATTTTATTTTCTATTATGTCGTAATGTTCTTTTACGCTTTCTTTCTGTAAATTAATAATTTTGAAATCATTTGCTTGGAACTTTTCGATATGCCCCCCCCCCACACACATAGGGCAATTACGTCCCTCGGATAGATAAACGCTGTTTTCAGTATTCAGCTATTTACCCGACACTTTTTTTTATAATAAATGAAATTTTACAATTATAATAGAAGTTTTTCTGGAATATAAATTTTTTGGGAATAAGAAGAAACAACTTGGAACGGAATGTTTTTGATATTTAAAAAGCACACGAGCTTTTTTGCTCCTTATCATCACCAATAACATGTTAAAACCAGCAAATATTTTGAGCAAAGCAGTAGAAGACTAATCTATGATGGGAAATGACATTTTATTCTTAATATCTTTCATTTAAAGTGTACATCTAGCATTACTAATTTTATCATTTTCAAATGTTGATTATGGGGAATAGTGTATTCTAGTCTAGAAGTTTGAAAAATAGTTTTTTTTTCTTTTCATATTTTCAAAGCTTGAACATTTAAGAATATATGATTAAGAGTGTTTTCAAAAATACAATTATTTTCTGTGTCATGGGTGTTTCAGTGACGTAGCTTATAAACCTTCTCGGTTTTAACTAATCGAGCAATAGACGGTAGGGATCCTCCGAATATCTGCAATCGTGTTTCCCTGTAAAACCATTCGCACTAGGGATTGCTATACCGGACCAAAAGTTCAATACCGGTATTAAGTATTTCTTGGAACTTAATACCATGATACCGGTTGTAATACCGGTATTAGAAATTTAAGGGAAAAAAAATGCGCAAGCGTTTCTTTGTTTTATTTGCCAGTTTTATTAGAGAGGGTAAATATAACAAGAATTAATTTGTAACTTTAAAATTTTTCAGTATATAAAGAATCACAAACAAACAAATAAAAGAACATCTTATTCATTTAAATCACAAAAAGTGCAAATATCAGTATTCACAGTCTGTGGTACTATTACAAATTTTTGAAATGTTCTTAATGTTTTAAAAGTTAAATTTTTGAAAAGTGTTCTTAAAAAAATATAATGCATTAATTGTACTGTCATTAAGCCTAGATTATAATTTTATGCAAAAACTACCAGCTGTCGTAACCGCTCTTTCGGCATCTACGCTAGTTGGTGGTACTATTAGCAATGCGCGATATACTTTTCCCCTAGTATTTACTTCTCAATACCTCATCTTCAAATAAATCGATTTCTCGTCGGATGATTTTGGAAAAAGCTGATTTCTGTACTGTACTTGGGTTTCTTGAAATTTTTTTATACAGTTATCTCTAATTCTGATTTTTATGTAAGAGATGGTTTCTTTTCATTATAGAGATTAGTGTAATCATAATCTTTTAAAAGAAAATTCACTATACACTTGATCAAATTTATTATTCTCTTCTTAACTCTAGAACATTTTTTGCATTGTGCCATCATATTCTTTTCATCAGATAAAAATGAAACAAAACCGAAGTATTATCAACTGATTTTTTTTTATATACCTTAAAGTTATTCTGATTCATTATTATTTTGTATTTATATAAAAAAAATATAATGAATCTGAAGAACACATTTTGAACCAAAAAGTATGATACAATGTGAATAACAAGCTCAGCAATTTAGAAAATATCGAAATATTACGCACTTTCTTAATAAGTACAACCTTGGTTTCTCAGATACGAATATCAGATAGTGCAGTATGGATGATTTAGATATTTTATAACTTCTTTTGATTGTACGATGCAACTTTGTATTCACTATCTAATTAATTTCGCCCGTTAGGAAAACATTTTAGTAACAGGTGATGGATGAAGGAAGGCATATGAGCTTGGATATGTTATTCCTCTTTCAATGAGAACTTAGTTAGGAGTAGTGTATTTAGTTCTTTTTGTCAGAGAAATAATTTGTCTATAATTTTAAGTTCAGATTAATATTCTTTTATCCCGTTGTATCTGCAAATGAAAAAATCAGATGATGATTTTAATTGGAATTTTGCCTTGGAACTGAAGAGCCAGCTAGGAAAAACAAAAATAAGAACAATGGAATGAGCGGAATAAAGACGGTTACAATATCTTCACCTTCTGAAATGGACGTAAAATTATTTCATTTATATGTTTTAATCATGGTGAAATAATTAACACTATAACATAAACACAAGGACGTATACTATTTTGCTATGTTGGCAATCCCTGAACATATAAGAATTTTTTAAAAATTTCTAGTAAATACCGAAAAACCGATATTTAAACTTGTGAATACCAGTATTTTGAAAGTGTACAAATGGCTCAAAATATCGGTATCCCGGTATACCGGTATTGCAATCCCTAATTCGTACCCTTTATGTATATATATTAAAATACAATTATCAAAAGTCTGAATTCATTAATATGGACTTTTGCCCCTAAACATATACATGCCGGAACACATACAATTGAAATTATAACTTTTACAGCAGTTTGCATTTTTAATGAAGGCTTCATTCCCAGTTTAAAAATGTTGACCCTTATGGGAATAAAAATCTATTCAGAAGCTCATGCATTCACCGTTAAACGTGACGATATCCGGATTGAGTGTTTAAGCTCCGACGCTTCAAAGAAGGCCAGAACTGTTCCTTTGGAATAAAAACTTTGAAAAATGCGTTTTTATGAAGAAAAGGAAGGCCTAATGTATGGAGCAGGAATCGCAGATTGAAAAAAAATGTAAGTATAACGTACCATTGTATAGCTTAGTCTGCGCGTAATGATCTGAAACTTAAAACGCATTTTTCTCAAAACTACTTTTTTCGAGACTCTTGTCATGATATCTCAAGTTCTACTGAGCCAATTTACTTTAAATTTGATGTGAGCCTTCTCTATGCATTACTTTATCGCACTAACTAAAACTGTACCAAAATTTCAATATTTTTACTGTTTTTAAAAAATTCTGAGAAGTCAGAAAAACTGGTTAAAATGTCTTTAACTATTTGCCGAAATTTTTTTTGATTTCTTCAAAGTTTGGACAATAACAGCATTTTTTTTGGATAAAGAATAAATTTTTCTCTTTTCAGATTACTAGGGGAGTTACAATCATAACAGGCAAGGCATGATATTTTTCTTAGAACTCCTCCAATTCATCAGCCAGTAACTTTTTAAATTTTTAATTTTTTCGCTCGATTTTTTTGTGTTACTTGAACATTAATAAATATTTGGTAAAATAATGACCGGTAAAAATATTTTTTTTTTATTGCATTTGATAAAATACCTAAAACTCATGCCTTTAAACTAGAATACCTCCTTGACACTTTTTGATGCTGTACGTATCCAAGATTTGAAAATGCTAATTTACGAATTATTTACACGATCGTAGGCGGATAATGTAATAAGTGTACCTTGAAGCAGTTTAGTAATAACCGAGCTTTTAATTATATGCATATCCGCGAACCAGTCGACTACTAAACCAACCGTACAGTTTAACTCAGGAGGAAAGCTCTTTAATCTGGTGGAATGAAATCTAAAATGAGACTCTGGAGGACTGTAATCATAATTTTCTGAGGATTATTTCGTAACAATTAATGATTTTTAAAGCACAAGTCATTTCCAAATAAGGGTCATTATTCTACCCAATAATCTTTCAATTTTCCTCCATCATGCATGTATTCCATCCTTTCAAGTAGGATTTTAAATAAGCAAAGGAATGTTATTCTATCGATTTGATCCCTAAGCTTGAATAAAAAGGACTTATTCCCTGCAATTCCAACTAATTCGAATAAATTTCCTTTTTCTTGAATGGGAAGAATTAGATTGACAACAAATACGAGATTATAGCACCTGTAATATTTTAAAGTTCAGAATAATTCTTTATTTGAATGCTTCATTTTATGAACGATTGTGACTAGGAGTATTTTTCTTGCTAATAAAGATTTTATCAAGTATTGATAATCAAACCTGATATTCACTGATAAAAAATATTTAAACTTGGGGAAAAAATGTCCTCTATGAACAAGAAAATACTTAAGAGCAAATTTTTAAATCTATTTTAATACTGAGTTATCTGAGGGCAAAAAGTTTGAGCTTTTATTTTATTAAAAGGTTTTATTGAAGTTGATTTTTTAAAATTAATCTTAGAGATAAAAAAAAGCCACAAACATAAAATTTCTTTTAAATTACACAATTGTATGATTGAAAATGTGAACTGTTTTCAGTAAATAGATTGAAGCATATCTGAAAATAACTTCAAGGAATAATAATAGTTGGTTCGGATGTCTAGGCCACGAAACAAATCCTTTTCTCAATTATTTCCAGTTTTATAATTATAGTACGAAAACAAAGTGCAGGACGAGTTAATTAAAGATCTAACTAAAAATCTAGGACACAAATAATCTTTAAACTAATATTAATTCTTAAAAAGGTATTGAAAAATAATTGTCAATACATTAAATTTCCCGGTTCGCAATGTCAGTTTTCAGCATAAACCTGGATAGGAGTTTATATATAATCCTGGTCTATTAAAACTAAGATAAAGAGGCCGCGCAGTGGCGTATGGGAGAATATTAGGGCTCCTGTTAAGTCGGGTTTTGAGCCCCAAGCCCAAATACGTGCTTGAAGTCAGTCAGGTTTTGGTGCCCCTAGAATCCCTGAACCCGCAATGTGGGGGTTACGGGAGTGTATATTATGCCACTGATTGCTTATTGGTCATAATCACGAGGTCTTGGCTGGTGTGTCTCGAGATAGAGATCTAGAGTTTCTGAAGAAGACTTGTCATGTAGCATTGATGCACGTTACATCTGTCATGGCTCAAAATTCTTCTATTGGTATGGTGTGGTAGTTTGGAGAGGAGGGTACCAGATCAGGTGTCTCTACCGTCACTTACCACGGTTTAAAATTGAAAGTATGGTCTTGCCGCAATGGCCCTGGGGTCATGAAAATGATCTAATAACCAGGGTCGTTTTTGTCGAGTTGGCGATTCGAGTCCTTGTGCGAGAAAATGAGCGTTTTGGTTAGCGTACAAAAACAATTCTGGCTAAGCTGGGCCAAAATTTGTTAAAATGACAAGAAGGGACGAAAGTTATAAGAATCACTAGAGTACCTCGGGGGCGTGATACCAGTGTTTATCAAAGAGTAAACCCCTTGGGAAAAGGAAAATATCCCTGGGGCACCTCAAGATTGTGACACCCGTACTCATCAAATGGGTGTTTGGGCTTATGGTGCAAGATCCAACTCTAAGCTGCGCCAAACATTTGTTAAAATGACAGGAAGGGACAAAAATTGTGAGAAGGATCACTAGAGTACCCCAGGTGCGTGATAACCGTGTTTACTAAAGACAGTAAGCCCTTTGGGAAAAGGAAACGATCCCAAGGGCATCTCAGGATTGTGACACCCGTACTCATCAAATTGGGCTTATGGCGCAAAAACCAATTCTGGCTAAGCTGCTCGAAATATGTTAAAATGACAAGAAAGGACATAAATTGTGAGAATGATCACTAGGGTACCCAGGGGGCGTGATACCCGTGTTCACCAAAGACAGTAAACCCCTTGGGAAAAGATCAATAGGGCACCTCAGGATTGTGACACCCGTACTCACCAAGAAAGTGAGACCCCTGAGGAGACATTGTACCAGTAAAGATTGAGTCCTCGACGCTTGATTGCGTAATTCCGTCACCAGTAGCCCTCGTATTTTGATTTTTGACTTTAATAATAAATCCCCATGGCAATGTCTTCATTTTAGTGAGGGTTTTTAAAGATAATTTACCATTAAATGTATAACCTAACTTATAGTTTTAAATATGTTAATAATAATCTGTTAAATATATGTTATGTAATTTAAAAATGGAATTCGCAATTTTACCACTATTTTATAGTTTACTTTAAAGGGAGGTTTTCTTCAAGCTTTCAAGTACACGAGGTAGAAAACCTTCCAAATGAAATGATTCGAAGGACTGGTCCTTTCCCTATTGACGTCTTCAGCTTCTGCTTTGATAAACAGCTCAGCACTTAGACGTTATCTTAATTACATGGTATTCACAGCAGATTAGGGATGTGTGTACGCATGTGCGCATCATCGATCTTGAAAGCTTTTCATCGTCATCGCACCGGAAAAGCATCCAAGATCGGTGAAAACCGTTTCTCAGTACAAACTGAGGCATTGATGAAGGTGAAATGTGAATAACAATCGACACAAATGGTTAAATGTTGTGTACAAGGCGGAATTAAGGAGATTCATCATTTTAGAGGTGGAAGTAATCCTTCTTACAGAAAAAAAATTAAAGGTTTTAACCAAGACGTTGAGATATACGTATTATTTACTCTTTTTTTAGAATTAAATTTTTATTTTAATTATTTTAAACCAAGTTTTTAATAGAATTGAGTGTAGATTTAAGATACAGATAAGCATATATAGATGAGTAAATATTTTTGAATAAAGGGTATAATTTTTTTGAAGGGTATATTTTGTTAATTTGATGGAATACAAATATAAATATATATTTGTGTTTTATGTAACTTTTCCACAAAAAATAACATTTACCATTTAATAGTATGCAAAACAAAATATTATTGTTTTTTTTTATATAATTTAAAAATTGTTTCAGTAAGATAAATTTTTGTTGAGTTGACATGTGCCATGTTTCATGTTATGTAAGCAATAGTTGGAAGGTCTTCAATCTATATTACCTGGAATTTTGAAAAAAATGTTCTACAAATGATTGCTATTTACTTAATCAAAGTGGCAAAACTTTAGTAATTTTAATTTTTATAAAAGATCGAATTCTTAACAGCAGTGTTTACTAATAAAAATAAATATTAGTAAATATTTTATGAGTATAATAAAATCATAAATTCATAAAAATTACAAAAATGTTTGAGAGATTTTAATCGAAATAATATAAATATTTTAGTTCTTTTTAGAAAATTAGATATATTTTTAACTCAATGTACAAAATGTTTAAATATATTGCTGAAACTTTCTTACGGGCAAATTTTTGAAGGGTGATCGTGAAGTAAATAATTATGATTATTTGCAGGAATGTCAAAACTAAGTAGAATTAGCATATCTAATAAGAACAAAAAACAATGATTTTAAATCTGAATAATTTGCAAAGCATTTTTAAAAGTTTTCAACAATCCTAATTTTTTTAACATCAAATGTAATATTTCCCTTAATTGTCCTTGCATAACGTACCTTTTTATTTAACACTTGTTGTACTTCAATATTATTTTAAGATATATTATTCTAATAGGCTATAAGATTATATGAAAACACAATATCATTCTAAGGGTTCCGCGAGTCACCTAAGTTTGAAGGCAATTGCTATTGTTATTCTAAGTGTCTAGATCAGGGGTCGGCAACCTTTTAGCTATGGCGTGCCAAACCAAACCACCAATATGATTGATCGTGCCACACAGTAGGGCATTTTTAAAACAATTAGAGCCCCTCGATATTGCATTATGAGTTAGAGTATAGAGGTCAATAATATAGATATTTGCAGTTCTATTATATATTAATTTTACATCATTTAAATATATTTCTTAACATAAAAATAAGCAACAAAATATAACTTTCATCAACAAATATTTAAAAAAAATTAAAACTGTACTTATATTATGTATTTTTAAACATATTTATTAAAATTAGAAACAAACAACAAAAAATAGAAGTAATTCTCCTCATTATAGTTAAATGCAAAGTTGAATGTGAACCTTATAACCGCTCTACTTTCATACTGAAATTCAGGGGTATAATTTGTGATTTTCAATTTGGCATGATTCTGAGGGTTCAGTTGTTAAACAATTTCTTTAAGGATTCGAAATATTTTTCATATGAGAGGAAAGATTTTTTTCGTTAGATATGTAGAACCAAAAGTGGAATGCAGAGAGATAGAGAGTACATGCAATATTCTCTCTTCAAACAATTGCATCTCTCCAGTAATGACATTACAAAATAGCTGTAAATTTATCTTTAGTTATCTTTCAGATTTTTTCGTAATTCCGTCAATGTCCATAATTCTGAAGATGTTTGACAAATAAGGTCCCTTTCAAATTTATCAACTTCCATCCACTCAAAAATTGACGAATTTGTTGAGTAATGCAGAGTGCCACTGAGAATTGTGCCCCGTGCCACATGTGGAACGAGTACCATAGGTTGCTGACCCCTGGTCCAAATGCTAAGCATAATTACTAGCATAAGTACTATTTAACGCACATAAATATTAACTACATAACTTTACTTGCAGCTGTTTTGATATTGGAAATTCTCAAAGGTACCACAAATATGATTTCAAAAAATCTCTATTTTATTGAATCACCATTTTATTGCAGGCAGTCTCTTATTAACTTCATTCTCAGTATTAAAAGTATAAATAAATATTCTTTTTCAAAAAATAAATGGCAAACTAAAAATCAGATGTCAAGATTATTTTAAAATCTCAAAAGTCGGAGTCGCAATAGCTCAGAGAAAGACTCAGTTAAACTTAGAAACTAATGGACTGTATAATGTATAGTAGATTTATAATAGAGTTGGACTTGTATCTTCCCATAATGAGATTAGAATTTAGATTGCTAAAATATATCACGAGGAATTGAGACTGAATTGAGAAGGGTACAGGATCCCAATTTCCTCTCGTAGGGTGACGCGAGTTTAATAGAAGGGAGGTTCCTTCTCGGAAATCGCCCTTGTTATTGCGTGAGGTTCACTCTTCTTATCACGTCATTTGATTTTATTCTGCACTAGCCTGAATCTGTTTTTCATCCCAAGTCTATTTTCCAAAACTGATTTGTACTTGATTAAGAATTGAACTGAAACTTTTAACATTTAAATAACTCTTAAACTCTTTAAACATTTAAATAACTTCATCAGCAGTTAAGAGAAAGGGAGCGTACCAGTTGAATTTGTAGCAGTGTGTACGGCATATAATACTATTTTTGTGGTAGCTGACATTATTAAATTTCAATTACTTAATCTGGGTTTGGATTAAGACTTATTAAAGTTGCAACGTTCATCGAACTTTCTCTTAAATCTGATCTTTTCCAAAGTGGATTTTTGCTTTTATTACACCACTCAACACCAATTTTGTAAACACATTTGTTAAATAGTTTTTACTGTTGCTAAAATCCATGTTGCAAAGTTACTAATCATCTACAGTCGTCAAAAAGCAATGCCACTAACACGTGACCAGCATTTTTGTGTCGAGTCATGGATTCGCTTTCTGTTGCTACTATAGATCTTATCGTAGCTCAGAATCCTCACGTTTGATATGGAAGCTTGTAGATTGAGGTGCCAGCTCAGATGCTGACTTTACCATGTGACCGAGGCTCAAAATTACGAGGTATGTTACCAATAATCGTAATAGATGTCTTAGTAGAATACGAAAATATATGAAATCGAATGAAATTAAATAAAATCAAAGATTCTATTGTATAAAAGTCTTGAGATCAGCGTTAACTTATGCAATGTGAAACTTGGCCCATGTCTCGAACAGACGACAACATGTGTATCTACGAGAGGAATATTTTAAGAATTATTCTTTGGAGGAATTCGAGAAAGGGCACGTGGCGAAGATCAAATTTAGAGCTCCATCACTCATATAAAGAATCTGGCATTGTTAACTTCATCAAAGTACAACGAATTAAAGGGGCAGACCACGTTGTCAGAATGGACGACGACCATACTACTAAAAAAAGTTTTCAATGCCCACCCAATTGGCAACTCGGAGAAAAGACAGGCAAAATCTGAGATTGATGAATGTCCTAGAAAAAGACTTTCTAGTTTTGAGAGCTAAATATTGGAGAACGTTGGCATGCAGAAAGCTGGCCTGGAAGAGGCTTCTAGAGACGTTCAAGGCCCACCCTCGGCTGTCAAGCCTTTGAAGAAGGGAAGGTTACCAACAATCACCATGTTTTTAGAGTGTTAGTGTTGAAACATCATATCAAATAAAAACCAAATTACTTAAGATATCCGCCATGCAGAAGAGCCTGATGCACCTTAAATCCATCCAGGCTCAAAGGTACTGATACTCTGAAGTTTACGAAATGCAATGCCAGCTGTTTTAGTTACTTGACCTTGATTCTCAAATTTATCTGTTTGCCAATATTCATCGCATTTCTTTTCGAGTGCGATGTTATGGCCATGGTAGCTTAGTGATTATGTTCACAAATTTGTAGCCAGCGAATTCCGAGTGTTCGAATCCTGATGCCGCTGAAGACCCCTTGTAGAGGGGCTAATGCACGTTAAATCTGTGGAAGCTCAAAGTCTTCCCATTGGCGAAATGTGGTATTTAGGAAGGGGGTACAGCTGAGGTGTTGTCCTGGTCACTTGACCGAGGTTCAAAATTACGAGGCGAGTCACCAATAGCTCTCGTGTTGCGTTATAGTGTGAATTTCAGTGGCGTAACGTACACCCTCGCAGTCTCCGCATCGCGGAGGGGGAGGCAGGGTTCTAAAGGGCCCAAAGCCTGACTTCCTCTAAGTATCTACCCATTGTATAATCCAACTTGGGGGCCAAAAGCACTACTTTGCAAATGTTTTCCGTTACACCACTGGCGAATTTTATGTAACTCTCACTCCCATATGCAACATTAATGGAAATTCTAATAATTAATTTGGAAATGCCTAATATGAAATGTCAGGGTTAAAAATACAATCCATATTGAATTATGTAGCTCTAACGTTCAAGATCCATCAACACTGTTCAATGCATGATTGCTATATTATAAAGAAACCAATAAAAACCGTTTACAATGTTTTATAACTGAAAAATGCAAGAAATTGCCGGATATTAGGAAACTATAGCTTTAGAAAATTTAGCATAGCATAAATCATATGAATTAAACACATTCTCTTATAGTTCAAATGGTTTTTTATTTTTAGATGGTGAAGTAATAGTTTTTGTGATCATAAAGCATTACATAAAAGCCTATGTAGAAACACCGTAGCAAAAAATAATTATTACTCTCTGTGCTTCGCCTATCATTTTCTTCCAGTCCAAGCACGAAAAACAACTAATGACTCTAGAGACATTGTTGCTCAGTACATTTTCTCCTTTGCTTAAGTAATCCGACCTTAAGTAAAGACTTCGCCGTCTTTTTCCTGAGGCGGTGAAGTTTCCTTTCGGCTCATGAGAGTAGCTAGATGACAGGTTTCTGTTCGTTCATTTCCTGATAATTTTGACATGATCATAATTGAAATGTATTAAAATGGGAAAAGAAACAAATATATTTCTATAGGTCTCGTGTAAATGTCTTGCGATGAAATTAATGTAGTATCTAATGGTTTTTAGTAAGCTCAATGCAATGAATCAGTTGTATTTGATGAATTAAATCAAACAAAATGTAATATATAATGAAATACGTTATTTAATTACTATGATTCTAATTATTTGGCCATAAAAGATTGAACTTAAATCTTTACTAGTTTCAAATCTAAGCAAGTTTTTTTGGTATACGTGATGTAAACCTTAGTGATTATTTTCATTTCTCAGCCTTTTTGCATTTGGCTCTGATTGGGTAGATTGCGTTAAATCAGAGTTTCTCAAATTGAGTGGAACACCCCGCCCCCCGGGGGAAGGGGCGTGAAAACTGTACGAGGGGAGCACGAGCATATTGAAAACAAATGATTGCTTTAAAGTTTATTAATTTATTGAAATTAAGCAAACAACTTACATTCTGACATAATAACAAATAAAATATACATTTTCACTGATATACACACAAAGGTACCAGTATTCCACATTGTATTTTATTATTAATTTAAAAATACTGAGTTAAGAATAAATTTAATAAATACCACTGACCCCATGGTATTGTCATTTATAAAATTGTATACAAAAATTAACACTTATGAAGATCATTTGTAAGGTTTATAACTAATCTCTAAAAGGATGATTTAAAGTTATGCAATTCGCTCTAAAATGCCACCGTTTTCCAAGTAGACACTCGTATGTGATGTTTTTGGGGGGAGGGGGAGAACAGGAATAATTATATATATTCTGTTGCCAGCTGGGAACAGAAACAACACCTGCAGTCAAAAAGATATGACACGGGTTCATTTATACAGTCTTTAAGCAAACCTACACAGATTTTCTGTAGGTTTCCTCCGAGCTTTAATTCTCTGCGTAGAGTTCTACTAATTCGCAGTAGATTTCTAAAGTCTTAATTCTTTATAGAGCTAGCTGATTGTTAGTCAACTCCTTTGTCAGAATATGAAGTGGGCTTTGCTGGAAATAAGTTAAAATGTTGTTCGTTGCAAAATTTTCTTCATCTTTTTTTACTTGTAGAAAAATGATCAAACTGAAAATGCATTTGTCATATTTGTTCAAGAGCTTCTGAATTCCCCAGTTATATTATGCTGCGAGTGCATTAAGGCAGGCGGTCATTGCTCTTTTCAATTCTTCCTCACTTCCAAAAGGTTTATCGCCCAGAAATTTTTACCATCATTTCCCTCAGTTCAGGGAAGATACATAGATAGTGGCAATCGTTAAGAGCAAAGTAATGAACACATACAAGGCTCGATGAACTAGTGGTAGAATAGTAATTTATGGTTTTTCCCCACCTTGCTCGTGAATTGAGGCTATAAATGTTCCACTGAAAGAGGTGATTATGAAAGGAATCTTAAAGAAATGTGACATAATTTTTTCTTCTAATAAGTATTATTATTTTTCCAATTTTTACAACTATACGTTCTTTCTTTTTCTGGATGATCCTCGTAAATGAAATCCTGATGAATTTATATTTCTAATATATATTACTCAATTCCAGAAGTTTAAATATTTTGTACCATGGAATTTTTTTCCAAGGGATTCTTTATAATCATCATATTCCTATAGTGTGACATAAATAATCGAATTTCTTTGTGAAATGTTTTTGCAGGGCAATATTTTTAAATTCTTTGTATGTTAATGGAAAAATAGAATCAAAATTAATATATTTTCAACAAAATTTAAGCGCTAGATGATAATACAAAGATAAGTTTATAGAAAGAATTTCACGCTTCACATATAAAAATTGTTTTAAATGAGAAACAATGCGGAATGTAAGATAACATGTACGGCTTGTGTTAAAAAGGATCATCTTTATTTCATTTCTCAAAGAGAATAAAACTTTCATAACTCAATTTATGACAATGAGGATTTTTTATGAAACATCCAAAAATTCACCAAAGCAATTTTCACTAGCATTCCGTTTACTGTAAGAAGTGTTTTAATATTACTGTTGTGTAAATAATTTATTAAAGATATAATTGCCAATTGGGTATCGGCAATTATATATATGGTATTAAAAATAACTATCAAAATTGAGAATTCAAAATTTTAAGCAGATTTCTTTTAAATATAGAAACATGGATAAGTTCCTTTAGCAAGCTTGAAAATATGATAACTTAACTTATTTATGAAAACACGTTATTTATGTAAAAGAAAAAGTAATATATGTTGCTTAAAATCATTGGAAAAAAACGTCGATTATAATATTTCACTGATAAAAAAAGTGAATTAGATAAACATTTTAACAACAATAATCCAGGAAAAAATGGTTGCTTGGCAATAAAGCTTTGCTTGAAACTTTCAGAAACCCAGTACAAATGCAATATATTACAATAAAAATAAAAGACCTGTCTCTTGTAACAGTCATGTTTCCAAACTCTTGTTAAAACAACAATTTATTTCGTAAATTCCCAAGAAAGGACACTATTCCAGACACTGTTTTTCAAACGGAGTTTCCACAAGTATTGAACTTTTAAGTACAAAAGATTTTTCTTTTTCTGCTTCCAATAGTGGTCATGTTGGAAGGAGAGGGAGAGGGGTAAGGGTAATCATTGCTCAACCCCCCCTGCCAGTGACTGATAGTATTTCTCTCTGAACGTCAATGGAATTTTTTCCCATGATGTTTTTCTCAATTTCAGTATTATTGGACAGTCTCTCTAGGAAATGTTATGTATTTCATTTTTCTTTTATATTTTATGGGAAAAATATCTAGAGTAAACTGTTGTTGATATATATGTCCAGGAAAAAAAAACAAGGAATGTCGAGACATCTATTGTGAATTTTTTCATCTATTGCCTTAATTAAGTGCTTTTTCTAGTAATATATTGGTCTGTTAGTGTTTTCGTTGGCTGATTTGTGTTATTTATTTTGAGTGGTTAAGTTCTGTGGTTTTTATTGGTTGAACTATATTGGTATAGGTCCATTTGTTTTCAATTTCTATATTTGCAGTCCTTTTTAAATTCTTCTTCAAAATTACATTTATTAAGGCTAGTCTGAATAGTATCTTTTTGTATAAAATAACCGCTAATGTATCAGGCTAAGTAAATTACAAAAGTTTTTTATGAAATTGATAGGACTGATATTTAATGGCGAAGCATAATATATTTGAGTTAGTTATTTGTTAGAAATACTAGCATATCTGTACAAAAACAAAAATTTGACCCTTTTTATAACATTTGTGCTGTACTTTAAACGTAATTTGCTTAAACTGTTGTTAATATAAGCTTTTTTATTAAGAACAGAACTTCAAGTAAGCTCGTAAGTTCTTGTCCCAGTTTAATCAATGGAAGTGTTAGCCTAGTTTTAATGGTCGCTTACCCGTGGCTGTGTGTCATGGATTTGATCTTTAGTGCCACTGAATGACCTCCACATAACGGAAGTCCACCATTCGTAACGGTGAATATTAGGGCCTTCCTACAAAACCAGGGTTTGGGCCTCAAGCTGGATCTTACAAAGGATTGCAAAAACATAACATCGGGCTTCAGGCCTCCTAGAATCCTGAACTCTCGCAATGCGGGGCTGTACGCAACGCTACTGAAGCCTGATGCACGTTAAATCTGTCGAGGCTGAAAGTCCTCCCATTGATGTAGTATGGAGAGGGATTTCCATCTCGTGTGTCGTTCACATCATTTAACCCAGGTTCAGAATTGCGAAGTCCGTCATCAATGTTGCTCTCATGTTGCTTGGTAGTGCGTGGTTTATAAACAGTCACACGTTCACGCCTTAATTGAGTCGAAGACCATAACCCTCAGGCCGTGAGTGAGTGTATAGTTTAATAGTTCAAGAGCCGATTTCGACTAAACTGTGCGACACATATGTTAGACTATTAAAATCATTAACTTGTATGTCTGTGAGCTAAACAGGAAAAGAAAGGATGAATTGAATGATAAAAAGGTCGAAAATAGAAAAGGATCACTAGGGTACCCCGGAGTCATGAAACCAGTGTTTACCAAAGGACAGTAAACCCGTTAGGAAAAGATCACTGGGGCACCTCGAGATTGGGACACCCATACTCATCTAAAGAAGATTAAACCCCTGAGGGGCCCTCGGACCGTGAGCAATTCTTGATGTATTGAGCATCTACCGCGTAGAGGTATTAAGGACATTTAAATTCCTCAGGTTGGCATGGAGTTGAATTTTGGACAGTGGTGTATACTCGGTTGTCCTCATTGTCACTTGACCGGGACTCAAAATTACGTGGCCCTTCACAAATAACTCTTAATTAGCTTCTCTCTCTCTCTCTCTCTGAGTGCGACATAAGTGCTCAATCAATCTCGTCAGTATACCATAAATAAGTAAAAGCTAGTCTTGTATCTCAAATTGGATTGAACTAGGCTTTAATCACATGGGTGAGGGTAGAAATCTATGAAGTTACACATTCCCCAATTGCAACTAAAATTGTTATATTTTGTCATTTAGGCCACTCGTGCAACGTGAATTATTAATTATGAGTGATGTTGCATCAATTATTTACTGAACTGGTAAATTAAATTAAACTGAATTGGTAAATTGTGTAATGTTTAGGCATGGAGTATAACTTTACTTAATTGAATCCAAAGAAATCTACTCCTGGCGTAATACAAAAACACCATCAACCAGAAAACCGGATTCTCACAATTTCATTTCCAAACTCCCGTAAGACAAATATTCCTTTCATAGAATCTAAGAAAAGACAGAATCCCAGGCACTTTTTCCCCCCAAACTGAGTTTTTGTAAGTATTGGACTTTGGAGTACAAAAGACAAACTTTTTTTTCTTTCTACACCAATCCAATCCAATGCTAGTCAGGTTCTGAACCTAAGAAGAGGGCAAGGGATGGAGCGAAGGATGGTTGCTCAACCCTACCAATGACTGATGGTGTTTTCTCTCTAAACGTCATTGGAATGGGATTTTTTTCTCCCAAGGATGTATTTCTTTCAGCTTCAGAATCATCGGTCTCTTTCTTTTCAGAATTGCTTCTGTATCTTATTTTCCTTTTTTTCCCTTAGAAAATATCGCCGGAATGTGATTGTTGATGCATTTTTGTCCTGGAGGAAGAAAGTCGCAAAAAATTAGGTTGAGATATCCCCAATAAGTTTTCTTGTATTGTCTGTAATTAAGTGCTTTTTCACGTTATGCTCGGTTATATATATGGGCGTTTCAGACAAGACAATGCAGTTCATACATATTGCGTGTCGTGTCCGAAAGAATGTTATTTTATTCAAAGGATGTATTCTATGTTATACGGCTTTTAAAAGTAAGCATATTCTTTGTCGTTTTTACATCTAAAATGTAATTTATTTCTGCGTTTATGTTTATGCTCATACAATTTAAATCAAAAATAATTTTTTGGAAAGATATATTTTGAAAAATAGCCTTGCTTCCAATTTATTTCAGAAATTAAAGAATAGTTTATTATGGAAAAATTATATATATTAGTATATAAAAGACTTAATAAAAGGTGTTTATCATATAAAAGATTATGGAAAGATTTTAAACATATATTCATGGTCATATTTAAAAGACATAATTTTTTATTTTACGAAAAATTAAAGAAAAGTCCATTACATGGTGCATAGCATTTTTAATAAATTTTCACTGGCATTAGGAAATTATAAGAGCTTATTTATTTATAAATTGCAAAATATCTTGTAAAACACAATCTTTTAATTTGTAAATCTTTTTCTAATAGCGCATGAGGATAAACAACTTTAAAATTAAATTAATTTTTCGTATCCCTGCAGTGTTTCTATTCAAACTATAATTAGCTCAATAATATATGTATTTATTTAAGAAATCCATTGTATTCAATATTTTACTGTGCTATGAATCACTTTTTTGACTTTAATCATAAATTACGTTTGCTGGATAAAATAAAAGGCTGGTTGTTGTGAAATTATCTTTAGGTGATTGACTATATGTAATACCAAATAATATTCAATTACGTTGAAAAAAAATCTAAATTCTTTTCCTAATAAAAACATAACCCACTTTTCAATCTGTAAACAAATGATTTAACCAAACATTTAGTTTGGGCACAATTTGAGTCAAAACATTTGTTTTCTAACTCATTCAGTAAATATTTATTTGCGTGACTCAAGAAAATGTTTTCTTGACAAAAAAAACAAAAAACACTCGTTTGAGAATGAGTCTCTCAAAAACAAGTAAGAATGAAAATGTTAGAATAAGTAATTTTTTCTTGGAACGTTTTAAAAATATAATATTTTTGATGTATCTTTAGCAATATCTACAACTTGTAATGAATGAAGGAATTTTTTTTCGTTATTTCTCCTAAAAGTACAAAAACTGTATAAAGAAGTTTGTTTTAAAAATCAGCCAATCTTTTATGTAACAGTTACAAACCATTTGAGATAAAGATAGAAATTTTCAACAATGTTTGAAAAATTCAAAATACGAATTTGCATTTATTACCTTAATTACGCATGGTAATTACTCGTAAAAGTAGTTGCATGTTCAACGGAACCTTGACGATTTGTCCAGAAAATCAAGAACTCGTTAGAAAAAGATTTTCCTCTTAATCATGATTCTCTTGTATGACTGACCCACTACCCAAGAAGAAGGAAATGTCTGAAGTGTTCTTTGTTCTTTCTTTTCGCACCTAATGAACAAGATTTGGGCGGGTATTATTTCGCTTTAATGGATTTCTTCTTTCCCTCGAAGCATTAAATTTTTGACCATTTGTGGATAGGTTTGTACAACTGCTTTTAAACATTGTCTTTTCTATTCTACAACAGAATAAAAAGTTAAAAATTGTATTATACATTTCCAGTATTGAAAATTTAGAATCGAATTTTTTTAAATTTGATAATATAGCTGAAAAATTGGGAAATAATTTTATATAAGAGTGCATGCTCGAAGCAGCACTTGTTGTCGAGTGATATGAAATACAAGATGGCGGCCAAGCGGTAACAAATCGTCAGGATTGTAATTCTAAAGAAATGTTTTGAAATATATTTGAAATGAAGAATATAGGAATACCACTGAAATGAATCAATATCAAAAAGTAATGAATATCAATATAATATAATAAAAATTAATAATTGTAATAAAAATTATATTTGCTATAAATATCAAATATATATTTTGTATATAATTTATTATTAATTATTATATATAATATTCACGATATAATACTTTATAATATTCCTAAGATAATAATTATTATATATAAGAATAATCATATAAGAATATTCATATATAACATGATTATAGATATATATAACATATGTAAAATAATTATAAATATATTATTATATATAATCTTCATTTATTATATTATAAATAAAATATATAAATCATGTTAAAATTAACAATTAATATCAAATAAAAAGAGAGCTGTGATAACTTGCAATATTCCAAAAACTGCGAATTTCTTTAATGAATTCCATCAAACAAGGAACTTTTAAAAATGGATTATTAAAATGTAAAATAAAGTTTAAAAGCGAGATGTGCAGCAATAATTAAAAGCACAGGTCTCATAGTTTTTGAAAAAAATATCCTGATGCTCACCAATGATATTGGAAATATCCATATCCGAAAATAGAACAAGAGACTAAACAAGAATGATTGCAAGGGAAAATAGTTGAATTTTCTGAAAAATCGAATTAAAATCGTCTGAAATAAACAGGGTTACAGAGGAAAGAAACGATAAAAATTAAGTCTAATATACGTTATTCCCAATGTAACCACATTGCCTGACAATAAAAATATCAAGGTAACTATATTGTAATGCTATCGCTAATCTTGGTGAACAAAACAACTTGGCGCGTAACACTCCCAAATCAAAATAGCAACAAAAATTACTGTCATCCTACAAAACTGATATTTTCCGCATCCTTTGTCTCTTTTGTATGTATTTTGGCATTAAATGAAATTTATATAATTGTAGTTGTTTTATTAAAGTATTGTGTTTGAAGCAAAAAAATCAAGTTTTATAAAAAAAATAATTTTTATAAAACTTGATTTTTTTTTTTTTTGCTTATCAGATTTTTTTCAACATCAAGTTAGAGAGATAAAATTTACTAATTACCAGTACCTTCCATGGGCTTAACGTATGCAAAATTTAATACTTATCTTAATAATTTGAATGGTTTATAATAAAAGTCGTAATGTAGTTTTAGCATCAAAGTATATTTTTATTGTCTTAATACATTTTCATAGTGGAAGGGAGATGAAAATTATGATTAAAAATTGGTCGAAAATATTGAAAGTTTGAGGAGCACTGAATTAAGCAAATTACGTGTTAATATTTTTACTCAAAATTTTACAACTGATTGTACTATGTTCAGTAATAACCAAATGTTTTAATTTGAAATTTTTTGTGTGGAACTGGATTTTGTTTATTAAAGTAAGAGCCTTTATAGATAACAATTTAAAAGAGTATATTGTACTTGAGCAGAAATCTGTTACTTGTTCTCGGGTGAGATACAAAATATCTTAATCTCCATAGATTTTTGCTCAAGATGCACTCGTTTCGATACATTTATGATTAACAACAGGAACACTAATCTTATTAAGACGATTTAATCCTCTTTTAGAAAATATTTAGACATCCTGTCTTCAGATAAAAAGGAAAACCCTTTTATCGTCATTTATCTCAACAAAAGAATCGATGGCTCGTAGTCCTAGTCTTTCAGAAAAGTAGGACAACCAGAAAATTTCATGTCACTTGATGTCTTGACTAACTCCATCTTGAAGGAAAAAAGTATCTAGAAGGGATCAGATTTCAAAGGACAAAATGAACTCTCTCTAGAAAAAAAGAAACCAAGAAAAGTATCTCAAAGTCCAAGATTTTTTAACCTTGTCGAAAAGTGTATTAAATTTCTCTCGGTCAGTGATCACGACAACTCAAAAGCATGAAGGGAAGAGAAAAATAAGGGATTCAGTCTAAAAAAAAGCACCTGAAAGTGAAGGAGAGTAACTGATTTTTTAGTAAAATGAACCATAGCATTGAGAATCCTGTAAAGAAAAAAATGCATTAACATAAGTGGTAAAATTTATTGATATATGTACAAAGTTTAAAGATTACGTAACAAAATTTAAAAAAAAGTACATTTTGTTCAATTCCGAATTTTGTTTATACTTATATACGTCTGTAATTACTCCAAAATACTCTATTTTCCTCACACAAGTAATTGAATAAATATACGAGCGAAAATAAGTTTCAATAAATTTAGAAATTGAAGTAAATGTTATGATGAAAAACAAGAAGAAACTTAATTTCCCATTCTTTTTCTATTCCTACAGATTACAAGGACATATTTTTTGTTTTTTAGATTCGCAAATTATATTAAAAAATAATTCTTAGTTATCGTCTTATAATTTGTAGGAAAATCTTATTTATTGCTAAAATTAATATAAAAGCAACATTTTAATCTGAAAACACTTATAGAAATTCCAGGACGTTTTTTGAAGTTTTAGCCTTTTTTGTCAATTTATTATTCACAATATCTTCGAAATTTAATCCTTTTTTTTTATTCAATAGTTTTAACAGTGCGGATGAAATTAATTTTGAATTTATTAGATATACTAAACTACAATTATCGATATACTATGTAAATAATTATTGTACAATTTTTTTTCCTTCAGGGACATGCCTTCTTTAGGTATCACAATACCGAATTACCCATTGCTATTTTCTTTTTAACATGGACTTCATGTATCTTGTAAACTATGGTGTCGTGATCTCGAGATCCCCTAGTGATTTTTCTCCATTTTTGAAACCTTATTGTTATACGACTTCCCCCTTTTTTTCCAATTCCTACTATTAGTTCACACACACTCTCCCTATATATAGAAATATATGTTGTTCAAATTTTTAATAAAATACCTTTTATTTATCCACTCTAATTCAAATACATTTTTTTTAAACTTGCAGTGGACGACACTGGATGTTAATACAGTTTTTACAAAAAATATTTACTTATTAAATAAACATAATTAATAAATAGTAAACAGAAATAATAGCCCAACACTATACATGAAAAGGCAAATCACTCTTTGTGTCCTATAGAGCAATGGATAGCGCAATGGATTTCTAATCCAGAGGTCGTGGGTTTGAATCCTCCCCTGGGATGACCTAATTTCTGAGAATATTTCTTTTTACTTGTACTACTTTAGTAGGGTAATTAAATTTAATTAATGAATAAATAGTAACAAACAACAAAAGACACCCCAACACCATATATGTGGTTACTAATGCCACCTGTCTGACGTAGTCAGATCGAGGCCCACGAAATTCATCATGTCATCGGGCTAGATTGTACGCCTGTCGTTAGCCGTAGCTTTGAGCACCATGCAGGTGACAGTACTATTTGGCTCGGCTCCACCCCAATTTTGAGGGAGAACACCCTGGGAGTGGTCAGGGGCCTCCCACCTCTCTTCCCCTTCCACCAACCTCACGAGAGGACTTGCGGCTCATTGGCTATTTAGAGTACCCCCGTGCTACGAAGGCACTATACATTTACAAACATCCATGCCTTCTCCCGGATTCGCAGCCAGACCCTACGGCACAGCAGTCAGCGTCGCTAACCACTATACCGGATGGGTGACACACCATATATAGAAAGGGGAATGGAAATTTTTTTCAAGGAAAATCGCTTTCTATTTTGCCATTTCATTTTGTGATTTTGTCATGCGTATATACATATTTATAGTAATATATTTATACTAATTGTAATTATTTAATAAAAAGTAACTAAAATAAAAATTTTCTTTGTTGACCTAAGTAGTAATTTTTTTCTATTACGTGTTCTTTTTCTACTTAAGATCAAAGTTGCGCATCGCTAGTTAAATATTTTTTGTTAATTAACACATGAAAACAAAACCATTTGTAATTTAATTTGGTAATGCTTTTATTTGATTTTCTATTTCGTTCATTCATATATATATGAACGAAATATTGATAAGCTGTTATAATATATTGTAGCCAATAATATAAGATATTGTTAGTTTTCCATTTACGGCGTCTCGTAAGGCTGAGAATGGTGTTCTGGGGATATCTTTGTTTTCCCTTTGGCTCACGTTTTGTGGCAGATGTGAGTCCGCTCTTGTCAATTGGCTTGTGATTTTCTGCTGAGTTTCTTTGGAGTCTCCAAAGAAACATTGATATAGGGTTTACGCTGCATATAAATATATACTTACGTCGAATCCTTCTCCTGATGCTACAGTTCTATTTCCTGGGATATCTCCAAGTAAGCGCCGAGCTTGTCTATTGTCAGTTGACCATCAATTTTATGCTCGGTTAAAAGCGCGGTTTTGCCCAAACTCAACATCGACCAAATTATGCTCTATTTTATATTTTATCTTCACTGAGTAATTAAATTTCGGGAAAATGTTATTTGCAATAAATGTAATCCTAAACATACAAATGAAGTTGAAGTAAATAAAAAGATAAAGATTCTGAGATTACTGAGATCGGGAGAATTGTATTGAAAATTGATATGTTCGTGTTTCCAATATTCTGCTACATTACCAACAAATGTTAAAACAGTCTAACTTAACTGTCAAATTCACCCATATGATTCTAATCCTCTGTGCTGCCTCAGGTGTCAGAGATTCGGACATTCACAAACTTCCTGCCGTGGACGACTAACGTGCCGCAGATGAACGCCTGTTGGATGTTTTTTTACGGATTGTAATCTGAAACAGAGTTGTGTTAATTGTTTACAGACGCATCCATATAATTCAAAAATATGCATAAAATGCAAAACGGAAACTTAATACATGAAATTTAAACGAATTGAAATATTTCCTTGAAAACTTCTAATAAAACAAATGTCTCTAACTTACACCCATGCAACTAAATCTCCAACTGTTTCCCCTACCACCTAAACAAATAAAAATACAACAAAATTCGCTAGTAAAATGTATTAATTTCTGATTTTCTTCCTCTATATCTGTAGTTTCCACGTTGTCTTCAGTTCAAACACACCTCTTGGCTTTCACATTTTACATAGCACCTAATCTATCATTTTGAATTTCAAATTCCTACTACTGTACATGATATTTTTTCGGCCATAACCAATAGTCTACATTCATTATAAATTCAGCACGTTTTTTCTTCCAACATTTATGAAAATGAAAACCCTGCCAAATGAGACTCTTCCATATGTTTATGTGTATGATATTGACTCCAAAGTTTCCAATAGCCAACTTTCTTCTGTATAGGCTGTACCTAAGACAGACGAAACTTTTCAACTGATAGAAATTTAATGTGCTTTATTAATGGCAACAATGCAATTCATAACGTAAAAAGCATCATTTTTACTGTTGCTGTTGTATTTAGGTGGTTTATACGTAAATTACCCTGGTGTAAAATTAAAGGATGAAAAATATATCCTGGTAAGAGCGTTTAATTCTCAAAGATTCTATTGTAATCATATTATAAACCTTAATACGATAAATTTCTTTATTTAATGTACTTGTTGAGTTAAGTTGGCAAGCCATTGATCCTTTTGCCAATAATCATGTAATTCCAGAAAATAAAAAATACCAAGTTAATCAAATTGAGGAAAAATACAGTGAATATTGACACCTCATGTACACTTTTACTAACATTTTTAATTTTTATGACTTCTTTTAACCAATACATGTTTATCAAATAGTCTAATTGAATAAATAATTGTAAAACTATTAAAGAGAGATCAAAATTGTAACAGTTGTTTGAATCCAATTTTAGAAAAAGTCTCTACCCCATTGTTAATCTTGAATGGTATTTTAAAATTAATACCTTATACAATATTCAATCTTCCTTGAGAATGTTGGAAGTTTTTAAATTTGATAATCGGCCCTTTTTTACATCAGAAAAGAAGACTATACATGTTTTTTTATATAAAATATTGGAATAGAAACAACTTTATTAAGATCCCAATTCTCATAATAATTTATATAAGTTAAAATAAATTGTAATATAAACTTTTAAAACCATTGCAATAATTTTGAAATTTAAATCCGAAAGATTGAAACCCAATTAACCGTAAGACTATCAATTTTAATACAATCAGAAAATTAATGCGACTAAATAAAGTTGGTCCCAAATAGTGTAATAAAAACTTTTTTTAATATGGTTTAAAACTAAGATTCTTTCATAATTCAATAAAACATAATTTATTCCATTTTTTTTTCAGAATGGAAATGAAATAAGATCATTTTTCGGAGTATTAGGAGCATATTTCTTAAGGGTCATAAAAGGGAAGAAAATATCATATTTCCAACTCCGTTATAGTAATTTATTCTTAAGATTGCGCCCCATGGGCTAGAAATGCTTCTTTTTCTAGTAAGAAATAACGGCCTTTTTTTTCAAAATGGAAAGAAAAAGGTTTTATCCCTTTTTTTCATATTTTTCGTTGTTTTATTTTTGGACTGAATGCATCTTCTACGTTTAGGAGGTAACGCCTGGGAATATTTAGACTTTTTGAAAACCAATGACAGTGAAAACACGAAAGGCATTGTTGTACGCCCACAGAGTTTTTCCATTTTGGAAAAGCAATATACACGTTATTTTACCAAACAGTTTTTCCTTTATTTGGTCTTTTCAATGGATATTGTTTACGGTTTGTTGATGCAGCATCTGTGCCCATCAAAATAGAGGATTCGCATTTTAGAGTTTAGTTGTTTGGTTACACTGTATTTTTTCTTATGGGGGGGGGACAGAAAATATTTTACGTTTAGTTTGAAGATGCTTTATACTTATCCATCCGTAAAATTTATTCATAACACAAAGATATAAAATTTAGGTTTACGAACGAAAATAGATGAAATGAGAAATTATTAATGTTCTGGATTAATATTATATTTGTGCAGAAATACATGTGCTTTTATTTACGATTAATTTTATTATATTTGATTACTGAGTAGTAATTAGTCAAAATAAGGAAGATCTGGAATTAATGCCCACTACATTGTAAGTTGTTTAAAAATTAAAGCTAGAGTAGCAATGCTGAATTTTGCAAGTGTATAAGTACAATTAAAATCAAGATAGAAAATAATTAGTTTTAAAAATGTTCAAAGAAAAATTATTCCAATTTTTTGAAAATACATTTGGAAATATTAGGTTGGTATTAAATCTTGCTCTTACTTTTCTGCTATCTTATTAAACTTTATAAAACAACCTAAGTGTTTCTAAATAAATTTGAATTTAAATTGTAGAGATATTATATAAAATATACACGTATAATTAGAAAGAGCAATTAATTGCGTCTCCTTGTGATTTTTTTTGTAATGGACAAGCAATGAGTTTAGCTGACAATCTACACTCACTTCCAAAAGTTAAGCACAAAGATGTAAAATTTAAAAAAAATCAGCAAGTACTACTTTGATTGACACAAAATTTTTGGCAGTAAAGTAGAATATATATTTATACATAAAACAAAATAAATAATTATATACAGAAATGAAAACAATATTAAATTTTTTGTAAGTTATCAAATAATGTCATACTGAAGACTTAAACAGAATTATGTATAAAGTGAAAATAAACAGCATAAAATGAAAAAAAAGGACATTAATAGGATGTGTGATCCCCCTCATCTGCATGCAAAGTTTACATCTTCTGACCATGCTTTCAATTAGGTGGTCTACCATCGTAGAATGAGCAATTCGCCATTCTTCTTGTAGAGCAGTTTCTAGCTCAATAAGAATGGTTGAAGTAGTGAAACGTGAAGATACAGCACGGCTGAGAGCATCTCTAAGATTTTCAATGGGATTAAAGGTCGGGCGAATATGATGGCCACGCCATACGCGCAATCCTTTCACTCTCCAGGTAGTCATCGACGATGTCAGTTCTATGGGGACGTGCGTTATCGTCCATTAAAACAAAAGTATTGCTAACTGCTGCAGCGTACAATCTCGCAAGAGGTTCTAGGACTTCATCTCGATACCGGATATCCGTCACAGAACCCCGTTTAAAGATGTGCAGGTTGGTGCGGTATCCTAATGAAGTCCCTGCTCACACCATAATGCTTCCGCCTCTGAATGGGTGATGTTTTGGGGCTGATTGCGTGTTCCTGTATTACGCCATATCCTTATACGCTTTTCATCTGGCTCCAGAGCAAATCTTGACTCATCAGTAAACATGGCATTGCCCCAGTCAGACACAGTCCAATTGCCATATTCCCGGCGCCACTTTACTCGTGCCCCTCTTGATTGGATGGATAGAGGAACATAAACTCGAGGTTCCCGGGCATACAGTCCATTCATATGTAATCTTCGGCGTTCAGTAGCTGCCGATATACCCTTACCAATGGACGCTGTAACCATAGATGTCACACGTGTGGAGGTCGCTCTGCGACTCCGCTTGGCTACAATAGCAATATATCGATCTTCCGCGGGGGTTTTAACCCTTGGGCGACCTCCTACGGGCCTTCGGACAACTGTGTGTGTGGTTTGGAATTGTTTCCATAAACGTGAAATTGCAGAATGATGAACGCCGAAGAAAAGAGCAACATCTGTGATCGACTATCCTGCTTCAATACGCCCCACCAGCACGCCAGCGCTCAGAATCTTCCATTCGTTTTCTAGAAGCCATAGAAACACGTATGTCTTGAAAACAAATTGTACGAAAGTTTTATTCACCTTCTATCAGCACTTACAAATCAACTTCTGTAACCCTTAATAAAGCTGGCTTTTTATAATACTACCCTTTTTACATATTTCTTGACATGAAAGCACGATTGGCTGTTACCTAACATATTTGCATACTTCTATCTACCTCTGCGGTGGATTGCATCCTCTTCAATTCTGATTGGCTTCTAGAAATTAGCATTTTCCTCTACGTGCTTAACTTTTGGAAGCGAGTGTTTGTGACAGTTAATCATGATGTGTCATATTTGAAAGGGATATTTATTCACTAAATTTACACTCTGATATAATAAATAGAATATCACAGCAGAAAAATGTATTAGGGTGTTTTCTAAATTATTTAAACACATTTTAAAATTAAAAGTTGTTGGATATTATTATTGAAATGTCAATTTCGATGATTGATCGGACAATTATAATAGTTCCTCTCTCTTGAAAAAATTAAAACATGTAGTTTGTCACCATAAATTAATTTGTGAAAATAATTACTGGATCAATTTTATTTCAAAATGTATTTCTGACAAAAGTATTTCCAGATAAAAAATTAATGTTGTATTTGGGCGATTGAATTATGTCAGGAAAAAATTTTTTAAAAAGCAATCATCTAGAGCAAATTTTATTTCTTTAAGAAAACTACACATTGTTTTTTTGATATTAATTATGATGAATTATACACATTTCTGAATGAACCACAAATGACAATCAAATACAAATGATATCAATTCGTATTATTTACAATTAATAGAATAAATAAACTATATAGACTAAATCCGATGGAAATTAATGCAAAATATTCTGGGAAAACTTCATTTTTTTCAAAATTTTTTTTTATTTCAGTCTCCTGCCTTTTCGTCATAGGTCGACTAGCATCCCAATACAATGTAGAACGATAAACAGTCATCTAAGGCACAGTAGTCAACAACATTCAAAGAAGCGGTTTAAAACAGCAGGACAAGAATGAGGTAATCCCCAGCTATGGGTACATCATGCTAACAAAGTGGGCAGGAATCTGTATCTGTCATTACCATTCTATACAGATAATCTTACAAACAGTCATGACCAGCGGCGAGTCTAAAACAGGACACACTCACTGCTCTAGGAAAAAAACCGGAAATCATTGTAGCATTATTCAGAAGAGAACTCCATTTTTTTCCGAAGTCTTCTCTACAGACATGCTGGAATGGTTTGATTTAATAGTGCAGGATATGTAATAGGGTGGGTCATGGTTATATGGAGAATAAAAAATATCGATAATCAGAATCTATACCCATGCGGAAAAAATGATGATGGTACGGATATTTGGAAAAATATTTATATTAAATTCTGAAATCATTTTTACCAAAAAAGGAGTAAATTTTCAAAAGAAAAAAAAAAAGAAATTAGTTCCATGAGATTAGTTTGTCTTTTTACCTTAGTAAATATTACAGTTTTAAAAAACTAAAAAAAACACCATTTTATAGTTAATCGAACTAAATTGTGACTTAATCTTTTATTCGCCAAATCTGGAAATGGGATCTGAAATGAGTCGCCAGATTTGGGATGGGATCTGAAAATAGGAAATCGTTAATCCTTATGATTCTGATCAGGACAATGGATCAAAACAATTAATTTATTGTATAGTCATCGGTACTGGAGAAATATGCAAAATTTCGAATTGATCTGACCTTTTAAAGTGCGTAAAAATTGAGTTTAAAGATTCCGTTACATACAAGTGAAGCTTATTAAAGAGTGTTAAAAAAAGTTCAATGACGAAATTTTACTTTTCTCGTGGCAGAACTTAATATAAAAATTAATTTTCTTAAGTTTATTTTTTCCTTCCTCTAAATACTAGACATCTTTTTCTTATAGGTAGGTTTCGAAATTTTGAAGGAAAAACAGTTTTTCGATCCACATCCACCTAATATATAACGATTTAAATGCTTATACATCTTTTTAAACATGATTCATAATATCGGATTTAGTATTTAACTTTAATCCGTATTTGTTTCCTTAAGAAAACTCACATTTGCATGTCTACAATGTTATGATTATAATTTTAACTTGCTGAATGACTTTAGGAGTCTCAGGGGTGTTAACTTTCTCTAGAGGGCTAAAAATATAACAATATTCAAATATATATAACTCTTTGAAATATATTTAAATAATTCGAATATTTTACACATTTTTTATAAGGGAATGAGGCTTCAGAAAAGTGTGAAACGTTTAAAATATAATAATAATGTTAAAAATTATAAGCATATGAAAATAAGAAATGTTTCTATAAGAAATATTATTTAAGTTTCACTTTGCGCATGCTATTTTCTAAAGTAGTAGCTTTAATTACTAGCAATAAGTTGTTTTATAAAGTTAAATGTATCCTTATTACACCGTAGTACTCTTTAAATACAAAAAAATTACATTTTCAAATATTTTGAAATACAAAAGATATATTATTCTTAAATTAGTAGAGCTTAAAGAGTATGATATATTTTATAATTCTATAAAGTTTTATAAATCAGAAGCTACTATTTTAGAAAATATCATGCGCAATGCAAAAATTACTTAATATTTATTACAAAATTATTTCTTATTTGCATATACTTATAATTTTTAAAATTATGATTATATTTCAAACATTTTGTCCTTTTTGAAACCGTAATCCTTTGTAATGTGTAAAAGATTAGAATTATTTAATTTAAATTTAAAAGAAGTATACTTGTTTGAAAATTGTTTAACACCCTGAAACTCTTTAGTTCTTTATTTTTCCATAATATTTTCTATTGTTTTATAATACTTCTAAAATTTGTTTCCAAATTTTATAACTGTAGAAAAACATGTATGATAATTTCAAGAATATGTCACATAAAATGTAGTCTTTCTAATAACACATCAGAATATATTTAAATCTCTTAACTGAGTATTCTAATAAAATCGAACAGTACATTTCGCAACTTTTTTTCCCCAAGCTGAAGTACCGTATCATGAAGGCGCAGTTAATGACCTGCGCTACCATTCTAAGCCACAGTCTTATTGCTTTTCTTTGTTCTTTTCTTAGACTTATTACCTTCAATCTCCGGAGATAGAGGAATTACTTTTGCTCCCTTTAGTTGCCCTTAAGGCCATTTCATCGGGGTTTGCTTTCCCTACTTTCTTAAGACTGGGGAACATTTCCGAGTGAGAGAACAAATGATTTGAAAAGCCCTCTTTTTGGAAGAACATATTTCTTGGATTGTGTTGGGTTTTTAGCTTTTAGTAGAGGATGGGGTTATTTTGATGGATCAACCGAATGAGGTTCATGAAGTTGAAAAAGATGAAAATAAGTTTTTAAAGTTTTTTTAAAGGAATGATTGGTATACGTTTAAGGATTTATCGAAAATTTATTGCTACTTAGGGTATTCGGAAACTTTTATATATATTACTGGTATTTTTATTAGTATTGAAATTTTCAATAAGGGGGGGGGGATCATTCAAAATTTTTTTTCGAAACAAAATCCTTTGTCTTTATACAATTTTTACTAAGATGTATGATACTGATTGTATAATATGTAGCATCATTATATTAATACGTATTCTTTAAATAATAAAAAAATATGTGAAGATTAATTATAGTTTTTAAAATAACTTCCGGGTATATGTGTACAGTTAGACTTCAAATTTAAGACAAGGTATACAAATAAAACAATTTCTGTAATCTGAGATTACCTTTTCTTCATTAAATTTAATTAATTTCCTTAAATTAAAGACGATATAAACGTAATTAAATAAAACAAAATGAAAATACCACTTTTACAAAGTCATCTGAAAAGTAGCATTCAATGATGTTTTTGAATTCAAAACGGCATTGAGTATTTTTTAACACCCTTTTATAAGCCTTACTTGTATGTAACGGAATCTTTGAGCTCCATTTTTACCCACTTTAAAGGGTCAGATTAATTCGAAATTTTGCTCACTTGTTCAGAACTGATGACAATACAATATTTTAATAATTTTGTTCCATTGTCTTGATCAAGATCACCAAGATTAACGATTTTCCATTTCCAGATTAGGTGATTAAAAGATTAAGTTAAAATTTAGTTCGATCAACCATAAAAAGGTGTTTTTTAGTTTTTTTGAACTATAATTTATGTATAAGATACTTGTAAAAGATTTAAATCGTAAAAATATGAAATTTATAAAAATCATGCCTTATATTTCAAGCAAGTGCAATTTTTTGTGTTGGATATTTACTGTATTTTTGATTTAAGGGGAAAGTTTTACGAATGTTTTTTTCTTTGCAATCTTATAAAATTATTTTAATAAATTCCTAAACGAGACTGCACATAAACGACATTTTTACTTCAATTAAATCATTTAACTGGGTTAATCTTTTATCTTGTTGCTGTCGGTGAAAGGACAAGGAAACCTTTTGATATTTTACTTTAGTTTGACATTTCATTTAACACGCATAAAGGAACGAAACGAAACACTATCACACACAAACAAGACAAAAAGCGTTCTTTATTCATTCTGGAGATCTCAGCTTTTACAGCTTCCTTAATTGGAAGCTCTTAGAATTATTATTTCCGTTAATGAATAGTTTGATTATAGTCAAAGTAATTAGATGATGCAATGTTGAAAAGTACGTAAGTGGCAGTTTTTGCGGAGATAAAGTTGTGGTCAAGAGAATATTTTCCGTTAGGCGGGTAAACTAAAAAACTATCATGTAAAGTCTCTTAGAGAGCTCAAGACCATCATAAATTAACTCTTTAAGCGGTTAATTTTTTTTGCTCAAAATGTTCCAAAATAAACGCACATTTTCTTATTGAATATAATTAAGTATAATACTTCACACAAAATGCGAAAATGGAAAATTTTTATTTTTATTTTCACACTATTTTTCATTTTATAATTGTGGAACACAGGAACCTCTAAATATTTGCTTTTTTGTAAGTATACTTTGCATGCTTTGAAGAATTTTTTATATATCTTAAAAGAATTTCTCATAGTTGCAGAAAAATGTCATTTGTTACTCCTTTTTAAATGGTTGAGGAATTTTTATGCGAGTGCGCATATATACATGCACGCACAATTTGATTCATGGTGCAATATTAAGTCTTACACTGGAATGGAGGACAGAGATAATATTGGCTTTTTTGAATCAATTTTCCATTTTCATTTCTTCTAAAAGAAAACAAATTGTATAATGCTTTGCCAATCCCTATTCTTTACCGAATATTTTCAAGAATCAAAATCCCTGCCTTCAAGGAAAAATTCTCTCCTTCTCAACAATGAAAATCCAGGATGAGAGGTATTTCAGTACCATGGACAAGCTGCATCTCTTAAAAACACTAGCACTAATAATCTTTCTATAAGAATTAAAAAAACATGAGCAAATTTAAAATAGAAAGAAGAAAATATAAGTGCTCATACAGCATGCGGGCAAACCGGTTGTGGCTAAATTTTGTTAGCCCGTACGTTGTACGGGCAAACCAGTTAACAAGTTAAATAAAATCCCACGAAAGGAAAAATAAATGGTGAATTATTACACACACATATATTTTCTTCCAATAAATTCCTATAAATTTTTACAGATACGCACATACCAAATACTTAGAAAAATAAACCTAAATATTAAACAAAATCCCTCGGAATACACAAATATACCTAAATATCCCCTTCCATGTATCCTAATAAGTCTGCTCAACCCCAATCCATATCGTAGCTCTTTTGCGAGCTGAATTCCTTCGCATGCAGGCGAAGATAATGACTTACGCTGCCATTCGGAGCCAGAGTCTTATTGCTCTTTCTGCGCTTTCCTGGAACTTATTACCTTCAATCCCGGAGATAGAGGAATTACGTTTGTTCCCTACAGTTGCCCTTAAAGCCATTTCGTCGAGGTTTTCTTTCCTATGCCTAGAACATTTTCGGCCGAAAGAACAAATGGATCTCTTTTGAAGAAAAGATTTCTTTATTTTTATTGTGAAGGGAGATGAGGTTTTAGTGAAAAGGGTGGAATGCGTTATAAAACATGTTTATAAGAAATGTGTAATAATGAAGGTAGTTTTGTGCTTATAATAAGGAATTATCATTCTTTTCTAATTTAGAGCTTCGTAAAAATGATTTTTTGAAAAGTATGTTTAAATTTTAATTTGTGGGTGTTGATATAGTATTTGTGCTGCGCCAAAATCGGTACAAAGGATGATATGAGAAATCAAAAGCAAATATTTTCTTATCTTTTACACACCTTAATCTATTCTTAAATAAATAGAAAATATATTATAACGAAATAAGTTTTGTTAAATATATTTCTTCTATCTATACAGTTAAAAAGTGATTTTTTTTCAAAGCATTTCAAACCTGACCGAGAGTTTAATATTAGACTGGATTATTTTTAAATTTTTGTTATTGAATAATATCTAAATAGTTGTGCATTGCCTTAATTACACAAATAAATAAAATTAATTGGTATTTAAAGTTAGCTTACGCATTTTTCTAGTGTCATTTGCTACCTAAAAAAAATCACTTTAAATTTATTTTTTAGAGTTAACAAATAATTCCTTTTTCCAATAGTATTTCTTTTGTGAACAATGATGGCTTGATCTTGGGTGCTCATGTTTTTTTTACCTAATTTCAACCCTGTTTGTCTACCAATATTTACCTTTTTAAATATATTTTTCCCTATAATTTCTAACAACTAATTACACGATACACGTGTAATTAAAATTCCACTTTTAAAATGCTGTAAAAGAGTCAAGGTTAGAATACTTTTAAATTGGAACTGTATATATTAGAATAAGGGGGAAACGGTATGGCATAAAATCTCCTAAGTTTATCAATAGATGATGCTGTAAGTAGATTTGGCTACAAGTGGCATTTTGAATTGAATTACGACAGCTTTGGCATGTGATTTATACAAACATCCAACTGTGTATTGTCCCATGTGAATGATTGTTTTGGTTGCTTGACGGGAAAAACTGAATATCTAGTCCTTCAATAGTTGTGGTAGTGGTAGTGAAATGCCCATCTACCATGGCTAAGTCGAATCACATTGAATGGGAAAAATCTGTTTATAATTGACTTTGACCGAAAATTGCTAAAAAGCAACAATAAAAACGTTAACAATTTTTGGCTCGTACCACACATTTTTTGTCTTTTTCAAGTATATTCAGCTCCAGTTTAAAGTTATTCTGAGCTGGTGGTTCACTTTTTATAACATTTTGATAGAACTTTAATTATAACCACCCTGTATTTACTTAAATAATCTTTTTCCAATAGTTTCTAAAACTTTAGTTAACAATAGTGGTGTGCCCTTGATGCTTTACCTAATCTAGACCCTCTTTGTCAACCAATTCTTACTTTAAAAAAATACTTTTTCTTTATTTTCATTTGTAACAGGTGTTTCCGTGATATACTTAATCACCAATAAATTAGTGTTTAGGTTGGTCAAATTGGACTTTCTAAATAAAATCAATCAACTTGATATTAATTTTGAAATAGTTAAATTGCATTATACATTTATTTTTCATCTTAAGAGATAAATCACTCTAAAAGCAACCAACCTTCCATTTGGCATAGATTTTTCAATTAAAAAATCTAATTTAATTTTTTTAATTTAAGTAATTGCTTAAGTTGGATAGTGTGACACCAATGTAGAGGATTATTAAGATAAAAAAACGATTAATCTTTAAGTTTTTATTAAAATCTGAAAGCTTTCATTAAAATCCAACCTTTTTATAACATTTTGTGTCAATAACAGAGGGGCATAAACTTCTCTTTCGTCACTTGATGGGTTAATTAAGTTAGAGGGTCTAACACATCGATAAATGATTCTTAGAGAGTAGTTTCGAAACGGAGCTGTCTGTATGAGGGCGGGTGGATGGAGAAGGAAAGACAAATATCTTCATCTTGTGATAGAAGAGGCTCGATGATTTAATTGCTTTTATTTGACAGAAGTGAACGATAAGCTTTCCAAGAAAAATATCACTTATTGATTGAGTGGTTAGGATGCTTATTAGGTTAGAAACTAAACCAAACGGAACAATTTCCTTTAAGTAGAGGACAGGTTTTTTAACAGTTAAACAACTATAATTCTATTGTTTCTGGAAGTTATCTATGACTTTAGAGCTGCAATTTAAATATTAGGATCAGAACTAATCGAATATCTTTATAAAACAGCATAAACTTACAATATTTAAACGAGCGCAGTAATCAAATGATCATGACTGTGACTGGCGATGCAAAAACTTAGATTCAAATTCCTGATTCTATTTGTAACTTTATAGTGGACAGCTTTAAAATCAAAGAAACTTGATTTGAAAATCTTAATATGGTGTAGTGTAAATATGGAAGAAGTAGGAACTAGAATTTAAGTATCAACTTCGTTCTCTTGACCATGGTTTGAAATTGAGTTTAATATAACAGTGGGCTAAAACTTAAGGATTTAGACCCATCACATCCCTCAAAATTTTATTTTTTGCCAATATAATAATTAATAGACTGTAAGTTTTAACAAATTTTAATGAGCGAAACTGATCCCAACCATTTGGGATCGCTATACTTTTCGAACTGAATACAAAAGATTACAACAGTTGGCTCGGAGCAAAATCTATACAAGGAACTCTCGCCAACTGGCGCCAACATTATTATAAATACAAAATGTAGATTTACAACACAAAATGTAGATTTTTACATGTAGCGTCAAACAGACATGGATTGAAATTTAAAAGTAACTTCGAAGTTTATTCTAAGATGACTCATAGAAAGCAAAGTGTAACTTTTTGTGGTGATATGTTCTGTAACACCACAGAGTCACCATAAATCGTGATACAGAGTCTTATAATGGAATTAATCATATTTTAATTTTAGTATATCCGAAAATAGGGCAATAATTTTAGGAAAATATCATTATTTATATATAAAAAAATTATTGATCAAAAATAGCGAGACAAAAATAATTGATCAAAAACACATTTTCGTGGATGTTTCAAAAACTACTGAATCAATTCGAGTGAAATTGGGTATGAAATTACTTAAAAGTATTATAAAAAAGTTAATGATAAAAAATAATAGTACTCGGTCATGATCATTATATATACTCGTAAACATGGTAGTCCAAAAATGTTCCAGCAAGAGGATACTTGCGGGGCATGATCGATCCTGATAGCAAAGCAATTATTTCAAAGAACCTTCATGCTGCTTACAAAACCATTTATGAGATCTTGGGACTAAAAATCCCACTCCTCCATCAAGGCACTTGGCTCTGGGAATGTTTTGGGAAGAGGACAGCGAATTGCAGTTTCTCTGCCAACATGATACAATATATAGCAATTCCACTGTCTGGTAACACTATCCTCTGAATATTCTTAGCCTCACCCATCTGAGTCCTGTGTGGACAATTTATAATTCATAAAAATGAACTCGATACCAGCTGTTCTTCTGGAAAACATCTCACAGCTCTTTTGAAAGGCATTCCTTAAACTCCCTGAAAGACGTGTTGCCCGCCCGATATAACCCCATCAGTGGGATCTCCTTACAGATTGTGGTTCTCCTATTTATGTGGAGTGATCTGGTGTGTGTCTAGAATAATGATATTCAAACCAACACCAAACTGCATGCGTTCATATACAAAAAGCTTATTTTTCAAGGGTTTTCGTATTCTTTTAAATCCCTAAATAATGATGCTCTAACAACAACTTAGCTGTTGTACTGGGACTTTTATTCACATGTATATAACAGTATTTCTGACTTTCAAAATTCTTTTGAATGCAAGTCATGCATATTTTTCAACGGATTTGATTTTCCTTTAAAAAGAATCTTTGTGTTTGAGGTTATGTGAACCAATATTTTATAAGAGCAAAATGTCTGAAGTTAAGTTTGATGGATGCTATTCTATTGACTGTGAATGTGCTTTCTCTTTGTACGATGTGCATGAGATGAATCTCCATGGCAACAAACTGGCAACTCTTCGTGTTTTTGTTCAAATTCGAACTGCTATCAGATAAGGTTTTCATTGTTAATTTTAACATAGCTACGTAAAATAATTTGCTGGAATCAATATTTTCGAAAAAAGGCCAGGAAAAGTTTAAGATTCTGGGGAATGCTATTGCAGCTGTCCAAGAGAATTTCTAATTGACACTGCCTCGGACCTCTGTATTTTTCCCATGTTTTTTTCTATCTCCTCGAAATCCAGATCTAAACTTCCAGCTGAAAGCAGCCAATAATTGCCCACAAGATCGAAACTCAAATAAGTTAAATCAGAACTGGTAATTTTCTAAAACTTCCACAAAAATGATTGGATTAAAATATGGATAGGAGATAAGCAAATACAGTGGAGTACAAGGTTTTAGATTCCCATTCCCCGAAAAGCCAATCTTTGAATTCAAAATTAAATTAAGATGCTGCAAACTCGAACACTCTCGAGGCTTGTTCTCGTAATACAGGGAAAGTAGTAATAGGGACACAATAGAAAATAAATATCCAAATACATGCTGATAATCAATTTAACACACACAAAATGTACATGCATGGTGAGCCTAGTTTTGTATTAAAAATAGATACATGCAGTGTAAACATTTAAAAAAGAATTCAGGAAATCACTTTCGGTACTTAGCCACCAATTTCTTTCAATACGTTAGACTTTGCATAGTTTACCCCCCCCCCCCAGACCGTGCCTCCTACACCCGAAATCGTTAATACTCAATTCGATTGAATTCAGACGAGATTCGCGGAGATTAGCTTTGGTTTCTTGAACCTTTTCCCCCATTCATCAATTGTCCCCCAAAGGGTGAGGAAATGATACGGATGTGAAGAAAAAGTGTTTTGTCGGCAGAAGCAATCAGTCTTCTAGCCTTCTCTGTTAGATCAAATTCTTTTTAGGGATAAGGGAGATTGTTCGTTCTTTTATTCGAATCAATGCGCCAAGATTTGCTTAACTTGTTTGCATTGTAGTACCCGGAGGTGATTGGGCTTATTTTCTACAGTAGATTCTGGCTGGCAGTGCCCTCTGTGATCCACAGAAAAATGTAGTTTGGGTACGTTTTGATTTTCTTTTTATGAGTTCATTAAAAGGCATTTTTAAGTTCTGATTTCCTGTTTAAACAGATGCGATGTAATGAAAGGCAATTTATTGTCCAAGGTAAATATTTGCATAACAGAGCTTTACCATGCGAACAATGCAGTACTGAAAAATTTCGCATATATTTATACATATGGAACCCGAGAGGAATTTATACTTTTTGACTAAATTACTTTTTAAAGATATAAAATTCAGAGTTTGTATCGAAGCCCAGAGACTGATTGGTAGAGTATCTCGCTTACATGCCATAAGTACAACATTCAAACCCCGGTCTGGGCAAGGTCAATTTAGCCTTTCATACCTTCAGTGGGTCGATTAATGAGTAGCAAGCTTGCTTAGAAACTTAAGACTAGGGGTTTCGCGTCAGACTGACCGGAACATCTGCTCATGCATTTCAGTGCCCAAGGTCATGAAAACTAAGATGGACTTAGTAGGCCTTGGCCCTCATGGGCTGTTGCGTCACTAAGTTTAGAGCTCGTATTAGTGTGGGATAAATTGAGATATTGTAAGGCTTTTGGCGGTGGACTCTATATAAGACACTGCCTCTGGACTAAAGTGATCATTTTGACCTAGGGTGTGTGATTTCGGAATGGAGGGTACCGAGAATGAATCCTCCTTCATTGGTGACCTTGGGTACTTCGAACAACCACCACCGCGCAGAAATCATGGCACCAATCTATCCTCCGCAAATGCAACCAAATTCATCAGACACATGACGCAACCCTCAAGCCGTCACAACCTAGTGACGCAACAGCCCACATGCTCGCCATATTAACGATATCGTTTGTTCGCCTTAACGACTCGCTTGTTGGAGAGTGTGTGGCGGTGGGCTCTATAAGACACTAACTACCTCTGGACTGAAGTGATCCTTCTGGCCTAGGGGTAGGGTGTGTGCATTTGGAACCGAAGGTACTGAAAAGGAATCCTCCTTCCGGCTCAACTTTTATTCAATCTTTTACCTAAATATGTCTTAATGGAACTAATCACTGAGAGCGAAATAAACCTCGAAACCTGATAAATGATAACGATTCGCTTATTTGTTCATAACTACAATTTTGATTTAACACCAGACTGGTTTCAACTTTATAATAAAACCAAGCAGCAATAACACTGTTTCGCGATTTAATCAAATACACTCTTTATACTTAATGCCGCCAAAACCTCTTTTTACAGTACAATCTCAGCATCTTTTGATCCAATTTCTGATCATTTTATGTAACAATTCTAATCTGCATGTATCGCGGTTCCTTCAAAAGAAGTTCCCATATCAATCAAATTATTCATAAAATAAATTTTGCTGGGGGGAGGTTAAATGAAAACACGTTGAAAACCTACAAAATGTTCGAAATTCCTGTTATTTAATTTTTAAAACTGAGCTCTTTAAATACAATACACTTTTGCTTTATTACCCAAACTTTATTAGCTTATATCAACTGCTTAAGATGATATAACATAAAGAATTAATAATGCAATACAAGAAAATTCTAATTACTTTTAAGAAATTTTAATTTTATTTCGGGGGAGCTTAGCTTTGCTTTTTTGAAAAGAACGAAACATTTTCTTAGTCGTGGTAAATTTCTATAAAATCATTCACGTAATACTCATCTGCAAAAAATAGGGGGATTATCATACCTATGCTTCAAAATCATTAAGTTATATAAAACACTTTACCAAGTTTGACACTCGTATCAATCAAAAGTAAATTTTTATAAGGGTTATTACAAGTCAATTTCATAGTTTGGACAAATAAACTGAAAAATTTTACGAGCGCACATTTAAAATCCAGCAATTTTATGCCTTCAGGAATAATTTAAAAATTTGCTTGGACTTAATAAAAAAATTTGTCTAATGCTATTCCCTACTAATATGCAAACACTAAATTCAGGCCTCTTAAAAATATATTGTAGAACCTTTTTTATTTAAAAGGGATAAATGATATTGGGAATAAGTTCGTTTACCAAATGCCAGTAAATCCTTTAAGTTATTTGACATGTCCAAATTAGGTAACTGAAAGAGTGGCGTAATAAAGAATATTATCCCCTACAAAGTCGGGTTTTTGGCACGAAGACAGATCTTACAAAAAATTGCAAAAGCATAGCATAACGAAGAGGCTTAGGGCCCTTCCGTAGTGAGGGGGGGGGGACGTTAAGCCACTGCATTGAATTAGAATGGAGTATTTAAAAATTTGTATTAGATTTTGTCTATTTGCTGTAATTTTTCATTCATTCTGGTTGAAAGGAGCTTTAAAAATATCAAGTAGCTGGGATTGTTTATAAATATACGAATAAGGGGATTTCTGGAAAAACAATTCCCACTATTTCATTCTTGCATTCAAAAATACAAGAATAATTTTTTTTAAAAATATTATTTTACTACAAGTTAAAAATTTGTCTACTTTGTCTGTGCTTTTCTAAACATTAAAGACCATGGACCAGTCGCAATATTTCTGGAATGTTATAAATGTATTATTGAGTTGAAAAAAAGCTTCGTGCTGTCAATTCCAATAAAGAAGAAAATTCTACTCCAAAATAAATCCTTTTCCTTTATAGATAGATTCAGTTATTGTACTAGATTTCTTTTATGTTGGTGCTAAGTTCCTATGGCACATTTTGGACAACGGAAAGGATTACGCTTTTTCTTTGTCGAATCATTTTGGCAACTTAGAGCTATGATTTATAGAAAAAAATGGTGGATCCTTTATTTCTCTTAAGCCGTATTGTTATGTTATCAGTCACTTTATCTTTCATCGTACGGTTTCCAATAGTTCAAAGTATAAATAAATTGGATTTCCACAAATTGTTGTTTTCATTCGAAGATGTTATTGTGATATTGAGTTTGGATATAAATTGAAGAGGAATAAGTCTTTGGGCAACTGGTGGAAATGAAATGCCTGGTCAATTCAATTGTACACTATATTTATGGGAAAAATTGATGGTAAAAATTGCTTTCTAATGGACATTTCATTACGTGAAATTGCTCAAAAGTTGCGTTATATACTACAATTAGTTTTAATCTTTCCATTCATATAACATCTTGAATTAGAATAATATTAATTCAATGTCTTCTAGCTTAAATTTGACTTCTATAGAATGGGGGGGGGGGGATGAAAGTTTTGCTGAATTAATTTTTACTTTCACTTTTCCCCCCAAAAATCTCCAATTTTATGATGTTTTAAAATATTTTCAATGGTTAGACAATTTTTTCACTCTTTTCAGATTCAATTATAAGTTTATACGCTAACTTGTATTAAATTTCTCTAAGTAAAAAAAACTGGTAAATCTAATATATTCACAAATTTTCAGAATAAGTGTTAGATGGTGGGGGTGGAGGATTTAACATTGTTAGTTTTGCATTATTATTTTTGATCCTAGAAGCAAAGACTTCTAAATACGATAGACGTAAGTTTTCGGAATATTAAAACTATGTACAACATTCTGTTGCTTATCATAACATAATCCATTTTCTCAAACAATTATTTCAATTACGGAAATATTCCACGCAATTTTACTATGAAATAAGTAATTTTCATTTTTAACATGAACTAATCAAAATGAAGTTATTTTCCGCAGCAAAGATACATCATTCGATAGAAATGTCTTTAAAATAAAGGGAAATAATACGAAATATTTGATCACATTTCAAATTCTTTAACTTTTATTCTTCAACGAATAATTATTTCTGATATTCAATTTTGTAAAAATTTTAATTATGTCACAACTATACATATATGCATTATTAGCATTGGGATATATACGTAGATTTGTTTTGATCTCTTTTTAATACTAGCGTTTAATTTGTCAAATGGTCAAGTTCAATATATTCTCTATACATGAAAATAACTATGGATATTACTAACTCGCATTTTAGATGGGAGTATTTATTTATATCTAGATCTCTATTATAGCTTTAGCTGTATTAATCACACCATAAATGCCTCACAAAGATCTCGTATAAATGGATATATTGAGAATGAAATTCTTGTAAAAGTAACATTCAATAAAGTAACCAATATTGCGGCATTGAATACCAACGTGGGCATTACCTTTTGCTTAGGTTACTTTTTACTACTACCGAGAAATCTGTAGGTCTTTTCTCATTCCTATGGAGTGTTGCCGTTTCTGCTAAACTCGAGTAAGACTCCCAGATGCCTTAGTTTCCCTTTACTAATAATATTTAAATCTTTCTTCTCCTTGCATCTAGATTAGTGGTCACCAACCTTTAGAACTTCATGAACCAGAAAACGTATAAATATATACTTGGTGGACCACTAATAGGGCCTAGCAACTGAACTACTCATTTTCTTAAAAATCAATTCCTACTTAGGTCAACAAAGAAACATTTTATTTTAGTTAATTAAATTTAATTGATGAATTAATATTTGAAAAAAAAAACTGTTTAGACACCAAGTGTTATCCACTACAAGTTTACGAAAACTTATTTGAACTTCAGTGGATGAATGAAGAAATAATTATCTGAAGCCAAGACAAAATTCGTTAGAAAAACATACTGGCGCCATCTGTTGCAACTAACTCTAACTCTCGGCAGATATCATACTGTATAAATTTAAAATTAAAAAATAAAATTAAATTATGGAAAATATTTGAAAAACTGTATTGACATCACGTGTCGTCCACTACAAGCTTAAAAAAATTGTTTGAACTTCATTGGATGAATAAAAAGTATTTTATTAACGATTGAAAACTTGAACAAGATATATATAATATGGGGAGAATGTGAACTATATAATAGTAGAAACTGAAAAATAGAATCATTTTATCACCTACAGGGTTTGATACCTGGTCTCTAACTAGATCTCTAATTTATAGTTAGTTAGAGGTATATGTGTCCGGTAGGAATACCTTCTATTATTCGATTCTCTCCTTTTTGAATTTTCTTGTCTGAGGATTCAGCTTGCTTCAAAGTAAGATCATGAGTAAGTGGTAAAGGGCGTTTATTTCTGAATTGAATTCATCGATGCGCGTAAGGTGTGGGCTTCAATTACACCCAAGCCTGGTGAATCCAGAATATAAGAAGTCTTGTAATGTAAGTCTTGTTCAGAGTTTAGGTCTTGGCTCCTGAAGTTTCTGCGTGTCCTGGATGTGGTCGTACCACTAGCACATTTTCTACAGTAAGCCTCGGATGTTGACTCATGGAGGACCATCATAACTGTATTGTAACTTATTTCTCTGTTTGCGTTTCCATATCTTTGAAAAGGAATTCCAATAAAAGCAAGAACAAACTCGTAACGCAAAGCAATATGAACAAACTGGTGCTATGCCAACAATTCACAATGGTTGCCATCTCACTTTCAAATGGCGCTGGATACATTTGCAAAAATAGCTAAAAAGTTGTTAAGTTCAAAAGGACTTTCTCTAAGAAATAGTAGCCAAATTTTAAAATTATAGTTCATAATACTTTTTGTTACTCGTCAGTTTGAAACTGAACATAATGTCCCAATTTTTTCTGTGGACCATCAAAACTTTGCACGGCTGGCCACCACTGTTCTGAATCACCGATATAGATTTGATACAATTAACGAGATACACTTGAGTAGCAATAAATAAACATGCATTGGTCTAAATGTCTTGTGAACCATATAAACCAACCAACGAAGCATTCATAATTAGCGTTATTATGGACGTTTGAAAAGTATATTAATTCTATGATTGGCTTTGTTAAACGATCTTTGTTCCAAATCGCGACGTCCATTATCAAAAGTCCATTATGTAACAGTAATATGACTAATTTATTAAAAAAAAAGGAAATCACTCTACTATGGTTTTACTTCATTAACCAGCAAAAAATAACAGGTCCGGTGACTGTTCCATTTTGCAAATAATCAATATTAAAAAGAATATTTCATCACACTATAAGGGATACACATCTATTCTATATTGAGGATGATTACACGTATTATAAATACATTTACAAATAAAATATATCTAGTGGCTCCTCACATACGTTTAAATATGTAATAATTATAACCATGTTTTTATTTCTGGTGTACAAATGTAATTGTATCGCATACAAAAAAAAACTTTATAGGAAATCAATAACCTGCCCTTTTCCTATACCTTTCAGCCAGCCGAAACAATGACCTGTTTTTTATTCACAGCTCTTATCGGAAGCGAAATTTATCGATATTAAGAAGTGGGAAGTTGGCGTATGTTTCACGGTAGCCTTTCTTATCGCCCATTGCAATATCCATTTTCTATATTTGGAGCTTTTCAAACTGGTTAAGAGAAAAAATTCCTCCTACACACACACCTTCAAAATTTTATTTTCGTTTTGGGGTCAGAGCAGTCTCGGAGAAGAGTTTTCCTTTGAGCATTTATTTTAATAATACATTGCATTGTTTATTATGTTTTTATTTTTTTAATAATATATAAGATTGTTGTTGTCGTGTATGACAAAGTACAAAAGTGCAAGGTGCTAGATGGCAAAACCTAGGGGGTACTTTATTGTTGGTATTTTGATCACAGAAATGTCAGGCCTCCACCAGTGCTTATCGTTCGGTCTCGGTAATTCTGTATATCCCTTAATCTTGAGATTCAAATTGGGATTGAGTTTAGTCCCCTGAAGACAAGAAAAATGAACATTGTTGTCATAAATGCGACAGGATAGTTCGTCGATTTTCCTCTGCGTTTAAGAATATTCAGTGTTCTCGTAGCATACTTCTCGGAGTGTTCCCGGGCATCAGAACACAACGCGTTGGTTATCCCGGACACGGTAGCATTATTATCAAAATATATTGCACTTATCATAAATGAGGGTTGCCAGAGCCCCGAGAGGTTGGACTTCTGATCATTTTAGTCGCCTTTTACGACACGCACGAACTTAAGCTTGGACTATTATACTCCGGTCACAGCACCCGGGGAGTATATAAGATTACAAAATAGCGTTAATTAGATTTAAAGTGGGTTTTATCAGTGAGTTATTTTATGAGTAGGGTAAAAAATGATCTAGTTTTACAGATATGTTCCTAGGGGTCACATAGGCCAGTGGATAGGCCTTGACTATCAAGTGTTGGGTGGTATCGAAATCTTGATTCCATCTAACTTGTCATACTACTTATTTAAGATAGCTTTTACATGTTAATTAGACCTCAAACAGTAATGATGGGCTAGTAGCCATAGGCGTGAATTCGGAGACGACGTGCCATAAGTTCTTGACCTAGTGCCATTGAAGATTTGTCTTGTAGAGTAGCCAATGCATGTTCACCCGTTGGTGTAATGTGGTAGTTAAGAACGGTGGTGCCAGCTCATGTGTCGTCCTCGTCACTCGACTGTGGCTCGGAATTACGAGATCCATCACTAACAGCCCTCTTAGTACATGACAGTGCGACGTTAATGAACAGTCACTCAGCATTGTGCCATAGAAGCTTGGGAAGTGAATGTACAGGCAAGTAGTATTTTTAATTATGATAGAGATTCTACTTTGCGATGCAATATGCTTTTTTAAATCTCTACAGCTTAGGTTACTGAAATGAAACTTTTCTCAACTGGGGTATGGATTATGGAAAGTTAAGTGAAATTCGTTCCTTGCTAGTGATAAATCATAATTTTAATTTCTTCATTGAGCCGGCCGGATGGTGTAGTTGGTTTGGCGCAGGATTTGTACGTTTAAGTTTGCGGGTTTGACCCCGACCCAAGTCAGTTGGTTTTTATGATGCAGAAAATCAACAATGTCCATGTCATATTATTATATGGCATGTAATTTAAGGTCCCTGGAGTGTGCCTGTTTGGCAAAGTTTTGTTTTTGGCGAAGTGCCTGTTTGCCTCAGCAAAATTTAGTCCTAGTACTGTTTCGCATCGTCAGAGATCATTTGCCTCCTTCTGGGGAGGAAAATCTATCGTTAAAAATCCCTCCATTCACTCTAAACTAAAATCATGTGTATTAAAATTGCCTCTACAGTCCGGGATCAGATTCCTTAGGGGGGGTTTGGTCGGTACTCTTTTGTGGTCAAACACAAGCGGTCCCCCCCCCTCTTCCACAAACGTTTCCTGCCTTTTTTTTTCTCACCCTCTTTTTTTTTTCCCTCTTAATCTCTAAACCCTATTTATATTTCACAATTTTTTGCAGCTTCCTGGTTTAACTCTTGGTTTACAATATTAGTATACTTTCAGGTTAATTTCCTGTTTTTTTTATTTAATTATATTAGTTTTTGTAGCAAAAAACGATATTTCCAATAAAATCCAATAATCTATATCCCCCCCCTTTTTCTCTCTTTACTTATTTATTTATTTTTAACTGCTGCTATCTTCTTTTATGTTTCTTTAAAAAAAAATGGGGGAGGAGATCTGGAGAAAAAAAAGTAATCCTCCTTTTGATGAATCATTTCCTTTTTCTGAAAACTGAAGAACCAACTGGCAGGAAAATATCAACAGGAAGTGGTGTGTCATCAACTGAAAATTTAATTCCAAAGAAACTATTTTTTTTTATGTAATTATCTATGCTTCCTGTTTTCTGTCTTTTTTTTTTGTCTTTATGGTGCATTTGTTTTGTATACTTTCATTATTTCTTTTGTATTTGTAAAAAAGTTAGAATTGTTTTAAATGTAAACTTTGATTATTTTTTTTTACAATAAAAACTGGATGTGAGGGTGGTTGCCTCCCGAGGGATCGGTTGTAGCTCTAAACCTCTTCGGGTGAGCTCGGTTCCTCTGGGCATTCAGCATCATCCGGGAGGAAACTGGGGAAGGGGGGGGGGTTCAAAATTACATTGTAGCAATAAGTATTTACCTATGTGGTGCCACACCAAAAGGTGATACCAGTTCCCAAAAAATGCACTTGGTCTACAATGATAACATACCAATCCGCAGCCCCGAGAGAAAAGAAAATTCTTCATTGAATGTCAAGTATGAGCGGAAAATCCTCTTGTATTACCATATAGGGGATTATACATCGATTACAGACAATTATTACGTTTCTTTAATATAATGGAAGAATCTGCATTAATCGTCAATGGATTAATTAGACCAAATTTACCACCAATATAGTTTACAACAAATGTTTTTAATACAACACAGCGTTTCTCAAACTGGGGCACATCCTCTAGGGGGGCGAGATAACTGTACGAAAGGAGGCGTGAACATATTGAAAAGTCGAAAACAAAACATTATTTAAAAAAATTATTTTACAGAAAGTAAACAAAATGCATTCTGACATGGCAAAAAATAAAACTAAAGTTTACATGATATAATACACTTATAAATATATCAGTATTGCACAATGTATTTTATAATTAATTTAATACTAAGTTTGCTAATTACCAGCTCCATGGCTTGTCATATATAAAATTATACACAAAAATTAACACTTACTTTGATCATTTGTATGGTTTATAAATAATCCCTTCACTGCCGAATAACAGTTACGCGATTCGCTCCCCAATGTCTCCGTTTTACAAGTAGGACCCCGTATGTGTTGTATTGGGGGGGGGGAGGACATGAATTAATTAGAAATCCTCTGATATAAGTTAACCCTACGCAAACACACTGTCAAGGTCCTTTCATTGCATTCCAAAGCCTTTGGAATCAATTATGGATATTAGTGCACAGAAAGGATCGTACTTCGGAAAGACGTATATGTACGTCAGGGGAATTTAACGCACTGGTTGAACGGGACGTGTATATACACCGGTGGCACGTAAGAGGTTAAAGTCGTATTGTAGCTTTAGCGTCAAAAAAAGTATATTTTTATTCAATTCCTTTATTCTTATTTGTATGGAAGGGGGGGGGGAGGCGAAGAAAATTATGATTGAATATTGGGTCGCAAATATTCAAAGTTTGAGAAGCACTGATATAGCATAACATTTTTGCATAGTTTTAGTCTTTAAACCATATCTCTATTTGACAAATAAGTTTTTTGCCTATAAATCTTCTAGCCTCTCGTTGAATGTGTATTTTACTTATAGAATTAAGTTTTATTTTTACTTCCTTTTTATTCTCTCCCGTCAGAAAAAATCACTTAATTAGTTACATGTTTATTCATGACTCTAAAAAATGATTACATTTTCCTGAAGAAATTTTATCATTTATACTGAATCAGTGACAAAGCAAACGATCATTTTTTTAAAAAAGATTTTCTTGTATTATTTTGCTGTTTAGAATATAACATATATGCTAAATAATTACAAAAATTTAAAAGCATTTTTTTTTCCTTTTAGTTTTCTAATATCCTTTTCAAGCTCATTAAAGCATGGCTAAATATTTATTAGCCACAGCTTATATTAATTTAAAAACCTTTTATTTTCATTCAGAGAAATGGAGAATATGAAAGCTCAAACCAAATGTACAAATATTTTGCCTGTATGAGAAATTGAATTTTTAAAAGTTTTTTTGCTTATCTTAATATTAATAAGCAATTAACGAACTAATTACCATCCATTTATTAAAATCATATACCTGGAAAAGATTGAAAATAATCCAAGTTATGTCACCTTCAAACAGAACAGTTTTTATAAATTTTATTATTAGTTGAAATACCTCAGTTGTTTAGGTACATCATATCCAATGATTATCAAAGGAAATTTCATCTAAGGTTTATATTTTCTTAAGTCAACTGTTCCATTCAAAGAATTCCTTTAAGCATATTCTGAGTAATTAAAATTCTAGGAAGTTATTTTTTGAAGAATAGCAGCTACCTTCAATTCACCAGGTTGATCTATTATGCTCTTAAACTAGTTTTAATTAAGTTAAAACAAATATGAAACGGATATTATCTCTTTTCCAGGAAAATTATTTAATTCAAATAAAGACGATATCTGGGGAGAGAAATAAAGAATTTAAGGTTATATTCGCGAGAAAAAATACTTAATTGGAAATCTTTTATAAGAGAGTGAATAATATGTTTTGATAATTATTTTTGTATTTCAAGATTTTTTCTACTTATTTACTGTAATTTAATAAATTCTATTTCTCTATTGCTTGAAAGCGTCACTCTGACGGTCTATATGTTATCAAAATGTGTTTAAAGATTAAAATAATGATTTGCTCTGTTTATTCCATTTACATAAAAAAGTATCTCGTAACAAAATGTAAATTATCTCATTTATATTTCTTAAAAGAAAATGAAGCGCTTATTGTTAAAATTACGAATATATACTGCAATCGGATCTCTTTTTAACGAAGTCGCTAATTCGCAAAAAAAGTTCATTATATGTGGAAAATTCGTTGTATGAAGGTTCACCTTTCAATGTACTTTATAAACCACATAAAACAAATTTTAAATTCACAAATACTATATATTGAAATACAGTAATTATTCACACATTTTTGTAAATTAATATCTATTTATTTTATTAATATATCTTACTCATCAACAAAAGAAAAAAAAACTACAGAGAAAACAAGAAAAAAGAATGGCGAGGAATACACTGTATTTTCAACATTAAGAAAATTTTATTCTAAAATTAAGGAATTTTAAGGATATTTTCTAACTTAAAGCGTACAAGTAATTTAAAACACATACATTATTTTATAAGTAGAAATTCTCTAAACATACAAATCCATATGCGTCCTTAAATTTAATTACTCATAAAATCTGTTAATTTTTTTGAATTTTTTTTTGAAAAATGCTTTGTTTTATAATGCTCCTTGAGCTATAAGAAATAAATTTACCAGTACGGCTGATCAACACTACAAATGAATGCGAGACTAATTCATGGATTAGGGGAAACGAGACAACGAGACAACTCCACTGAGGGTGTAAGGGGATATCGAAGATGTTTCTTGTGGACTAGGCAATGAGGGGGAGGTTACATTTGAATTAAATGCTCAGAATTATATTCCTCTAGGAGAGTTAGTCATAAAAAAAATCAGTTCAAGATTTATGATCACTATAAAACGTGTTCAGAAATAACACCTGGAAATGTTCACAATTACTTTAAAAATGGGGAGAAAAAAAACTGAATCATAAGAAAAAAAGTTCGTTATGTAGAAAATGCACTTCGCTATTGGGAGGTTATATTACGAGGAAAATCGTGAAAAATGTTCTTGGTTTCAGAAGAAAGTTTGTGTTTTAGGAAGATTCATAATATGGAGGGTCGATTGTATTTTTAAAGGTAAAAGATTTGTTCATAAATTACGGATATTATACTATTTTTAAAGGGGTAAGTAAATAGTTTGCTTACAGTCAACAACAACTGTACAAGATTATGGAAGCCCATTTGGCCATGGCAGCCTATTGGTCATGGTAAAAAAATCTTGAGAGTGGCATTGTTGAATAGTAGGTTGGAGTTCTGATGTCACTGAAGACGATATGTATAGAGAACCTTTTAATTTGTCGTACCTAAAAGCCCTCAAATTGGTTTGGTATAGAATCTATGAGAGAGGGATGCCAGTTGAGGTGTTGTCCTCATCACTTGATTGTGGTTCAAAATTACAAAGGGCCGTCACCAATTGCCCTTACATTGCCTCAGAGTGTGTAATGCGGCGTTAATAAACATTTACTCTCGAAGCCCATTTAATTGGGCATTCAGCAGGTAGATGAGTAATGCTTTCAAAATTTAATAATATTTGGAATAGAAGTTATATAAAACTGGGAAATGTAATATCTTCAAGTAGTAAGGACGCTGTATCGGACAGGTGTGTTAACTGTGATAGAACAACTTGGATATAATCTTCCTCTCTTAAGTGTGGTTCAAAGGAATGATATGAAGCCATTGGTTGTTACGTAATTCTGAAAGATAACTGCAAATCTACCAATTATTTTCAGACTTAATACCTGTAGTCTAGTATTCAAGATCACGAAATCGTGTCAAGAGTTCGAGCCTAGTACCGTTGAACATCCGCTATGTACAGGGGGCCAATGCACGTTAAATCTGTAAAGGCTCAAGCATTCTCTTGCTGGGGTTATGTAGGAGTTAGGACAATGGGATGTCTGCTCAGGTGTCGTATTTTTCACTTGACCATGGTTCAATATTACGAAGTCCTTCGCCAATAGCCCTTGAGCAGATTTATAGTGGAACGTTAATATAACTCACTCAGACTGCCATCCTTAAGGTCTTTGGGATTTTTGTTATTTTAAGAGTTACAGTATTGTCCAAACATTTTTGCGGAAATATGTATGGTTTGCTAACAATCGTCATAAAAAAAAATTAAAGATTCTCGAAGCTTCAAGGTTTAACATATGGCAGCGGTAGTCTAGTGTCAAGGTAATGGACTCGTGGCTGGTACTCGAGCCCAGTATCACTGAAAACCCACCGGGTAGGCGAGCAATAGATTTTAAATCTGTCGAGAGCTCAAACGTCCTCCCATTGGTGTGGTGTGGCAGTTTGAAGAGAGATGTGCCAGCTCACGTGTCACCCTCGTCACTTGACCATGGTTAAATGACGAGGTCTGTCGCCAAAAGCCCTCGTGTTGCTGAACAATGCGACGTTAATATTCACTCACTCAAGATTTAACAAATTATTTACTGAAAAACTTTGAAAAGCTCATATTTTTGATAGTACAATAAAAATAGTTCTTATCTGTTGTAAATTATATTTAGAAAATATGCAATTTATTTCCACTGGAACGAAATCGAAACGATTTTCCTCGAAGAAACGAATCTTATTTATAGCTGACCAATGCATATATATTTCAGTTATCCTAAGCATAATCAATTTCTTCTGTACAAAAACTACGATATGTAGCAAATTTATTTTGATGGCTATTATACATATATAGATAACTATAATTTTTTTAAAAAATTAACACTTCGTGTAGAATACTTGTTTAAGCTCCCAACTAACCTCAATAAAGTAGGGGAAAATACTTGGCTTTTTCTTTTCCTCTTACACCTAAGTAGCACGTCGGGCTCTCAGTTTAACGTACCACTTTGGGCAATCACGTACACTATTTCTTGCTACTTACCTTCGTTACAGTCTGATTTATCTCTACTTTCATTAACTATCTTCCACTCGGTTAAGGTTGACCCCGATTCGCTTTCTGCTGCTAAAAGAATCTAATGTTATTCTAAAACATAATTGGAATGTTTCTACGAAATAATTGAATCGGTAACTATAGTTTAGAACATATATTCCCAACCTTTTTTGAACTGGAACCCCTTTCCTAGTAAATATTTCGATACCACTCCCTTTTCTAGTGAATATTTTGATACCGCTCCCTCCCACTCTAAAGAAATAAGAGTGTACATAATACATGTTAAAAACAAGAGTTAAGTTTTAAAAAAATATAATAGAATATATTTTTTAATTTTTTTCTAAAGCCTAATTTTTTACTAGCGAATCTGAAATAGCTATTGCCACAAATATATTTAAATGTGTAATATTATATATTTTAGTCATAGATAGGATGTGTGTGTTGCTGTAATTGAAACGCTACTGAATTTCTTCTTCATTTAAAAGAGTGGAATAAAAGTTTTCGCTTACCAGTTATAAAGACAGGGAGGGGTTTTGATGATACGATGTAATTCGTAACAAACTATTGCTTTCAAAATAAATATAAATTGAAGGTTTCAGTCTTTATAGAATCACTTTAATTCTTGGTTAACATATTTAATTATTTCTTTGATAATATACGAAATGAAATGCAGTGGATGAAACATTTTCCCTACTGTTCACAGACAAAGACAACACGTACACTACAGAAATCAAAATACACTATATCATTCAATTTAATGTAGGTCTGAATGTAATGAAATCTTTAAATTTTTCAACCACTTCCCGAACTACCGAAATATGGGAATTTTCGTACATGCGATATAAAGAAATGATTTAAATACATACAATCAACATAAGGTAAACAGTATTCAAGTTTAATTTTTTTGTCCATAATCAGTGTGTTTTTTTTAGCCTTCTTTGGACTATAGTTGGTTTTCTGCCATCGCAACGCCCCTTAATTTTCTCTGGATCTCTTACTGCCCCCCTGAAAGCCTCAAACGCCCACAAGGGGACGCTATCGCCCACGTTGAGAACCTATGACTTAGAACCTATTGCTTGTTAGTCTGTCTTGATTTGAATAGTGTACAAGAGTAAAATTATCCATTTATGTTCATTTTTTCATATAAGTATTCAGCAGTTATTTCATAATTTGGGCTTGATTTTAGAACTAGAAGGGATTCAGTATTGATTTTACTTCATTTGTATTGTTCAGCAGAACCGATTTCAGTGGAATTATCAATCAAGACTTATTTTTTCTATTATGAATAACATACCTTGATACCATTATAAAAGTTCTAGCGGCATTAGCAATCTTAAATACTAGTTTTGAGACTTTTGGGATATTTATCAATTATGATGAATTTAGACTATTGATTTGTGATTTTCCTATGCCCTACGTGCTTTCCTGGTGCAATTTTAACTATTGTAATCCCTTAAGTTTATACATGATTTAATATATTATGTCTACATATTAAATTACAGCTATGCTGTACAAGATTACTATTGTCTTTGATATATGCTGACTATAGGCATAATGTATAAAAATAAGAAATATTAGACAAATATATACTTTATGCAAGCAATTTATTCAAATTCCTTTTTGTTTTTTAAAGATTTGTCATGATTAGTTTGTTTGAATAAATTAAATTATCATTCAAAATAAATCAACCGCTCTTGTAGTATAAGCTCTTTAAGAAACTCTATATACTTTGAATTATATACATATAGATTGAAAATTCTTGATACACTTATAAATTCTAAGAATGAAAATAGAATTTTTAATAATAAGTAACACTTCTCATGGATATAAAATAGAACTCGCGTCATTTATATCAATACCGAGGCTTATGGTATCTCAAAATTAATAACATAGTTTCTATTTCTAACAGTATTAATTAAATGCATTGATAGTACAATAAGGTATCGTTATACATATCAATCTCGTTACGGGAAAAATAGTAATGGCGTACAAAATAAAATTTATTGAAGCTCTATAGAGGAGTTAGTTTCCTAAGCATTTTGTTCAATGGACTCTTCCCCTCAGAAACTTACCTTTCTTGGGTGAGTACTTAACTTATAACTCCAAGGGGTATATGAGTGATGTATTCTTTCCCTCTTGAGTTTACTGTATGTGATAAATAAGAATGACAAGCCCTTGGGATGTCCTGAGGATATTTCTCGGTTTCGATTCTTTTTCCTTGTCATTCCATTTTCCCCTCCATCTTCCACTCCATTTCTTTCACTCCGTACAGGCTTTAGTCTAGATTACAGCTTCACATGTTTTTATGTTTTGCAAATATTGAACAAAGATATACCTTTGCACCAATAAAGTCAACGAATCACGCATCCTTTTTCCAGAAAGTGAAACAACATTGGATGTACCTTTTCCTTATACACATACATGCTTTACATATAATATAAAATTACGATAGAAATTATGGATATTGTAGTTGAGGGAAAGAACATGGTCGTAAAGGTTTGGTTCATGATATTTAAACTGAATTGTTAGTTCGTGTTCTACTTCCATCAAAAGACCATTGGAAGAATAGTGGAAGCTATTGAACATTAAATTGATCCGATCCTTAAAATTATCATGTAGTTTAGATGGGAAGTTAAGAAAGGAGGGTGAGTGTTGCCACAGCTCAAGTTTATTTTATTTTGTTTCTTGATAAGAAGAGAGAGTGCTCATAATTATGAAACTCCTCACCAAAACTCTTCACGTTAATTGAAATGAAATGCTAAAAAGTTAACAATATTCGAAAAACTAAATTGATTTAAACAGATGATGTAAAAATACTTTTATTGGGTTTTACCACATTAAATGCAATGCTGTTAATTTCTACTTGCACTATTATAATAGAAAAATACTAAACACACACACACACACAAATTAAAGTAGAATTTTGTGTAGTAATGTGACACAAAACACAATGTTTAACTGAAATAAAATTTATTGAAATAATTATGTAAGAATTTTAATGACGTGCGTGGATGTAGCAAATGCTGATGCACATTATTGCATACACTTACAAGAAACTAATGCACTTAATTACTTTTTACAGGAATAGAAATCTGTTTATTCTAGCCAACTCCTGTTATAAGAACACTTAAGATTACCACTAATGCATACCAAACCAAATATAAATTCATACAGTTTCTGTTAACACTCAGCAAATAACATTTTACTTTAAATGTTGCATGTTAAAGAAAAAAAACTTTTAACTTATATATATGTATGAACAATAATTTAAACACATTATGCAATTTTTGATAATACGAAAAGCGTATTTTCAAAATATTTTACATGTATAGTTTTACGAAGATTAAAATAAAAAGACACTAACTCAAATCTGTTTCCTTGCCTTGCTTGTGGCCATGAAATCAATAGACCACTTTCTGAATCTGGAACTCTTTTCGTGGGAATGTAGCATCTGTGAGGTAATTTCCCGATAAGAACTTTGCAGCGAGAATTAATTCATGTTTGGAACCATTTTTGACGGTATTTTCTATACGGAAATATTTAAAGGAAATCTTCCTCTTTAATAACGAGTCACTTTTATTTCGTTACTTAAATCACAGTGATTATTAAGTAAAGCTTTTTGTAGTTGGGATATTGTTTTGCTATATGGTAAATATTTGTGTTCTTAAGATATATTATGAATATTGTTACTGTAAAGGGACTTTTCGGATTTATTGGCTTAAGAAAGTTTGTTCAATTATTTTATAGTTAGGCGATAATATTTTCCTTTTTGAAAGATGTATTCTAAGGTTTGTTTTCAAAATTTTTCTTTTTTTAAAGGAATTCGTGCACAGTCCTTTTAAGCAAATAAAAATCAGTAAATATAAAATTTATTGAACAGTTTGTGTGTGGCGTGTGTGCGAGATGGTGTGTGTGTGTGGCGTGTGTGCGAGATGGTTTGTGTGTGTGGCGTGTGTGCGAGATAGTGTGTGTGTGGCGTGTGTGCGAGATGGTTTGTGTGTGTGTGCGAGATGGTTTGTGTGTGTGTGGCGTGTGTGCGAGATGGTTTGTGTGTGTGTGGCGTGTGTGCGAGATGGTTTGTGTGTGTGGTGCAAGCTCTATACCGATAATTTACATTTTGGAAAACATATAGCATTTTAAAATTTGTATTCCTAATAACTAAATCTAATCTTAGAGGGTATTGCAAGCTCAGATTTATTAGAAAACGAATCATCTGTGGAATTCAAATTACTAGTGAAAATAATTTTTGCATTCCTAAATAATATTTTACAGAATATTCTTTTAAAGAAATAAATGAGCAATTCATGGGTAATGAAATGCTACATTAGAAATTATTGAATTCATCCTAGTATTCTTAAGTTTGAGCTTCTGTCAGACAAATTCGAAAGATGCTTAAATCATTTCCCTCTCAAAGCTTCTGCATCACACCACGTAAAGATTTAGTAGCTCAGTTTAAAGCGCAGCAACCTGTATTATTTTATACAAATGTCATTGTTATAAAGGAAACTCTAACTGTACTCATTCGCGTATTTCCATTAACCAATCTCTGATGCTGCTTCAGTACGATATTTAATATGAATCCCTCTTGTGAAAGAGCCGTGGTATATGAAAAGGGTATTATTGTTTTAGAAGTGTAATGAATAAATAGGGAGGGCAGATGAGAGACAGGATAAACATGGAATAGAGGAATTAAATGGTAAGAAGCGTTACTGAAGTCAGTGCAACTTTATCATAAGTGATTTAGTATTCGCCCACGTGAATAAAATCCCATTATTAAAACTACTGTTCAGAAATCTCAAGTAATTACTATTTTAATCCTTATTTGATAGAGTTGGCTAAGTTAAATCGCTCCACATAATTATTATAACTATAAATTGTTTAGGGATTAAGTTTGAAGTTTATTGAGTAAAATGTATCATTGTGTACTAAGACACACTTTAAACTCATAATATTCACTCAAAAGGAAGACGTAATTATTAACCATTTCAAATACGTCCTTTCGTTAAGCACATAGCATGTTTGAATATTTATTTTTTAATCAGTTAATGGAAATTTTAGAGGTTTCGATTCCAGAGTTTAACTGTTTCATAAATATTCATTTTTATGGTTAAAAATGTAGAATGTTAGTTTTTTTCATGGCATCCTTAACCCCTTAATTTACCCCTCCCCCCTTCCGTCTCCCTCAACCGGTGCGTTGATTGCCCCGGATGTATATATACGTCTTTACAAAATACACTTTTCTTTGCACTGTTGTCAGTAAAACTATTCTGATGGCTTTGGAATGCAGTAAAAGGACATTGACAATGTTTGGGAAGAGTATATATATTTCGGAGAAAAATCTGTGCTTGTGTCTTTTCTTTTCCTGTTAATACGCCGCATACGCGCGTCTATGGGAAGCAGATGCACTGGAGAGCGAATCGCGTAACTTTAATCGCAGTTAAGGGGTTAAGATATATATGTGGTAGTAACTTGGTCAATAAATTTTAGTGTATTTTGAGTTTAAGTTACCACCAGGGGGATAACACAAAAATGCATACATTTATTATTCTCGAGAACGCGGCAAAACCCTCTCCGTAGTTCCTAACCTCGAAGTAACGGCTCGAAACTGTGAACCAGTAGGTTTGCCAGATATCATGTAAAATATATACAGTGAAATTCAACAGAGTCAGTGGCCACATATATTTAAAACTTACTAAATTCAAGAATTTTAAACCTTAGTCTAGATCTTTTAATCTGACCAAAGTTATCAATTAAAATATACGGTGTGAGTAACCTTGAATAATTCTAGTGTGAGGGTTATATATAAAGACATCGGCAATTCAAAATCTATTGACATTTTATGAACTTCCTAAATAAAACTTTTATTCTTGATATGTTATATCCTTTCAAACACATTACTTTTAATTACTTCAAAAAATTAATCTCGATAAAATACAATTTGCATATCCGTACACTTCTTTTTTTTAATCTTTAAAAATGATAATCGCATAAAGTTTAAAAACATTTCAAAATTAAACACATTTAATAGAAAAGCATTTAACAGGTAATTTTAACTTCACCTTGTTTAGAAAGCATATCGTCTAGATGTGATATTACTTTAATTGAACTTCTAGAATCCAAATCACTTACAGTATCGAAATAATAAAGAAATTCTAAGGAATCTACTTCAAATAAATGTTCTAAGATTTAGTGAATAGGATTCCTCTGCTTGCCATAATTCACCTTCTGGGTAACCTCGTAATTCTAATTACCTTCAATTACCCCTGCAATCATCTTCTAATCTTTGAACATCAAATTAAGTGCTGAAAGATTACATTTAATTGCTGTTTTCTTAGAAATAGAGTTGAAATACTTTAATTTGAAGGGACTAGCTTTTAAAGAAAGATTTATTAAAGAACTTTCCTTCAAATCCTTTTGAACATTACTTCCGAATTAAACTATTCCCAAAAGAGATATTTCAACCACGTTCTGCACCTGTAAGAATCATATTATACAAGGGAAAAAATTCATTTTCCAATTCTTGATCTTTCATGGATTTTGACAAGGCAAATGCGTCAAAAATTGGGTTTAAGTTCCTAAGCTTTTGCTCTGAAGCTTATCCTATGTCTTTCAGTCAGTTTATAAAAGGAGCTAAGGCTGCAATTCCTTATCAAATTTTCCCAAATGCTGACTCGAAATGTCTGACATCCGTTAGTTCTTTTTTACTGATTCGTTGATTTAATCTTGTATAAGGCGAACTAGAGCGTGATGTCTAGCGCTCGCGAGTTTATTTAATTTTCTAGTCCTTGGCAAACCCATTTTTAAAGCCACATGTTTCTGATGCAAGTCCTTGAATAATTCTTTGTAAATATAATGATTGAGTGCTTTCTCCACTTTTGGACAGGGATTTTTAATTGACTCTTCAAATTTTATTAATGAAGTTAATGGGGAAAAAGAGGAGGAATTCTACTCAATCGAAGAAATAATTTATTTGCGAAACTAATAGCTTTTTTAATTAAAACAGGCAATCGAGTAAATTGAGTTCATACTTCTTCTTTAGTCCATAGGTTTCACGAGGAGAATAATTATAAGTAAATGGATATTTTTAAAGATTTTTAATGTGTTTCGAAATAATGTGCAAAGAAAAACTTGGATTTAAGTAGGGAAATATACTTTGTAGAGACTAATTATTCTATGCTTTAAGTTGTATTTATTGTGTGAAATCCTAACAATGCGATTTCTTTCAAGAAATCACTTGAGGTCATGGTAGTGTGTTGTTCAAGGTCATGGATTCGGGGCTTGCGTATCATGATTTTCTGCCTAGTGCCGCTGAAGACCTGCCGTGTCGAAGGGACCGCTGCACGTTTTATATGCTGAGGCTCGAACGACCTCCCCGTTGGTATGTTGTGGAAGTTAGGAGAAGGCGCCAGGTCAAGTAACCGTCCTTGTTACATAATTATTAGTAACATTCACAAGCTCGATCATTACGACTCCGGACTGAAGAAATATCTGAAGTACAGTTCAAGACGAAGAACTAAGAGAAACAACATTAAGAACATTGAAATGTTTTATTATATCTTAAATATGATATTAAGACATATGTGTGTGGCATACGTATGCAACAAACGTTTTTGTGTGGTTCAAGTTTGTGCCAAAATAATTTATTAAAAAATCATGGTTAGTGTGTCATGAGTTCGATCCCAATACCTCTGAAGATCGCCATGTAGGGGAGCGATGTACGTTAAATCTGTCGAGAGCTCAAACTTCCTCCCGTTGGTGTGGTGTGGTAGTTAGGAGAAGGGTTGCCAGGTCAGGTGTCGTCCGCGTCACTTGACCATGGTTCACAATTACGCGGACCATCTCCAAAAGCCCTCGTGTAGCTGAACAGTGCGACGTTAATATTCACTCACTCACTCACTCGGACTGAAGAAATATCTGATGTACAATGCCCTGTTCAAAGCGAAGAACAAAGAGAAACAGCATTAAGAACATTGAAATATTTGATTTTATCTTAAATATGATATTACGACATGTGTGTGGCATACGTATGCAACAAACGTTTTTGTGTGATTAAAGTTTGTGCCAAAATAATTTATTAAATGCTTTCAGCATTTAGTATATTATTTATTTTTGAATAGATATAATTAGTTTTATTCATTGAGATGATCATCAAAGAATGGTTCAATTTCCCTATGTTTTTTTTTCAATATTTGGATTAATATATGAACTTGTCTTTTTTAAAAAACATTTTTGGAGCGCGCCTTACTATTTTTTCTTCCCTTCTCCCTTTTGACGCATTATAGTTTGTTTTGTATCATTTAATACCTAAAGACCAATGAATGCTTGGGTGCTATTTAAATAAGTATATCTATCTATTACTTCGGTAACAATCCATTATTTCGATAGATAGGTAATGCTATAGATAATACAAAAAGTAAGAGTTTCAGGAACAAACACTGTACCATATCAATACTTAAGATATTATATAATGCTTTAATGTCAAATATCACCATTAAAATGATTAAATCATCTTCAAACGTAAGTATAATGTGATGCATCCGAGAGATGCTGTGCGCCTATGGATGGAATTTCTTGAAGTGCGCTTAGCGGAGTATTAATCCTTTGTTTTTATATTACTTATATTTTATTCAATAAAATCTTTGTTTCTTATTATATTATTAGTTTGTTACATTTCATAATTTGCCTCTTGTACTGCGCTACTAAATCCAGAGTAAAGTTGGTTTAAATTTTAACTTCAAGTCTCCGTTTAAATTATTTTAAAAATTCATCTTGTAAGAATGTAGTATGTCTTATCTAATTATAACAGTAATAGTTTAAAAATTTGATAAGGTTTATATAAGCACTCTGTTCCCTAATTTTAAAAAAAATGATGGTTATATTATCAAGATATACGCAAATACTCTCGTGTATAGGTTCTTATTACAAGATCCATTTTAATATAGCGTACTAATGAACCTGAAAAATATTCATAGCTATCATTTAAAAATAGTAATGATTTTTTAAAATAAAATTTTAAAAACAATTTTCATTGAAGCGCAATTTTTTTTATAAATCTCTAGACTTGTTTAATTTAAATGTAATGCGTATTTGTATGTTGAAAAGTTAGAGCCTGATGAATATAAAGTGCTATTGAATATGAACTAAAAATATTTTTTTTTCAAAAGAAATCCATTAATTGAGGAGGCGTAAATTTGGGTTATATTTTTTTTAAAAGCGAAGTAATTTTTTTAAACGTATGCACATGCACGGACACGCACATAGACTTTATTACCGTATTAATTTATGAAATTGGCAAAATCCAATATTGTACTTAATCAAGTATTCATACAAAGAAAAACAATTCATTTCTATTAAAAATAAATGTTAGGAGGTCTCACACACAAATATTGAAGTACTTTGAATATTATCAAACTAGTAATATTTTTATTTTTTGTCCTTATTACTATCTGTTATTCCACCTATATTGCTAAAATTCGAGCAAATTTAATTTTAAGTAATTTTCTGTCTCAAATATAGAACATGCTAAATTTAGGTAGATTAAAACATTACTGTATATTATACAGACTTATATTATTTTTATTCATCACATTTTTTAACTGTTTGATACTTTTAATTTTTATTTTTTTAAACGAAATTGACTAAATCATATATAATCTTCAGTTTATGACTGCTATTCCGATAGAAATTCTATTTCGATTGAGGTGATGTGATGGAAATGGCATATTTAAGCAAATGGTAGAAAAAGCATTCGTTAGTATATATAACTTCATTGTTATAGAACGCTGAATCTCTTTAAGGTTTTTGATTCTTTTGAATGAAAAAAAATCTTTCTAAAAATGCTGTTCCTTAAATCTGTTCTATTGACTCCGACTCATCTGTAAATTGTAAGTGAATGCCTGAATTTCCATTTCAAGTAAAGTGGAAATTAATAAACAAATTATAATACACAATTAAATTATTAATTCCTTTTTGTAATGTAAATAGTATTTAAGAATTCTTTGAATGGGAGAGAAAATGGTTGAATTATAATAAATTGAAAATTTGTGGTAATCTAAAAACAATATTCTGCAAAATTATAAAGGTTATAAAGACTTTCGGGAAACTGTCATATTTAATAGAAGAAAATATTTCGCGCACAAGCTTTGATTTCATCTGTTTCTAATTTTAAAACATTTTATTAATATGGTACCTGAAAAATAAGTTATTAAAGAAATCTATACCATACACAATAACTCAAAGAAAACATATATTATTGAAATTTTGAACTGTTCAAAATTTTATTAAATCATTCATTACTTTTAACAAATAATTCAGTAGATTATCTTAATGATTCCTTTCTGACATTAAGCATTTGATATTGTAAAATTACAGATAAATGTAGAGTTCAAAATACATATTAAAATTGTCAAATGAATAATCTTGTATAATAAAAGTTTTTCTTTTGATTTCTTCTCAACATTTCAAGTTATAATATACATTTTTTTAGCAAAAATGCAGTACATATTTTCTATCGTTGAAATTTTTTGAAGCATTAGTAAAGGAGCATTTGTTGCATTTTTACGCAAAAATACATCTAATGAAGGAAATTGAAGTATTAGAAAAAGATCATAGCTTTGCACGATTATGTAAACACACACAAAAATATTAATCAATGTTAATTGCAAAACTTGCATCATTAAGCCTTGTTGAAATTTTTGTTTTTCTAAAAAATATCTGAAATTAAAAAAAAAAACAGTATTCTTTCTGAAAAACGGAGTAATGGTTTTTAAAAATACATAGTTTTAAACATTCAGCTCAATTTTTCAGGCATAAAAACAAGGTTCTTATATCATTATTTGCGAGTTACGCATCCATTGTAGTGTTACCACGCCCCCTTAGGAGGAGGAGCACCCCATAGTTCGAGAAACGCTGCGTTAATAATCAATATCAACATTCTAATCAAATTGTGGGTTCGAAATTTTTTTGTATAGAATGATGAAAACAAAACTGAATCTGTCTTTATAATCAATAAATTACACACGACCCTAAACATCTTTTGACCATACATTAAAATTAAAAGGCGCTTGCTGACAATCCTTCTACTATAACTATATTCAAAATATTAAATCGAACTATTTTAGAATGATGAAATGTAATGAAAGATTTATTCTACATCATAAGTATTTTAGAAATTTTTTATAAAGTGCTAGTTTTAAATATTACATAAAAAGCATAACTTCAGATACATATAAATGTAACCTCAAATAACACTTACAGAATTAGATTTGAATAAAAAAAAAAATCTGCATTTTATATACGGAACACAAATAATTTATTCTGAGAGGATAAATTGTTCCTATATTACTTTTCTGTATACCTTATCAACGATGTTTTCATAGATTTGTTATTGTAAGTAACTAGGGGGATACATTTTCACAAAAATATATCAAGTACTCTTTTATTACAATGGAAAAATTCGATTTTCAATAGTTTTATTACTGTCCGTACAATTTGAAACGTTCCTTTCATTCGGTTCATTTTGAAAAGTAGCAATCAAGTTGTACAGAGTTATTTACAAGCAACCATTATATTGCTGCATCAATATATCCTTGTATAGTAGTACTTCTTGAATATCCAAATATTAGGTTTTTACGTAGATGTCAATTCTTAACCTGACCCATATTCAGAGAAACTGTATCAGCAACGAAATTCTTGTAAATGATTTCAAAAGTGTAATTAAAACCCAGAGTTAAATACGTTCAAACAATTTGCCACTAAGAATCTTATGAATTAAATCCTCTCACTGACAACTTTTATTTAACTTTGCTAATCCCGTTTAAGTAACAAATTTCGCGTCTGGAACAAAATGTTTCATTAACTTGTTCTACTTTATTTTTCTGAGCGGTTTAAATTGTCCTCTGAACAGATTTATTTTTGTAGTTCTTAACAAAAGGGTAAAGTTTGTAAATCCCAGTTTGTGTAAAGTTGGCACAATGATTCGGTAAGGGTTAAATTCTACAAGTTAAATAAAAGGTTAAAGAATTCCTCACAGAACTGTATAGTTTTCTTTATTTGGGATAAGTCTGGGTTCAGAAAATCTCAACTTTATCAGTGTTTTAACAAATTGACAAATGGATTCCGTCTTGAAATTTGTTCTAAGAGAATTCCCCAAACAACTGCATATTGTCTTGATAAACTTCAATGCGATTTATAAGAATCACATTGTCTATTCAACAATACTTCTAAAACATATTTAGGTACATTTTTATAAGTTTTGAAAAGTCGAATGCCAGTTGAGTGATGCCTTCAACTGATCGTAGTTGAAAATTATGTAGCTTTCCCGAAAAATTCTTTGTTTTCCTTCAAAGAGTAACGTTTATTAACAATCAACCGTGGGGCATTGTTGATATACGTAACACTTTTACACACATCTATCATTTCATTTTAATGTACCCACATTAGGTTATATTAAAATGTAATGATAGATGAAAAAATGGCGGAATCTGAGTGATCAGTCGCAAATTCATGTCTAAGGCTATTTTTGCGAGACGGGGATTTGAATCCTGGAGTGACTAAGGATCTGCCTTTTAAGACAACCGATACTCGTTAAATCTGTCGAGACTAAAAAGTTCATAAGATGGGTTTGCTACGGTGCTGAGCTAAGGTGCAGCGCTGTTGAGGTCACTGGTAAGGTTGGCTTACTCATGTGAAAAGCTGCATTAGGAAGACATTGAAATATTGTTTGATAGGAACCTTGATAGGTCACAGTAATTATGAGAGCCCAAGAAAATCTGCAAGTCAATTGGAGAGTCCATGGGAGTGTGTAGGGGCGCCAGAGTATTGAAGCCAGTAGGTCTCCTGAGCGTCTGTGAAGTTCCTTGGTTTCTCATTTTCGCATCTCTTTAGAGATAGAATACGTCAAACACACACAAGCGACACTTGGGGCAGAATCATTTCGGTTTGGACGTAGCCGGATTACTATCCAGCCATTGGTCCTTGTCACCCTTCACGTGGTGGGTTTTGAAGCCGGAGATAGTTGTTGAAACTGCGCCGGTTACCTCTTTGTCGGCTGGATAAAGGGAGAAAAAAAGGTTGACTTGTCTTAAGACATAAGCGTCTGAGTGTCCGATCTTGGATACTACTGACCGTTGAGATGTCACTAGTTCCCTAATAGGAAATGGATCCTTTGGTGGGAGACCGCTGCAGGTTACTCTGAAGTTAATCAGTTTAGATATTGTCCTCATTACTTGATGGTGGCTCAGAATGGCAAGATTCATTGTGTGTGCCTATAATTTTTATATTGTTTTCTAATACGACCGTAATATTATCCTGGTTGCTGCATTTTTTTATTATCCAGAGAAAAATATGTGTCGGTAAAAATAATGGGGCTTCTGCATGATTAATATATCATCATATAATATAATGTGGATGTTAAAAATGTGTTAATAAAAGGGTATCGGCGTAATTTGATTTAATTTAATCCGGTCTTAGCCAATAACCTTTTTGCCGTTTTAGGGCAATGATAATTTGATCCAAACTAAACTACCACAGCGAGTTGAATTTGATATTTGCTGAAAGCCATTGTTTGACATTCAACTCCATTAAATATTGGTTGCGTAAAATAAGTTATTAATACCGGAGATTAGTCATTGGAGAATTGATGTCACCTAAACGTCAACTTTACAAATTCTGATGCAAAAGGTATCGGCTAGGAGAAACCTTTTAATTTTCTTCTGTTTCGACTTAAAATAAAGATTTATTCACGTGTTATCTGTTGTGTACAATAAATGCGCGAGGCAATTGATTTAAATCCGCAATGACTTACAAACTGTCATCAGTTGAATTAGGGCTGAATTGCATGAGGCATTTTGGTTAAAATTTGAAAAACGATACCATTAACTTTATATTCTTGTAGCTAGATTTCCATACATTATTCTTTGTTAATTATATTTAAAACATATATTAGGAAAAAAATTGTGACAAGGCATTTTGAGATGGCTAGGTTTTCTTTATTCAATTTTCTTGACTTCGATTCACAATTGTGGCTGCAGTAGCCTAGTGTGGCCACGGTAGCCAAGTGGTCAAGGTATCGCATTATGGATAGCGTGCCATGAGTTCGAGCCCAGTACCACTGAGGACCCGCCTTGTAGGGAATCGATGCACGTTAAATCTGTCGAGAGCTCAAACGTACTCCCGTTGGTGTGGTAGTTTGGAGAAGGGGTGCCAGCTCAGGTGTCGTCCACGTCACTTGACCATGACTCAAAATTACGCGGCCCGTCGCCAAAAGCCCTCGTGTACCAGAACAGTGCGACGTTAATATTGTCACATAGAAAGGAACAAGGCGATGTTACCCAAAACAAGATTTATTTTGTCGTAGTGTTTTACACGGGCAGCACCACAACTGAAGACCTATCCAGCTGCCATACTTTTATAAACCAGGTGGAGAGTTCTAGAATAACCACCAGCGGAAAGATTAACATAAATTCAATTTACATAATTTGCTAATGTCCATAATAAATAACGAAAGTCATGATTAAATTTAACAAACAAGCATCTGGGAGGCTCGAACCCGAGCCACCTGCATGGTAGAGCAGTGCTCTAACCGTTCGGCCGCTCAGAGCGTATCAGTTTGTGACAATATTCATTCATTCAATCACTCACTCACTCAGTAGCCTAGTAGTTACGGTCAGGAAATCGTGGTCAGCATGTTTCGGATCCGAGTCATGATGCCCCAAAAACCTGCCGTGTAGAGAGGGCTGAAGTTTCTCTCATCTGTATAGATCTCAATATATTTCTTCCGGTGGTAGTGTAGAAAAAGGTTGCCACTCAGGTGTTGACCACGTCGCTTGACTGATGCTCAGAATTTCGAGATCTGTCACCAATAGCCCTTGGGATGCCTTATAATTGGACATTAATATAACTCTCATTATCTATTCATAACATCTTACTTGCACCATAAAAAAAGAAAAAAAAATCATAACATCTTACTGTTGACTTGATGACTGTGTTATATTCGTGTACTAAGTTTAATGGGGGTGAAGGAGTTTGATACCAGTCTGACTTTTCCTCCATTTTAGTTCTAAGCTCGAAATTGTGATCCCCCGAGGTTTAAATCTTATTTTTTTCACTTGGTGTTTTGTTTGGAAAACAATTCCTTTTAGCTTTGATTTTGTTTTCTGCTTTGCATTTTGTACGATATACACAAACTTCCTGATGAATTAACTAAACATTGCTATTTCATTAAACATTCTGGAAATTAGTCGAATTAATAAGGCGTGACATTCAGAAAACCTAGAAGGTCGCCAAGAAATAATTAAACAAAGACTGTTTCTAGAAGCAATTTTCAGAAGATGGCTTTCCAAAATAGCTGATTCGATAGCCTTTTTTGCTGGCATTAATCTTTTTGTAATCAAGGCTATATCCGAATCTTTGCCGACGAAAGATAAATGTGATAGAGAAATATCTAGACCCCTTTTCCGTTTCTTATAGTTATCAATAGTGAAAGAAGAACCTTTTCTCCTTGAAATTGAATTCTTGCTCTTTTCCCATTGTAATAGGATCCAAGGGAATATTATTTCTCCTTTTTTTTTAGTCTTTACTGTCATTAAAATGATTATTTCTGCTTGATAAATGACAAGATTGATCTGTATTTAGGACATAGAAACGAGCAGTTTTGAAAATCTATATCTTTGAGAAATAATGAATGTAAAGAAGCTTTTTCTGTAATTCTAGAGTAGATTTTATGCGATATTGATATCATATTCTTAATGCTATTTAATTGGCAAAAAATGAGGATTTGAATATATTGTATTATAATAACCTGTATAAATACTGTTTATAACTAAAATGTATTTAAATGATGTTATTGCTATCGTTAAAGTATATAATTTCATTTATTTTATAGAATAACTAGACTAGTCAGAGTATATGATAGAGGAAAAATGTAATACTTTGCCTAGTTATTCTATGAAGAAGCTAGTTATTCAATAAAGTAACTAATGATAGGCTGTTAAAGTGAAACAAATTTCAAAGTTATTCTATAATTAAATTCATTATAAGTAACTAAAACCTTTAGATCTCTATTGCGGATGATTAATTGATAAATAATAAGGAAAAGCAGATGATATAACTTATTATTGCTCATATTGCTTACATTAGTTAAACATAAAGGAGAATATGTTTTGCTTCTCTGTTACACAATTTTTGTACTCCTTGAACTTCAAGTATATCATAATGCTGGAGCAACCAAGAGTCACGTGGTACTTTTTCCTGTGTTTTAGCACTTTTTACTTCTACTATCAAAGTTAATAAGTTTTCACGAGTAAGTGCAGCCCTTTTTTCTTTTGTTCCACGTTTTATTTAATAAATATTCAAATTTCACGCATTGAATCCTTCTTAATTACAGGTTAGGCTTCTTTTTCTGCAAAAGTCATAGCTTGAAAACAGGTTGCAAAAAATATTTGTTAATAATCCGCTAACATGTATACACTGCCTAAGTTCTACATTTAAATGCAATGAAATGAACCGTACACACGCGCGCGTCATTGCAAAGCAGCTATAAGCATTTCAAAACTGATTAAAAACAACTAGAATTGGTTCAAAGATCTTTCAAATGCTGTATAGTTCATACTTTAACGATCAAGTAATCATTCTACAGAATACCTAGAATTCAATAATTTAATATACTTTACCTGACTTGTTCAGTTATTTCATGAAATGCCTAGCTATTCTATAAAATGACAAATTTCACACTTTGACGATAACACACATATAAATAAATACAACAAATTAGTCGTAATAATTTTGTGGGAAGTCTTCGCAAAGAACAAGGTCAGGGATTGCTGCTCTGATACCTTCCGAGGATCGTTAAACAGAGACATATTTTGACCTATATAAAATCGAGTTAACCATTTGCGTTATTGCAAAGTAGCTATAAGCGGTTCAAAACTGATTAAAAACAGCTAGAATTGGTTCAAAGAACTTTCAAATGCTGTAGTTCATACTTTAACGATCAATTAATCCTTCTACAAATACCTATAATTCAATAATTTAATATACTTTAACTGACTTTTGTCCAGTTATTTCATGAAATACCTAGCTATTCTATAAAATGACAAATTTCACACTTTAACGATAACACACATATAAATAAATGCAATAAATGAGTAGTAATAATTTTGTGGGAAGTCTTTGCAAAGAACGAGGTCAGAGATTGCAGTTCAGATTCTTTCCAAGGATCGTTAGACAGAGGCATTTTGACCTATATTAAATCGAGTTGGCCATTCAATTCCTCATGAGGCGTCAAAGTTAAATACTAAATTAAACGTTTATCTCGTCATCTGTCTTGATTCAAAACGGCTAATCACGGTTACGGTGGCTGAATAAACGAACGGTGATTTTGAAATCGAATAGAGAATTGAACTCGAAATAATTGGACAATGTTAAAGGGAACTTGAGTTACAATGATTTATCATGAGTTAGTTATGTGGAAGTGTGTGTTAGAAAGTGAAGTATCTTCACATGCGGTGTCTCTCAAACACGAGTACAATCATCACATAGGAATCGTAAAGCTCTAGAATTGTTTTCCTACCGCGAACCATCTAACCTCAAGGGGTCCGAAGAAGTTTTGAGGTGATTTATAAAAAATTGCATTTCGGTGTTGTGTAATACGAACAAAATTAAATTACAAGGGAAATTTTATTGTAAAAAAAAAGCATAGAAAAGCCTAAACATTCCTGGTTAGAGGATGTTCGTATTTTTTAGAACTTTTAATTAGTGTAAAAATATTCAATTCGCATAAAGTTATAGAAGAAATCATTATTTGAGTACTAGCTAATATAGAAAGACGTGTTAGTTTCTTTCAAATCATGAGTAATTGAAACATTATTTATAATCTTTATTGCTCTAATGAATAAGGATTTCTCAAGTACCCAGATTTCCCTACCCGAAAATCTGCGTACAGGCAATCATCTTACATGTTTATGCTAAATTACTGTTAACATCTCGCTTCAGAAAATCAACCTACCTCTCGAGGATTCTTTAAAATTTCCTTATTCAAACGACAACAAAATTCACCTACCAAAAGCCTTCATACACCTACAAAATAGAGCTTATAAAGACCTCTTATTGTGAAATAATTGTAGTAAATTGTATTTTTAAGTAATTATAAGCTTCTCTTAAGATTTATTTAGGATTTCAGATTTGAATGCTTGTGTGATTCTATGGTAGGTAACAATAAAAGATATAGATGCATTACTGAAAAAAAGATAATCTTAGATCTTTAAAAAAGGGGTAATCTTTTTAATCAATTGGCTGAAAGTGTTAAAAGGGAGATTCATTGATTAAAAAAGTGTTTATAAATTAAAAATCTAAAATTTTAAAGTTCAAGCCAAGATCCAGCCACCCATATGCAGAGTCACCTCGAGAATCTTGCTTTGTAATACACTCTGTAAAAATAAATCCAAGACAATAAAGTCTCGAGAATAGCTAAAAGTGTTGCTGATATCTTCCAAAAATATGTGACGTTAACCACAATTCGAAGGGAATTATAGGAAAAATGACTATCATGGGCGAGTTGCATTGAATAAGCCATTCGTCTCTCGAGTGAACCGAGCTAAGATAATTGACTTGGCCAAAGAACACCTAAATAGAACACATAAATACTGAGAAAAACATAATATATTCAGTTGAAAGTAATTTCTGTATTTTCTGCATCAAAGGGCAAAAATTCCTGCACTGATTTTAAGGAAGAGAACATTTTCCGACTGCCAAGCATGGGAGAAAAGGCATTATGGTTTGAAGGTGCATAGGAAGCTTTTGGGTTGGTAATCAGTTGGGTCAACAATGAACAAAATTGATTGCTTGAATATATTGAAGTAAAATGCCGGGCAAGGACCGAGAAACTTGCGGTGGGTGAGAATTTTTATTTTTAGCTGGACAACAATACAAAGCAATTAGCTTACATTATGAAAAAATCATGGCTGTTATACCATGTTCCAAACCAATTCCCTAACCCATCTCAGTCCAAAGACCTAAGCACAATAGAGAGTTATTGGGATTTACTCTAGTGAATAATCAGGCAGCACGTAATAAGATACAAATGCTCGAATATTTCATAGTAGCATAGTAAACAAAAGAACCACAGAAGAGACAACTAAGCTTGTTGAATCCCTGATGAATATGTTTAGTGGTTATAAAAAGATCGGAATAGGTTACAAATTACTAACTTTTAGTTACAATCCATTATTGTAAAGGTTTTTTTTCCAATGTGCAGATATTTGATGAACACCATTTATGTCATACTCATATGAACATTTGTATAATTTAATGTGATGATCAGGTGTTTGTTGCTTATACTTTTTGAATTTCTGACGTTGCTTTTGTTGTCGTGTGTTTTTATCCTGAGATACTTTTGAAAGGTGAGGATGCAAGAACAAAACATACAATACAAACAGAAGAATATAGATATTTATTACAGACGATGATCCCAGCACATAACAGAAGGGGTGCGCTGCTTTCCATTCAAGACGGGAATTCATTTCAGGCGAAAGTCCGACTTCTTTTCCCGAAGATACATCCGCGTCTTATTCGGGATTCGAACTCGAGCCCACTCGGTTACAAGCTGAGGGACATATCCCCCATACTGGCCGGGTGGCTTAATTTACGACGTTAGACTTATCAATGATTCAGAAAGTTTTCATTTAATTAGCGATCTTTGTATGTATATGGAAGCTGGTCGTCTGTACTCGGGCTTTCGGATGTAAATGTATAAACAGTGACGGCTCCTGGAATAAGCAGTGCTACAGCTAAATTCTCCCAGGAAAAAAAACCATTCACTTAACTGATTTTAAAGCTAAAATCAAATTTTCTTTCCAATACACAACTTTTGATTCTTAATGTTAAAGATAATTGCACAAATAATAATTATATTATTCATGTATACATGCTTGTGCGAGTATCTAGGTATTTAAAGTTAGGTCTTAGGGATATACAATAAATAAACGGTTCGTTTGAACTTCGATAATTCAAATCAAGCAATTATCAAATGAAATAACTTCTCAACAATTACCAGTTTATGCGCTTCTCAAATAAAAGTTATATAATCAAATCAAACTTTCCCATTTAGTGAAATTCCCATTCTGAATCTTTCATATGTAAAGCAGGTATTTTATTTATCCCTCCCATTAGTATAGAATAATTCATACGACTGCAAAGTTTGAACATGACCTAAAGTTATGTTAATAAGCCATTACTATAATATATTCATATAATATCTTCATTTCATACGTGTTCACATTTGTCAAGAGAAACACGTCTAGCCAAGTCTAATTGCTATATAACGCTTTCAGAACATGATCATTAGAGCCTCAGCCGAATGTATGCGATAATGTTAAGCCAAATAATAGAACATTCATATTTAAATATACGATTCCTATTATCAATTATAATAATTTTATTCTCAAATATCAATATTTGTATTAGAGATGCAAGTTAATGGCAATTAATTTTTTTTTATATAAGAAATATAAATACTAAGGAATTGAAAGTGATGTGGATATTATATTTAATTAAGCGACATGGAAGTTATTCATGAAATAGCTCTTAGCATATGGAACAAAATTTTTGACTATAATTTCTCATTAAGGGGGTAGGTTCATGAATTTTGACCCCCAAACACATTTTTCACTTTTCCCATTTTAATAAAATATGTATTTCTACGCTTCTAATGGTGCAAAAATTATCATTCTTTGTGCAGTAGAAGTATTTTTAATAATTTTTGAAAATGTTTTACCACCTGTCAAAGTCTACTAAATCCATTAATAAAATCCATTTTTCTCGGAACTAACATTTTTACTATATAAGGAACGTTTGTTTCTAAACTACTGCATTTAACAGCTTATAACTTTGCATAATTAATAATTACACTCTAATACATACTTTAATCGAAAGGATTTATTCAAAAAATATTCTGACTTAATTTATAGCATTAAACATTATGAAATTTCACTGTTTTTGTGTGAGAAAAAAAAACTGATTTGTGCAAAAAATATTTTTAAAAAATAACTAGACATCCTATCCATAAAACCTCTGATTAAAGTATGTATTATGTTCAAAGAATATTCATTAAAAAATTAGAGATTTTTATTCAATAGAATGTTTATAAATGTTCCTTTAAAAATACCTGTTTTAACATTACTGAGTTACAGATCCTGTTTCGTGAGTGAATATTAACGTCCCACTGTTCAGCTACACGAGGGCTTTTGGGGAAGGTCCGCGTAATTTTGAACCATGGTCAAGTGACGCGGACGACACCTGAGCTGGCACTCCTCTCTCCTAACTACCCACCACACCAACGGGAGGACGTTTGAGCTCTCGACAGATTTTACGTGCATCGCACCCCTACACGGCGGGTCTTCAGTGGCACTGGGATCGAACTCATGAGATGCTAGCCATGATCCGATGCCTATACCACTTGGCTACCGCGGCCACTCCTGTTTCGTGAACCTACCCCCTTAAACGAGTGGGATAAGTCCCCCCTAATGTTTTTCGATAAAGCTCTGAAAAAAATTATGCACTTGACTCATTATTCTACAATACTTTAAAGTTGTATGTTTTCTTAAGATGCATTCAGGGCCATAAATCTGCAAAATCATATAAATGTATAGTTTTATGTTATAGGTATTTTTAGGGTGTGTTTTGCTGAAGAGTGAACTTAAATGAAGCGTTAGGTTTGGGTGCGTTACGGTCTTTCGGGTTTAGGGGCGCTCCAGTCGGTAATCATGCTAGGGTCGGCGACGCGTGCTTAGTTTTGAATTGAAAACTTTTTAGGTGGGTGGATTTATATGTAAAAATTTCATGTCCATTTTTTACCCGTAAAGTTTTAGTTTCTTTATTTCAATATTACTCAAGTAATATTCTTTATTTCAATATTACTCAACTCCAGCGAGTGAACGAGAGAAGTGCAAGCGAAAATAATTGAAATTGAAAATGAAAGAGATTAATCTTATATGGGAAAATGAAGATAAGAAAAACGAAACGTATCTATTTTTTTGATTCAATAGAAAGAGCATTTAAGCACAAGAATATGACAAAAATAAAATAAAATCAGAAACTTTATTGTCGTTAAAAGGCGAGATAGTTGCCAATATTTTAAATAATATAAGTTATAACAGCTAAGAGATTACGCGAGAAATAAAAGAATTATTTGCGAAAAAGTACGCACCTTTGACAAGTACGAGCTATTTGCTTCGAGAATTTTAAGAAAACTAAATGGCTTTTAGGGCATAAGTTTTCCTTGCCTTGCATTGTATACGGTGTTATATAAAGGGTACTTACGCGTATTATCGGAACGCTATTGGCGGTGCTACACGGAAGGAAGCACATGGTTACCAATTCAGTGTATCACACATGGGAAAGCTGGGCTGCCAACTTGGCGAGTTATCTTGAAAGATGTTATTGTTGCAATAGTACGTAAGTACCATATAAAAGTGCATATATATAATCTACATAAGTTATTTACATATAAAGATTTTTAAATAATTCAACTTATTGAGATTTAACTCGTCTGTACTCGAACATGAATATATAAAAATGCATAATTATTTAAAGATTGCCCTTTACTGAAAATTCTTGAAATAAACGAATCCACTGAAGAATGGACATAAAAAAGAGAACTACCTAAGGCCCGCATCCAAAAATGTAGAAAAAGAAAACGTAGTACATCCGAACAATTGGATCCTCTTGCCCAGAATAAATCCCAATAAGTCTTACCAAGCAATTAGTTTTCACTTCTATCGTGTGGTCATAAGCACACACACATTTTTTAAACTTAGTGGCTCTTGAATTAGAACATATTTATTAATTGTTTTTAGGAGTGTTATTACAGAACAAGCTATTTAACACACACACACAGCAACTCTTTTGGCAAAAAAAAAAAAAAAAAAAATTGGAAAAATTTAAAATATTTTCCTTTTATGGAAAATGTTTTATAATCTTTGACCTATATATATTTAAAGCCTAAACTACAATTCCTGCAATATAAAATCTAGAAATGGATATATTTATATTTTGATATATCAGAAGAGAAATTTTAACAGAAAACACACCGGTTATTTCGATTGATAATAACTATGAAATGTGTTTTTTTTCCAAATGTCCCAATTTAGTTTCTATAGAGAAATCTTGGCTATATATAGGCAAACTTTTATCATTAGATAAGCTTTTTCTATAAAGGGAATATTTTTGAATCTGTCATTTTTTTCTTTTGTCAAAAAAAAAGTATATGTATATTTTAATTCGAGGAACACAAAATATAAAAAAAAATCATTTATGTGCTTTTGCAAAATTACGATTTCCAATCAAGACGGATAATTTAATTTACTTAATTAATCTGTTGTTCTAGTAAATCGATATTACATTCATTGAATATTGATCTGTTTTAATTCCATAGAAATCCGTCTTAAAAATCATAAAAATAAGAAGTAAATTTATTTTTTAAAAAAATAGTGACAAGTATTTATAAAGAGCAGAATAATTATTTCATTTTATTTATTTATGTGCAAGATAAAAAAAATTACCTATTTGAATCCTGAATCCTTTATATTAATTGTTCACGAATAACTTTCACATCACTCATTATCTGAAAAACTCTTTGTAATAATGATTCTTTGATTTGTATTGCCTTTTATATTAATTACTACTTGATGACATTTGTTCTCATTATTAATTATTCGTTGAGCATTAATTTATCGTAGTTAATTAAAGTACAACTTCTAATAGCTAGCGAGAAGTCGAAAGTAAAGCAGCTCTCCTTTTTCTCTAGACATAAGCTAATAATGGAAAAAAAATCAAACTAATTAACAGTGGCTCAAAGTATCGCAAGAAAAATATGAATAATATTAAAACTGTCACCTTCACTAAGAAATAAATTGAAATATTTTTTTTAAAAAAAGAAAGGTTTTGTCGACATGAAAGAAAATATTCTTTTTCTGTTACTGAAGTGTAATAAATTAACCTGGGTAAATTAAAGTTTATATTTTTGGTGGATTAAAAAAAAAGAAAGATGTAAAAAAAATTAACATTTAAAATTGTAACAAAAGGTCACGGTTCATAGTTTCACGTCTAAATTGAGTGCATATTAGCTATCTTTATTGCAAAATCGTCATTAAAAAATTATTGAAAAAATTACTATAACAAAATATATTTTTTCTGTACACTTGTATATTCTAATCCATTCGGTCCAATTATTAGAAGCAAATGAATAAATTAAGAAAACTAAAAGAGAAATATATGTTTAAGGAAACAAAACTGAATAAAATTATTTCTATCTATTCCAATTATATTTTTCCATGTCTTATTATATAGTATGTTTTAAATTCTGATTTATAAGTATTGAGGCAGAATACATTCCCTATCTTACGGAATTATTTCCATTTTTGGAAATGCTTTATGAATTTAAATTCTGAATACAGTTTTTCTGTAATATCTAATTATCAATTCGAATTATACAGGGCTAAGTTTTAGTTTGTTGTTTTAAGAAATTTATTCATTTATGAAAAGCTGCTTTGATATACTTAAATTTATGGTATATGCTTATGATTCATTTTTAGAATGACATTTTGAACTAATTATTAATTCTTAGATAGGTTTCATATAAATATGATTTGATGCATATGTATATAAGGGTTACCCAAATGAAAAAGTGAACGCATGCGATTGCGTCAGAATGAGTGTAGCTATGGCAGAATCACTAAATAGGGACATAGATGATGGTAGGAAGTATACACCTCATATGGCATCCATTGGTGGTATAGGAAATAGACCTTGAACAAAATCATGTCATACATGGATGCGTCCAGATCGGAACAACGCGTGGTAGTATGGTTTTTGATCGCAGGAGTAGAGTTTAATGCAGACATTTATCGACGAACAGTGGCAGCCTATGGCGAGTATAGCTTAGGTCGAATGTCTAGGAACAGTTGGTGTAAAAGTTTTCGAGAAGTGTGGCAAACAATATCAGATCTCCATGTCAATATCCACCTATACATCTCTCGCGAAACCAAGGCAACTTTAAAAAAATCAGTTGGAAAATGTTAGAACACCCACCGTATCGTCCATATTTATCACCATTTGAGTTCTGGGCCTTTAGACTACTTAAGAGAGTATTACGTTTCTATTTAGACGACGGAGGGAAGGAAGCTATGCAGGTCTTCCTCAAAAAGCAACCACGTTCCTACAAGAGATAATACATAGATCTGCTGTCGAAACGATGGTATCTGTGTCACAAAAACAATGGAGATTTATTTTGATTTCCAATAAAGACATTCGTTTTATTCAACTTGTCTAATTTTCATTTTGGTAATCTTTATATAATTCCCAACACATCTATTGCCAATTTTAATTTGGTTACAGAAACATTCATTGTGTGCTAAACTAGTGCTGATTTTCTTAGCTTTGTTTCAGCATATTTTTCAAATAAAAGACTTATTCAAAGTGAATTTTATTTTAAAATATTCTTTAATTGTGAAAAGTGCATTCGAAATAAATGTAACATTGGAACCTATTTGAGAATGCAGATATCTGATCGAACATTTAAGAAAATGTAGGTCTAAATCTAAGATACAAAAATTTCAAACATTATTTTGCATAACGAAAACATTTCAGAATGATTGTTTTTTGTAAAATATGCTTGAAAACCTTTTAATTAGGGATGGTTTACTTTACTTATTCAAAAGTCTCTTAACTTTATTGTATAAATACGAATGAAAATTAAATCAATCATTTACATATTTAATATTTCCTCTCAAATTTAAACATTTCTTCAAATAACGTTCGATATTATTTCTAAGTTTTATTTACATATTAGCATAATTTAATATGAAAAGTTGTTTATTCATGAATGTAATTTTTATTTGCTTAAAATTATTCTTGTTGCCTATAACTAAAAATAAAGCAGTAAAACTTGTTGAATAGAACTAAGCAATAGAATACGATAATATATAATAAAATGAGATCCGGTAAATCATTTGTTTATTGTCCGACGTAACCTAAAATTAAGACCTAGTTAACACTGTATTTTTATTCTTGGTTCTATGTATCAATTCAAGTGAGGTTCTAAGTCAACCCTTGAGATAGTTTGGCGATTTATTTTAGGCAATATTTGAAAACTAAAGAAATTGTTAACCTGAAACTTGCGTGTTATTTTAACTGTAAACCTGGCTAAAATTTCACTTGAATAGATAGGATCAACCAAATTTGTTGGTTCTAAAAATTGAACACAGTTTGAAGTTACAGCGTAGAAATGTGGAGTTAGATGTGTAATCCTCACTGGTACAGTAGGCTTCAAATTATATCGTCAGAAGATTTTATTAAGATTAACAGATTAACTTCTTTTATCTGGCATGTGTGTGATCAAAGTATGTATTAAGTATTATCCAAAATATTTATTAAAATACTCTCCAAATACAAAACGTATTAAAATCCAAAACACTGGGGCAAAGTCATAAAGTTCATTTATGAAAATGCTATCGCGAGTATTTCTTTTGTGATCTAATTATCTTTACATTGTAAATTGTGCAGTTTATTACAAAGTTCAAGTTATCTGTAACTAATGTTACAATGTACATATGTAACAAAATTTAAGTATAGGGTGACCTTAAGTATTATAAGAAAACAAAGTATACCAACAGCATATTCATAAAATTAGTTACTGGAAACTCGTGAATGAAATAATTGGCAACCGATAAATACACAGAATTTAAAAAAAAAACAACACAAACACAAAAAAATTCTTATCCGCAATAATTTATCATTTTTATTCCTAATCAATAATGTGTAAAAAATAATTGAAGAAAATGGTATACTTTAAATCTTTTTAAAATGAAAATCTCTATGAACAAAAACAGTATTTCGGGTGGTAATAAATAAGCCTATTCCATTAATCTTGTTTATGCAGTTCAATTATTTTCTATTCTAAATAACTAAGTAGCAGGAATTTTTTTTAAAAAAAATCATATCAACACTGTAATGACACACCATTACATATTTCGTTCAAAGAAATGAGTTTTCTAATTTTAATATTCTGCTATGTGAAACAAAACAAAAAGATGAGGGTAGTAAAAAATATTTAAAAAAAACAAACGAAGAAACGTGAAGAGGAAAAGAAAAACTAAAACCTCTCAGTAATATTTCTTTCGGATCAATTTTCTTTTTCTTTCTAGTCGTTCAGTTTCTTTCTGGTGGCCGGGTTCGTTTCCATATTTAACTAAACTGATTTCTTCCCCAGAAGATAACGTATTCAGTCTCTGGATGCTTTATGAGAATCTGCATGCACCATATGATGTTCCAACTTCTTGAACTTTATCGATTTCATAAATTATACGAAACAGACTTCATACGTCTTCCAGTTATTGATGGGAAGTCAGCTTAATTTCCATAAATTTAGAATGTGTGGTTTTGGAACTTATAATTTTGTAAAAATATCAAAAGCTAGCATTAATCGATTGGACTCTTTTTGATTTTTCCTGTTTACATTCCTGATATTATGCATACGAAATTCAGAAATGCTGTATTGGAATAAGGTACCGTGAACTGTACTTTTCTTTCTATAATATTACAATTTTGTCCAATATTTTTAGATATTTTTGTGATTTGAATTGATTATGTTGGTTTAAAATAAAATGATTCTAGGCATTTAAAAGTTTTAGAAATATCGTACATTATTTTCAATAAATTGTTTGAATTTTAGTTAATTTTTTCATTGAATGCAATTGAAGAAATTCTATAAAGAATTATATTTAATTCCTGTACACAGTTATTCATGAATATCTACAATTAATCAGTTATTTTTCTCTTAATGTAATTAAAATAGCAAAAACTAAACATTGAAAATGCATGCAAAATATAATTGTGTATTTACAGGTATTTGTATATAAATACATTCATATCAACAATTAAATTACGTATAAAAACTTACAAATACTTACAAAACTTACAAATACATACTATCAACAATTAAATTTCATTTTTATACGTACCTGTATTAATAGTAAATTTTTGAAATCAATAGATTACGGAAAAGCATACGTATAATTTAATAATTCATGTATATAATGGGGAAAAACTATGCACATATATAAAAAATTCGCTTCTAAAAAAACATAAGCAACTCGCGAATAATTGAGCAACCATTTGTGAGTGCGCATCAAAATTTCAATAAAAATAACTAAAATATGTACTGATACACCCAAATTTTATTCACTAAATAAAAGGTATTTATTCAATTCAACTTTTGAAAAAAATTTCATCAAAAAATAAAGGAAAGAATCTGCATATTTGTAAACAATTATAAAGTCTTTATATCAAATTCAGCATTTTGTCCAAAAGGAATTTCAATATTTACAGTGAATTAAGCAAAGTTATTTAAGTCAAATAAATAGTATAATATATCAATCAACCAATAATATTCTAGTTTATTTCATAAAATAATAATACTACCAAGTGTTTTGCTTAAATAAAATCAATTTAATTCATGATTTTTCAAAATATTTACCCTATGAATTTCTTTCATTTCAGAAAAAAAAGTTTGTAAATATTTTATATTTTACAACGGAATTGCGATATTTCTGGAAGTCTGTACTATAAATAATCTTACTAGATTTTTAAAATTGAATATTTCCGAATATAAATAGCATAGCTCAAATACTTGGGAAAGTAGATAAATATGTTTTTATTTTGAAGTAAAATGGTACACACGTAAATAACTTTTACAAATAACTTATTGCACTTACAAAATAATATAACAAGTTCCTACCACCTCCCTTTCTGCCTGTAATGAATGGCGACAGTAGGGGGGGGGGGTGGCATACACATTTGCTGATACTAAACAGAAAGAAAAACATCTGTTTTATTTTGATGTTTATTGTACTGAAAATTTAGAAGTGGTGTAGTTACGTTCTGTTATTTGTGTGCTTCGCGTTTCTGGTTAACATTTTTCTTATTCGATAATACTGTTTAAATGGGTTGTCATTTTGTTTACTACTATGCCTGCAGTCGCAGATATTTTAACAGTATTTCATTTTATAACTCAATATTGGCTCAGACAAAACTTAATGATTTTTTAAGCAGATATATTTATAAACTACAGCAGCTGAATAATTACCTATATGTCGAAGAAAATTTAATATTAATTAAAAATTGCGGAAATTCATGTCTATTTTAAAACTCCACCCATAAAAATTATATATTATAAAGGATTATAATTAAAACTGTATTTAAAGGAATAATTTATTTTAAAATGAAAATCAGTAAAAATCCCTACCTCCCTTGTTAAACATTCTGTTTCTGTAAGCATCCTTCTTAGATTACAATTGGAATTTTAAAATCTAAAAATAGGAATCGGAAGGAACATTAAGTGAAAATTTGGAATGAAAAGTTAAAAAAAAATTTAACAGTTTTTATAACCAATCTTAAAATTAAATCTAAGAATTATATCCACAAATCATGAGGAATTCAAACTCGATTTATTAATATCATAGATTTTTACTATAAAATATTTTTCAAAAATCACATGCAACTGTTCCCTGGTACTCTAGTATCTATTGTAAATGTTACTAGAGACTGGACAAATCTCTAGGTTCTCAGAATTTAGTAGGGAATTCTCCCTGCACAAAACACAGTTTAGAGAGGGAAGGATCTTCAGTCGATGTAGGTGACCTGCAAGGCAGTCATGAACAGTTTTCAGCCTGAAGGCAGCAACCGCATGCCGTTTCGGGTGATCTCGGATCTCATGCATCTTCTCCCTCCAAGCCTTATCACAAATTTGTTCAACTAAATTAGTTATAGATTTTCCCCCTCTACTTTTATAATTACTCTGCTTATAGAAGAGTACGGGATTCATCTCTAAACACTGTAAAGCACCTGCGCCTTTTTTCAATTTCTACTATTTGTTTACTCTTTCTCCATATATATATAATATAATATTGAGATTTTTTCAGTCGTTGATAAAATACTTTCTATTCATCCATTCAAATAAATTTTTTAAACTTGTAGTAAATGGTACTTCATTTTATCAGTTTTTTCTAATATTAATTCATTAATTAAATTTTAATTTTAAATTTATTCTGCGTTATTTTTGTCGAAGTTACAATTAGCTGCAACAGATGGTGCCAGTACGTTTTTCTAATGAAGTAGAAATTGAAAAAAAATAATTTTATAGTACTTGTTTAGCAAAAATTCAGCCCTCACATTTTCGTAGATATCACAGTGAGAGGGAATTCATTGTAAAACAATACTCTTTTTTAAGGTCAAAAGCAATCAAACTTTATATATAGTTGATTCTCAGATGGTCTGGCGTAACGCTAAATCTATCACAATCTGCCGAGAACAAGCATCACGTAGAATCTTCCTTTTTTAAGAAGAAACTGCGCATTTGACTATTAGAATCTCGAATTTATACGTGTTTAACAAATAATAGAAAAAGCTGTTGGTTTTATAAGTTCATTTAGACTTTACTTAATATTCTACGCGTAAATATGTGTTTGTTACGTCTTAGCTGAAATTAAAAGATATATTCTATTTCGAAATCATTATTTGCATCATCGAACACTGTAAAACCGAAACGAAACTGAGAAATAGGAAAATATTTCGAATAAGTTTTTTCAAATCTATTTGTTTCTGCAATAAGTGTTGTCTATCGGCCTTCATATTATTCTAGATAGGTTTAAATTTAGTCCGTATGATTTTTTTTAACTAAAATAATGGTAGACGTTATTTCTGGCAGGAAAAAATATATAAAAAAAAGAATTGCGCAAATTCTTCCTAAGAAAAAATTATCCCCTTTGGTTTTGGAAATTTTTTTTGTTTATCACTCATGGGGATGAGAGCTATATTCTTAGTGTGTCTCCTGTGGCGAAAGTTAGAAAACTTTTAAAATTTGTCTTGAATTGAAAAGTCGAGAGAATAAATGGATATCGAAGGTTTTTCTATGTCTCAACTTTAATTCAAAAGTATATAAAAATGGAATATTTTGTATCATCTTTATAAAAATTTTCTATGTTTTGTAACCTTTTGAATAAATTTTTCTTTCTGTTTTTCTTAAGCAAGAAAATTATTAATTTAGAAAATACATGTATACTAATAATAAATAAAGTATACTAATTTTTAAGGATAAACATTTAAAATGTTGTTTTATGTAATTTTGAGTCGTATTTTTAGAAAACGGAAATAAATTTCGTTTAATATGTTAAGTAGTTACAAAAATAAATGCATTTGCACCGACAATCGAGTTTCAAAGTATCCGACTACTTTCGGAACCGTGATTTTACAAAAGCGAACAGATGAATAATGTTTTTAGTACTTAGTGTCATTTGAATTGGAATATTAACATAAATTTGTTGTAAAAATATTAATACAATTAAAAAAATTATTTAAACTGAATATTTTTTTTTTTTTTTTGACAAATGAAGAAAAAAAAAATTCAAAACAATTTCTCTTTTATCAAAAATACTTCTATAATATTTTTCCTTTTTTCGCTAAGATTTCTGTGCAGAGCCTGAACTTGCATTTTTGAGATATAAAACATAGGGTTGAATTTATTCATATTTTGTATCAGGGTAGTGCAATTTTAACAATAAACACTAATTAGTATTTGAATTGATGATAAATCAGAAAATAAAGTTGAATTTTTTAAAAACATTTAGTTTCGTTTCTGTAAAGTCTTTGTAATGTATAGACAAAATATCATTTTAGAAGCATTTATAATAGAATGTTTTGAAAATGTCATGCTTTCTTCGTTTTCACCAAAAAATTGCCTTTAAATAATTTTTTGTTATCTTAAACCAATTATATATGTATGTTCTTAAGTCAACTTACATTAAAAATATACATTTATACGCTTTTTGAAATCACGGTTCCGGGCGTAGTAAGGTTAGTAGACTAACCTTTAACGTAGTCACCTTTACTTTAAAGGTTAGTCATCTTTAACGTAATAAAACAAGTATAAAATATTTTTATCTTATACGAATATGACAATATTTTCTGTTATATTTCTCATTCTTCATTTTTAAAAATTTTTCTTCTATACAAGGGGAATTCAAATCAAAGTTGTACCAGGTGTATATTTCTGAGGTGCGTAGGGACAAAAATAAGACGGATACAGAGATCGAAACAACATTTAATGAATGAAATGTGTACTAAGTTTGTTAAAAGAAATCCCCAAGGCGTTTAAGCAAGAGTTCCATTACTTAAGAATGTGACGAATTCCATCCGCGAAGAACGATGTCGGTTGATCATGGAACCAATTCAGAATTGCAACCATTTACGTCAGCGTTGAAGGGAAATCTCTAAGGCTTTTGGTTGACCCATTAAGCTTTCCTTTAGTGCTACAAAGATGCGATAGCCGCCAGGCGACCGATCTGGACTGTAAGCTGGATGTTCCAGGACTTTTCACTTTTACGAGCCTCGACACATACCTTGGTGACATGCGTCTTTGCATTGTCGTGCAGAATGATGCCACCTGACGACAGCATACTTAGACGTTTGTTTTTGACAGCCTTATGCACTTTATCAAGTGTTTGGGTGTACCATTGGGCATCGATGGAGACGTCTGGCTCCTGAAATTCCAGCATTAGGGGTGGGGTCTCTTTGTGTCGAAAAATACAGCTAACCCCACCTTTCTGGCTGACAGCTGAGCTTTGATTTGGGGGGGGGGGCGATTCGCTTCCTTCCTGACCCAGTTCACTGATACGTTTCAGACGCATTTGCTACATCTCCAGCAAATTTTAAAATGAATACCACATCCTTATGAATGTAATCACAAATCTGCTTGCACACCCGCGTGTGTGGTATATAAACATTTACTATTGTGTTTGTTTCATGAAAATACATTGAAAACTGTTCGCATGTGACGCCTCGAATCACTTTTATTCGAACACTATATATAATCCCCAAAATAATGTCTGGATGTAAAAGATTAAAACTTTTACATTCAAAGATTAATAGTACGATATTTTTAAGCCCCTTATTGAACTTTTATATTAAATATTTGTCTCGGTATTTTTGTGTCAATAAATATCTCTTAAGACATAAATGGAAAGAAAATTATCCATTTTACTATTTGTCTTCATCAGACATAAGTGGAAAAACAAAAATAAAGCTTAATATTAAAGATAGTCTTTAGATAAACGATGTCTACTTGGAATTATTTGCTTTCTTATTTGTCTTGGCTGGCTTTTGTGCAGAAAATTTTCAACTTGAGGACCAGCTGCTCAGTTTACAGTTTCGATCAAATACTAATTGTAAAATACATTATTCTACTTTATTTTTATTCCTTCTTATATTTGACGTTTGGTATTCTTCTAGATGTTCACGTTATTGGATCCCAAAAACAATTGTCTAGAGTGAATTGTTTCTAGAAGTCTGGATTGTCTTACATTACTGGATTAAGATGACATCACGCGAATATAACTGATCCGTTTTTAACAAGTTTTCTTAAGAAAAATACAGAAGGAATTTAGTTGAAATTTAAATTTTTTGCATCTCATTGAAGTATGATTTAGAGTTATTAAATATTTTTTTCTCTTGTTATAAATTTTGAAGTAAGGTTCTTGAGTTTATTTACAACAGTGTGATCACTGAATAAAAGAAAACGATAGATTAGAAACAATAATTCACACATTAATGGACCCTTTTCTTTTTTAAACCCTTTTATAATCTTCACTTGTATGTAACGGAATCTTTGAACTTCATTTTTACCCACTTTAAAAGGTCAGATTAATTCGAAGTTTTGCTCACTTCTCCAGGACTGATGACAATACAATGATATAATAATTTTGTTCCATTATCCTAATCAGTATTAACGATTTCCCCTTTTCTGATCCCATCCCACATCTAGTGACTAACCTTGGATCCCATTTCTAGATTTGGCGACTAAAAATTGTTACAACTGAGTTTGATTAACTATAAAAGAGTGCTTTTTAGTTTTTTTAAAATGTACTTTTTCAGCAATATATTTTGCAGTAAAATTTTGTTGGCAAATATATCGTTACAACAGGAAGATCCCATCTTTTTAAAATTGTGGCTATCGTTTGAATTTAATTCATTTAATTATAGTATTAACTTTCTACAAATATTTAATCGAAACGAATAACTGAAGTTTCATAAACCATGTAAGGCATGCAAACATTTATTTTATGCTAGCCATCACACCCGTCCGCTTCCCTGGGTATTTCATAATGTTTTATGACCATGTATTGTTTTTAATAGCATTGCGCTTTCTAAGTCCTAGCATTATACTTTGGATTGTATAGAGAAACATTATTATAGCACAAGCCTCTTGACTTAAAAAAAAAAGACCGAATTTAAATATATTTCCGTTTTAAAAATCCATCTTTTACACCACCGCAATACCCCTTTGGAATTAAATTTTCACAAAACTCGTTCTCCACAAATCTTGACTAAAAAGAAAACTTTCTAAAAATTTAATGAGATGCGGGTTGGTGTCTTACCATTGCAGACCTAGTACTAAAACAAAACATGATTATACCAAACTTTGAATATAGATCTAATAAATGAAAAACAGCAATTTTTAAAATCTATAATACTCCTTTAGCTCTACTTGAAAATCGATTTGAACAAAACACTTAACGGATCTCTACTCAAAGAGAGAAAGAGACTCATTCCAAATTTCATGTTCTTAACCCAATCGCTGCCAACTACGAGATATCTCGTAATAAGCGTGTGTGCCCAAATTGCCAGCGACGAGATATCTCGTGCTGCAATTTTAGATTGATTATATATCTCCATTTGAGTTAGGAATTGTTAGAAAGGATGAAAATTAACCCGTTAATAGTGGCGCCCCTGTTTCAGAGCGTGCAACTATGTTTGTCCCGGTAACCAAGCAATGACAAGTATACTCATCAATCGCAGAGTAAAAGTGTTTTCGTTGTTGTCTCTAATGCCACCTGCCTGACGGTATCAGTTCGAGGCCCAAGAAATTCATTGTGGTAAAGGGCTAGGTGTATGCCTGTCGTTAGCTTTGAACACCGTGCAAATGACAGTGCGATTTGGCTCGGTTCATACACGATAGATGGTGATACCCCCTATCTCCACCTCCACGATTTAGGCATGGAACTGGAGGGGAGTGAACTATTCTCCAGACCCCTGCACCCGTGGTTGCTGCTACGACCACCCACAAGACTCTCGGACCCACTGATATAACGAGCACGTTTTTCGTGTATACTCGGAGGGTATTTGGTGGCATCGAATCCAGGCCTTCCGTACTGGCGTCTGATGCACTAACCATTAGGCTACCCACGGCCCCGTCGTTGTAAATGTATTGTATAAAAAAAGATGGTTTTATTTTTATAAAATTGCGAATTTTATTACGAACACTTGTTGGGTACGGGGTGTTAAGTAATTTAGCCAGGTCACGTGTTCATGAGACTGGTGGTCCTTCCAACCGTAAGTTTTCGAATCTTGGTGACCACCAAAATTCCCAAACTGAGAGACCTAAACATGCACAGATTTACTTCCTTCTTTGCTGAAAATATATATTTTCTACCTGTCTTGACACTAGTTCTATAACAGGGGCTGCAGAGTTGATCAGTACTCTTGCCAGAAAGCATCCTTGACTTTACCACCCCAATAAAATAACTGTTCGTTAGGCAGAACGACATTGGGCCATTACTCTAATATCAGCACACGTTTTTAACAACAAACAATTTACATTTACACCCCTTGATAGCTAGGTAACTTCGGGCCAACAGCTGTAAATAGGTTCAGCGTATGGTCAGTGGAACATCACGCATTTGTCACATGGCTGATTGTACCTCTCTCTCTCTCTCTCTGAAGGAACACTATTATACATCAACTCTTTGGCTGGACCCTTATCGTACATAAATAAATTCGTTCCTATATGGTGCAGCGCTAAAGAGTGATACCAGCTCCTGGGAAATGTACTAGGTCTGCAAAGGTTTAAAATACCAACGCGCAGCCTCATTAGAAAAAAAATGTTATGCGAATATATACTGTATCAGCCGGTACTTATGGAAACGCATGAGTTTATCTTAAATTTTTCATATTTTTTTATTTATTTGTATTACTTCAGCCTGGCCTAAAAATAGTCTAAACATCTTGAAATTCGATAACATGTTACAATTTAAATAGCCAATGGTTACTAATTTTCACGCATGATGAGAATATCGTAAATCATAGTTAATTTGTGGTTAAAATAAAAATTTAATCTAAGCCAATTTATATTCAAGTAGATTTTATTTGCGTGTTACATTTTCATGAATTTGATATAATTTTTGTTTATCATATATATATATTTGAACAGTTTTTATACATTTTATGCCTTAAGAAATGAATAATTTGACACTATTATTTACTTATAATTATGAAGGGCCTTTTCTTAAAGAAATTCCTAATTTAATTATAATTAATCCTTATTTAGGGATTTTTTTTATTTAAATTTCACTCAAGTTGATCAAAATTAAAAGGATTATGATTAATAAACTTTCTTTAATTTGATGTGCTCCGCCTTTGGGTTGCACACAAAATGCATTTCTGAAATATTAAATCATCACTACATTTGGAAAATGCAGTTATGCTGGCATTTTACATTTCCAACACATAATCTTATCACGCTACTCGGCATTGGACATTGTTCTTAACAGATTCTCGCATTTTTTCTTTTCAGGTAGATTGATTTAGTCCCTGTTTTTGTTTCTTTTTTTTTATCCTCCGCTTTTGTGAAGTTTTTGCAAAGCTCATTTGCTTCAGAAAACGGCATTGTAAATCGTTTTATGAGATTACTTGGTCCATGTTGCTGCTCTTTACTAAGAAAAACGCCTAATGCAGTAATTAGTTCGGATTTTAATAAGTGCTCTGATGGGAAAAAATGGACAGCTGAAGAGATAATTGTATGCTTTATTTAGGGGGAAAATGTCACATCGATTTAGTTTCAAAGATAACATTTTTATTGCTTTTCTTACTATTAAAGGATTTCTAAGATCGATAATGATGCTAGGGAGGATTTTAGCCGACATTAAATTGCTTTTAAATAACCAAATTAAAAATCAGTATTATTGCTTTGAGTTATTCTTTTTGAGCTGTTTTTTGAATAAAATATTTAAAATGACTTAAAATGTATTGAAGATTCATTAGAATAATTTAGAAAAGGATCCCACATAATGCGATCCTCTTTTACTATGCATATGGACTTCTAGAAAATAAATGCAAAGTGTTTCTGAATAAATGGCCTGGGGCCTTTTATTGTACCTCCTGTTCTTTTATCTCTTTTGGTATATTTTAACTTTATTAAATGATTCATCAATACTATTCCAAATGATGTTCTGAAGCTATCGTCAAACATTGCAATGTTTCCTTGAAATAAGCTAAACTGATGATTCAAACACGCTTTGTATGTTTTCCCTGCAGTGTTACACTACTTGTGGGAAGATTTAGTTTTGCAAAGAAAGTGCCTTTCCCAGTATGAACTTAAAAATTAAAGTATGCCAACCTTAAACGATGTGTCCAGGGTTACCAGATTAGCAATTTTATCGTTACTGGTGATAAATTTGATGAGAAATGATATCACTAAGGAACCCTCGAGAAGTCTGTGGGTTTGACCCTTCTGAAAATTTCCATCAAGCTATATATATGACAATTGAAACGAAGATCGAGACAGTAGAGATAAGAACCTGATTGTGTGTTTGTTGAGAGCGATATATGTGACAGAAAATCTGTCTGAATTCATGCTTGCGAAACTGTTAGAGAGCTGTTTCTGGAGTGCTGTAAAGCTTGTATTTTTTCATTACTGTAAATAATCAGTTATAATAATTCTTTGTGTATTTTCGTCAATTTATCTTTGTGTAATCATTTGTTCGTTCTTATCTATGAATAAACCTGTTATTATTCAAATGATTAGAATCATTGACTTCTTTATCCCCACGCAAATTTGTATCATAGTTAATCTTTTTGAAACGGCTAGTCTTAGGCGAAACTGATCATCAGAAAAGGTCTGTCAACTATACTACCTTTCTCCTTTTTGGCAATGACTAACGCTTCTACATGCCGTCAGACAATATCAAAACTATAAAGTTATGTTCGCATGTTGAGAACGGTTCAGAAAGTAGGGGGATATTTATACAACCCCCTCTGCTTTAAAACAAAAATTCGGTCATCGTGATGTTTATGGGTTTTTATTGACCACATGTTGTTCAAATAAAGTAATTAAGTGTGAAAGGAATTTGAGTTAATTATTAAATCAAATAATTAATGTGTACATACATAGGCAATGCGCAGAGACCTCCTGTTTTGGAAAAACCTTTTGTAAATTTCAAAGAAATCACAATTTTACACCGGCTTTCTTTCTGACATATCGTGAGAAATTTCTCTATTCATCTCATGGATCACCAAAAAAAGATTATGTAGATGCAACCCTTTTAATCTGAATTTATGTAGTCGTGGTAAAAACAACAACGCATTCTTAATTTACTCGAACTAGAAAACCTTCTCGATAAAAAAAAATTCGAAAGTAAAAAAAATTAGAATTTCTTACACGTGGGAACATTATTATAACAAGAAAGATACTAAACATGGTTTGTCCGAATAAATAATTCATTTAACTATTAAAATTTACCATTTCAGCAATTTTTTTTTATTCTAGAAGCTTTATTAATTTCATTAAATTTTATTCTTTAATTAATGAAAAGAGATCATACTTGGTTAAATGTTTATTTCATTGATTACCATATGTGCATATAATTTTAATTTATTTTATGAAACAATAGAATCAAGATATGACTTTAATCCAAAAATTTACTGCTCACAGTATGAACCAAGTGTTTAATTTGGCAACTTTTTCCTTCCAATGTAACAAAGGATTGACCTATATTTTTTTTAATCAATATTAAAAAATTATTTATTGAAGTATACATGTGTACATGTATAAGTGTGTATTTATACATATGGTATGTGTGATGGAACTAGAATACCGAAGAACCTGTTTTTGTGCGGTAGATAAGGACAGAATAAAAATAACCGCCCACACAAAAACTATTGGATAATTTCATAAATTCTTACATATAACAAACAAATTCGTCAAGAGTGCAGAAAACTTTTTCTATGCGGTGGAGAGCGACCGCATAAAAAGATTCGCATTTAGAAAATACGCCAATCATTTAAGAAATTTAAGTGAAAAAGTACTACCATAACAAAATAAATAATTAAATCACACATAGAAACATATTAATAACATTTAGTTTCGCATCATATACATGGAGAAGTTTTCAAAATGCACATACATAATTTACTGTTACTCATCGTAATCCAAAGCGCTTATCTTTCTATGAGGAATAAGTTCAAAATCGCTTTCGTCACTTGAAGATACAATTTCAATGGATTCATTTTTCAGCACCATAAAGTATAAGAAGTTTTTGCGATGAAGGTCGGTTGGTCAGTTGGTATCTATTATAAGAAAATACTGTTCCAAAATTTGTTTGTGAGCTGTATCCCTGCCTATATTTTATCCTCTCTCAAATGTCACTGTCATTGAAAGTTTCGTTTTTAATCCAGCGCGGGCTGCTGGCGCGTTGAGAGAAAGCAACTGAACATGCTTTGACGGGGGAATGCTTGTAACAAATGAAGAGAGCTTCTTGAAGTGTGCATATGTACATTGCATTGGCGTAACGTACACTCCCTCAATCCTCACATCGCGGGGGGAGGGTGATCGGAACTTTTGGGAACCCAAAGGCTGACTGACGCCAAGTACGTATTTACGTAATTTATAAAATATTAAAGTGAAAATCTGACTTTGAAGAGGGTCCCTAACATTCTCCGTTACGCTACTGGTACATTGATAGAAAACATTATAGTGGCGCCAAAGCCGTTGAAATTCATATACCGCAAAAAAGATCGCTCAGAAAAAACCACACACAAAACAAATCGCACAAAACAAATCGCATAAAAAAAAGTCCGAACAAAAACAGGGTCTACTGTATAGTGTTTTTGAATTGCTTGAAATATTTTTTGCCGTGCTCTCTATTTGCATTGTACGTATGTGATGTGATGTTGATAAATACATTTTAGGATACCATAAGTATTAAAGGAAATTTTAGAAAAGATGTAACTACTGAAATAACTACATTTTTCAACAAATGATATAAAACGCATTCTGATTTATAGACATAAAATACATCAAACATTGACTTTTTTTTATCAACGCATAAAGGTTTTTATTCTAACAATTTTACGAGTTCATGAGTTTTTCAAAATTCCAAAAAGGTGAGAAAAACATTATTAATTATAACAGGAATAATGTACTACTGTTCTCTAAAAAATTCTGAACGCAAAATCTAAGTTACGCAATCCAATATAATTGAAGATTCTTAATAATTATAAGAATAATTGAAGAATATATAATTGATGCTAAATTCTGCTGAAGGTAAGTTTATAGTGCTACGTGAAAATCCTGAATTTATGATATAACTTTAGTATTGAATATTTGAAAAATGGAATAGTAGTTTTATCCTTAAGAACAATTTGGGTGGGGTATGGTATAAATCCAAAATGGAATAATCGAATTATGAATTAATAATTAGACATAATTTATACATGCATAGTAACTTACATGTATAGAAACACTTTCAGAACTAAAACAGAACTAAAATATATAGTAAATGATTCACACGAAGAATTACATTACGTATGGAATATATAAAAAGGGGAAATTGATGGAACGAGAATTGCAGACGTCAAATCAAAGAAATTTATTAAAATTTAAGATTAAATTGAAAAGTGTTTGATATTGTAAACATCTTCAAATGTATTACAATTTTCGAAAACATTGTGTAAAAGAGTATTATACTAAAATTCTTTTTATATGCTATTAACGAGGGGATTTGTCCCTCTCTAAGAAAGATTCAAAATTGAATCTAAGTTTGATCTGTATTAATCCATACTCGTACTTCGAAATCAAAATTTAGCTTATTTCTTCCCCAAAGCTGAAACAGCTCAAAATAACAATTAGTTTCCAAACAATTTGCCTCTGGTCGAAATCCCACTTCTATTACTGACAAACTAGTTGAAGAACGGTTAGAAATATTGTGAAATTATTAGTTCAGTAATGTCGGGTGAAGACATTAACGACAGAGTTATGTGTCGCAGAGCGTCAAGGTGTGGCGTCTGGTGCTTTTCAAGGGTCGTATTGCTTGTAAATTAATCTTTAGTTGCACAACCTCTTGAATTATTTTATACCAGGAGTGGCAGTTTCGTTGTCGCTGCTGTACGTTTAGTGGAGGATATGTAAATATATGTATTTTCTCATAAATAATCCGTTGTAAAAGCCGATTTATAATTACGATAGAGGGGATTAAAAATTTACTTGAAAGATCTAATATTATCTGAGGATGCCAGCTTAATAGAATTAATTTTGAGACCAGTAAGTAATTGATTCTGACCGTTAGAGAGAGACGAGATGAATTTTTCAATTTGTATGTAAATATTTCGATTTTTAAAAATGCATTTAGATTGAGGTCTATTTTATTTCACACCTAATTTGAGATAAAATATTCGCTTAGTACTTGGATAAAGTAAATTCTTTGAAAAATTTAATTCTTGTGATTTTTTTCCCCCACTCAAATGGGAAATATAAATATTTTTCAACAAAAAAAATTTGTTTGATTAGTGATATATGGGTATGGTTTTGCTTAATATTTGCTTCTACATATAAATTAATTTTATGTAAATATTTATTTTCAAAATTTCTCTAGAAGAAATTAAATAAAATCCTAATTTTAAAATTGTTAATAATGACATTAAAAAGTTATAATTTCAAAATTAATCATGAGTTAATTTATCCATAATTTATTTTGATACGAGAGAAAAATACTTAAAACAAGTTTTACAAGACAATCTACATCATTTTTAACGATTTAATCTATTTTTTTAAATGTGAAACCATGTCAGGAAGACAGTTACTTAGAAACCCTATTCAAAAAGATGACTTTTGTGGATTTTCCTTTTTTGAAAAGAACTCGTTAAAAAATGCATTTTTTCCCCCCATCTTGTTTTAAAGCATTTTTTTTCAAAATGAATAACGTTTTTCTCAAGCTAAATGGCAATTTTATTACAAATAATTATGTTAGTTCTAGTAAACATCATACTCCCATCTAATCTTATTCCATTATAAAATCAACATTTCTTCATACTAAATATTTTTTTAAATGACCGAATACCCGATCCCTAAATTTTATCACCCATAACACATACATTACCATTTTCAATAAAAAAGCAGAAGAATCAAATCTGTACTTACCATAAACATATTTATATTCTTGTTTACCTTGCGTGTTCTTCAGTTATCAAAACGCAAGCAATATGCTTTTTTTATATATGGTAATAGAAAAAATGCATGAGATTTCAATGAACTGTTTTTTGGGACAGGAAAAAATGTATGGTACTAGAGCGGATGAGACGATCGATACATTACGTAATGGCACAGTATCCCTAACCTTCTAGATACCATATTCCGAAAATCTGTTATTTTGATCAATCAATGCCTGACGTCACTGGTACTGCTCGTGTCCCTGTAAATTGATCGTTCCTCTTTTTTCCTGAAACATTAGTCTGTAAGGAGTTGATGATACATAACCACGCACATTTGTGCACTGAGTTTAGATTCCTTAATCTATTATGTTATCTTTTTACATTTGTGGAGATGTTTCTTTGAAAAATGGAGGTTTTTGTATTAACCCATCATGTTTTTTTTTTTGTTTTGTTTCCTGTAATGCCACATGAAGAGATTCAATTTTGCTTCTTCGTTCTAAGTGGGAGTTTTTTTAAGAGTTCTATTGAGGGAATAAACATTTTAAATGTACATAAGTTAGTTCTATTATAATAATGGGAACATAATGACCTTGCTTGATTTTAATGCTACTTTGATTTACAAGAGCCGTGTTAGCAATATTTTTTCAAACATTTTATTGCCGAATGTACAGATATTAGAAAATTTTAAATTGCTTTTAAAATTTTTTATTTTTAAGACTATTATTCGTGTACAATAATGATCGATGGAATAAAAAAGATTGGGACAGTTACTAATGTCTGCCATGTAATGTATATGTTCTATGAGTATATCGACTTGCTACAGCTCTAAAATTGGGCACTTGTAGAAGTGGTCAGAATAAGGACCTATTGTACCACATTGATGCAAAATATTTTATACTGGCTTTATAGGATGTTTGAAATAACGTACATAATTTTTTGTTTTATATAATGCCACTCAAAATCAATACATTTAATACTACGTAATTTAAAATAATTTTTTAAATTTAAAATCAGATTTCCTTTTTTTAAAATAAGTTGGAAGCACTTTTAGTTGCAGTATTCATCATATCAAACGGGCTTTCGTTGGCCAGATAACTTTTATTGAATATTAGACACATGTCTTCCTAATCCTACTTGAAGAAAATATCTAGCCCTATAGAACGTTAGAATTAGGTTTAATGAAGTTACTGTTTAGTAAAACATTTATTTATTACTTTGTGTTAAATTAAGCATGGCCAACAAGTGTATCAAATGTTAGACAAATAACGTGGATGGTTTTTCATAGCGAAGACATTCATCTCTCACTTTGCCCGCACTGAAGTCGGTTGGTAGTAACAATTGTTTCTTATAGTTTATTCGTAAGCAAACACTTCGAAGATGGGATCTTTCTCTCTCTTTCAACATAAACTGGAATTTTTTAATATAAAACACTGAATGAGTCTGAACTATATGAAATTGAATTCAACTTAAGGATGGGGTCAGTATAAATTGGTGGTAAACAGTTCACTTATTCTATTACATACGTTGAATATTTGGATTATCCAGCCCATGAATACAAGCTGTTACAGTATTCTTTTTAAATACTTCAAAGCAGCATTCTTATAAATTGGGGCAAACAGTTATGAATTAACATTTTTTTCAAACAGATACCCTTTCATAGTATGTAGTTATGAATCTAATGCATTCGAAATATGTATTTCGTTATTTTTACTTTTATGATCTAATTAGAAAGTTTTTGTACACTTAATAATCTGTTACATAAGAGCGGTTGAAAATGGGATGCTCTGCACCCGATGAGTAATTTTAGTACAAATAACCAACATTGCACAGTTGTACACAAGGACGAATGTTTTGTACTAGGATAACTAGATGTAAAGAATTTCAGAATAATGTAACTTTGCTTCAAGATCAGAATGCAGGCTTAATAAATTAAATTAGATTCTATGTTACCTGTTGTAATATTCTAGCTTTAAGTTGTTCTTGCCAGAGCCTCACAGTTTAAGCTCATTTCGGACCCTTTGCGCAGATCTACAGGTCCCTTTAGCACTGGTGGATCGAAATTTATAAACAGAAAATTTGGTTGAGTCCAGCTTATCCGGGCCCTTTCGGGTCCCGAGCCCCTGGAAGCGCTCAACGGATAAACCAGTACTGGTTCGTACGTCTCCAAATGGATTTTTCTGTATACAGCAGAATTCAATCCAACGAATATGAAAATGTTTTATAGAGCTAGTTAACGAGACTATATACATTCTGGGGCACGTGTGATGTTTGTAATTTTTCAAGTTAACTTATATATAATATAAAATTTGAAATATTACAACCATCACGTTCCTTAGAATTGCTTTAAACATGAATTGTATTGTAGTTTTATTCCCTGCATACCTCAGTTATGTGTTTATTACGATGAAAATATTGTTATATACTTTATTATAGAAAACTTACTTTTTTCTTTTTATTTTAGGTAAGTACCCCGAAATCAGTGTTTCAAAGATATTTTTTAATATATATTATGCTCAAATACAGGTATGTTTTTAATGAATATAATTTTCTTTTATGGCATTGTAAGAAAATTTCATTTAGTATGAAATTAAATATATACACAAAAAATAAACAATTGCAAACGACGTTTATGTTTCCAGTAATACACTAAATTTGGTTTCAGCATAAAAATATTCGAATACTACTCAAATAACAATGTCCAAATTTAAACGATTCTTCGAACTTATATTGAAGCGTGTTTTTTATAGGCTTATTAGTAGAAAACATAGGAAAGTGGTTTTTTTTATTCTATGTTACTTAAATAAAGTCTAGCAATTAATTAGGAGAAAATTTCAGATTCCCTTACTCCAACCAAATACTTTTAAAGGGCTCTTGAGAAAATTAATATATCCGAAACATGTCTGCATATTCTCTTCGACAAGCAATTTAATTAACTTTTTAGGCATTCATTTTTTTCTTAAATACTAAGAAACATCATTAAAAATAAATCTTATTTAAAAGGGCATTAAATAAAATAAGTAAATTCGGGAGAATAGCTGTCTTTTCTTATTAGAAGTTTCTTTACCGTTAAAATAGTTATTTATGGAAATATTTTCCTATTAAAGGCTTTAAAGTATTTTGCAATAGGGAGATATTTTTGTTTAACTTTCTCTATATACCGAATATCTTTGATTTTAATGAAAATGAAAATTTTTTAACGGAATTGTGTATGTTTATAATTACTTTAAAAGTTAAATTGGAATTTATCATTTTATTTTAAGTATCTGGTTAATTAAATCTTTGGTTGGCACATTCTTTATTAGTTCTTAAGAGAATTCTCAATTCATTTCTAAGTATTATTTTTTGTGAAAATATATATTTGAAAAATGTTTTTAAATCGTCTTGTACACTTTAAGGACCCATTTCAAAAACTTTTTTATTAATTTAAACTGAAATGCTACATAATCATCTAAACATTTAAAAACACAAAATTTGTAAGAGTTTTAAATTTAAAATAAATCCTAGCTGTGCATAAAAGCAAATGCCATACATAATTATATACACAAATATGAAGTAAGAAGTGACGTGATATAGAACTACGTTTTTAAAAAAAATATAAGAAATTGTTACATACGTTTCTTTACACAATATTCCTATGTACATTTTTAATGAAACCATAACGTTCTAAATTATTTTAGCTAACAACATTATGAAAAGCATATATATACAATTTTAGATGTATTCATATAATTTATCAATGGGGCCTTTTTCATGTTGGCTGAAAATTCATATATTTTTTTTAAAAATATTGTTTAAATATTTAAGATTAAATTGTACATACGTTTGAATAGAATGAATAAAAAATATATTGGCTGCCCATTAAAAGAGTGGATTATAAAAAAATAACTTCGTTATATAAAATTCTCATAAGTTGTCCACCAATAAATAAATTGAACTAATAAGCGAATCAAATAATTCTTTGTTTACAATGTGTGATAATTATTTTTGCACGACAATTTATTTGTTCCATCTAAAATTTCTCACTAACAAACTTTAAAAATACGACCCGAAAGTATTTTTTTTTTAAAGTTATCCATCTTATCCCCGTATTTTTATCTTAGTTCTTAATGATTCACAAACTATTGTTAAAAGAGAATTTTTTTTTCTGTGGTAAAAATATACTCTTGTAAAGTCACCTATTAGTTTCGGAATAATTTTCTTTTCTTTTTTTAGTGTCAATATATTTTTCCCAACTGCATTATTTTACAGAATTTTTTTTGAAATAACCCTTTTATTTATTATTTGTTGGGAAACAAAATATACGCTTGGACAAAAAATAATGTTTGCAAAAAGTGATTTATATATTCCATCTTTGCAAATGATGGAAATTTCTGTCATCAATCTCTTACAATTGACAACTAAACGACGGGAATTCACGTCTTCAAAACGTTGAATATTTACAAAAAATATGCGAAAATTCAGGATACATAATATAAATCGTATGCCGTTTGCAACGTTGTTGTTTGAAAACGGATTCATAAAAATTGGTAGCTGGAACATTGTGTACCATCGAAACTTCAAGTATAACTGGATTTCAAGTTTAACTGGATTTCAAGTTTAACTGGATTTCAAGTTTAACTGGATTCCTGGGTAGAGAGGAAGATCATACAGCTTTCATAAAAAAACAATTTTTATTTACAAATAATTAATGCCGAATCGGCACATATTCTATTTCATCTAAAAGACATAACGCTGGCTCAATTAGTTATCAAACACTTGTATCAGGATTCAGTAGGCTCTTTCTCGACGTTGGATCTGGATAGCGTAATGGCCACACTTTCCCTCCGAAGTAGTAAAATTAAAGTGCTAGTAGGTCTCTCATAGCTTTATATCTCTATTATCATGGAACTCGCCGGCATCAATCTTTAGCTGCCCCGCAGCATTTCGCTGAAAGAAATTCCCGATCACTGGTCTCCTTGCTTCCTAGCAGCCTTTCCCTTTTTCCGTTTTCCCCGGAGTTCTGATCTTTACCTATCGCTGGTGCGGCTACCCTACAGCCTTTTTTCTGGAATCAAAGTCCATCGGTCACCTTCCGATCTGTCTCTTTAAACTCTCTCCCTTATCCCTTCCTTATGCCTCTAATTCCTGATTGGTAGAACCACGGATCTGAACTCTACACCCTCAGTCTTCGTCCAAACCACCATTGAACTTTCCGGCACAAAAATCTGTCTAGACTGTGATCTTAATGTCGCCGTACATCGTAAACCATATGGAGGTTCTATAATTCGTCCCGTCACTTCGGAATTACGAATACACTCCTTAGCATTTGTTCCTTGCATTAGCTGACACTCCATTCCATACATTCGTAACACGGCCACATGTTATAGGGAACGAAAGAATGAACTACCATCGAAACAGGTATCAATTTGGTATCACAGGTAGACTTTGAATAAAAAGTAATCTGGTTCACTTTGAATAAAAAGTAATCTGGTGATTCTGTTGGACTCTGGGTGCCGGAGAAGAAAGAGGGGTAACAACCGACGGACACAGACGACGCTACAGCTGTTTTGCCTCAAGGAGTGAGAAGAATTTATAGTACATAATGAAAAAAAAACATATGGTCATTCTGTTCGCAAGTAAAGAGGGGTAGCAATCGACCATCTATGAGACGACTTTACAACGGTTTGCAATTCCAACGTGTAACGCGGATGACACGTCAGATCAAGTTGCAAATGTGTTTAATCCAGTGTTTCTCAAACTGTGGGACACGTTTGAGGGTAGGGGACAAACCCTTTGGGGGTTTGATAACCCTACGAGGGAGGCGCGAGCATTTTCAAAAGTCGAAAACAAAAAAATTAATTTAAGAAATTATTAATTTACTGAAGTAAACAAACATAATAACATAATTTGACGTAATAAAAAAATAAAGTGCACATTTACACTGTTTTAATATACTTTTAAATATATCAGACTATGCAATTCATTTTATAATTAATTTAATAATACTAAGTTAAGAACAAGTTTAATAATTACCAGTGACTCCATGGGCCTGTCATATTTAAAATTATATGCAAAAATTAACTCTTATTTTTAATAATCTGTACGGTTTATAATTCCTTAAATGCCGATAAAAATTACTCGATTCGCTCCCCAATGCCACCTTTTTACATGTAGGCGAGAGAGTATATGTGGTGTGTTGGAGGGGGGAGTTAGAAAATAAGCGAATCCTTTAAAATCCTTTGCAAACATTATAAATGTCATTTTATTGGATTCCAAAGCCTTCGGAATAATTTTATGGATTGCAGTTCACAGAAAAAAATGGTACTTCGAAAAGACGTATGTATACGTTCGGGGCATTCATGCACTGTCTGAGCGAAACGTTTATATACGCCGGATGCACTTTAGAGGCTAAAGGTCGTATTGTACGTTTAGCGTCAAAATATAGTTTTTTCTGAGTTCAATGCATTGTTATTGTATGGGAGGGCACGATGAAAAGCATGCTTGAATACCGGGGCGCAAATATTGAAAGTTTGAGAAGCCCTGGTTTAATCTGTCGGGGATTAAAATCCTTACGCGTTGCCAACTTATGTATCTCTTTGACTTTCTCTACCATAGCTCTAAATTACAAAACCCGTTATCAACTGTTTCCCTGTTTCTAATTGTGTGAAGTTAATTCATACAAATCAAAGTTTTATCTTTAAATGATTAAAATGCTAATAAGCGAGAATTCCGAAGTTAAACTAAATTCTTTTCTTGAATAATATTTATGGTGTGCTTCTCAATGCTTGCACAGAAATCAAAAGCTTGAATGAAATGAACACTCATACTTTCTAATTCGTTTCAAAAGAGATGTTACCCAATAAGCAGAGTTCCTATTCCTGTAATTAATCAGCATTATCTGGGAAAATTCTTACTGCGAACTGCTTTTGCACGGATCTTTTTTTGCAAATCGAAATGTAAATTATTCACAGAGTCAAATATTTAACTTTCTGGATTTACTTGGGAAATATATTTTTAAAATAAGACGATGCAAAATTTGTCACTTTAAGACTTTGAAATGGTATTGTTTGACTTCCAATAAAATTGGAAAGTGGAAATGAGTATTCAGTCTAATTTTGCAAGGGGAAAATGAATGGCTTCGAGTGAAGCAAACACTAAGTATATCAGTCCTCTCTTATTTAAGTTTGTGCCAAAATTACACAAAAGATCATGGTTCTTGTAATCTATTTTTACACAAGATTATAGTGAGCTATTCCGTGTTGTTTTTAAAATGATTATATATATATCTTTATTGTAATTACTAAGTACTACCAAAAGTAATGGAAGTTAAAATAAATGAATTCTCATAAGTTCATTGCCATAAATAAAAAAGATATTTTGTTAATGAAGAAATCCTACTTATAAATAAGATCTTTTTTCCCTTACAGAGTTGAAAATTCCATTTTAAGTGGGCATGGTACAATTTACACATAAATTTTTAATTTAAGGATTTTCATCTTTTTTGGTTGCCTTCTATGTGTATGTATGATGTGAAGCAGATTTTGTGCTCAAAATTTTATAAAAAGCTGACAATTTAATTTTTTAAAAGAAAAGCTTGGAACTTATGTGAAGTGATTTTGAAATGCTGCTATTCATACAAAAAGTGACGTACATATATGAAATTTGATTTAAAAGTACGTTAAACTATGTATCACAAAATTTGGTATGGATTTTGCGATAACATGATTCAAATTCTTACAATACCTCTTTTATGAATGCTTATTGAAAATTCCTTAACTAGGCAAATTCTACATTCGATTATTTTTTAAAAAGTAAGTATTGTTTTGATTGAAAAATGCAAACCAACTTTTGTTCCATGTACTATTAGAAACAAGTGAAAAAAATTTCAAGTGTTAGGAACAATAGAAAAAAGTTTTAGCATTTTAAATGAAGACAAACTAGTTATTTTATCTTTCTGAGCTCAGTCAGTTTAAAGTTTTGTTTTGCCGTTGGAATGTGAATAAAAACAAACGTAAAAGGGTTTAAACGTATGGGGCACAGAGCTAAATTTTGGGAGTTGGTAGAATATGTAAAAAATAATTTTGACTAAAAAAACTAGATTTTTGATTTTTTTTACCGAATTTTTGGAATTAAATCGTACTGTGTCCACCTTAAGTTCTATATTCATATGTAACGTATTTTTTTCAATTATTTCACTTTAATTATATTTTCAAAATTAAATATGATAAAACTGATTTTCAACTTTTATTAAATTATTAGTAATAGTGACAATTATGTACTATAAGAAAAAATAATTTTAATTCAAAGCGGGAAAAAATAAGTAAGCATGATGTATTACTAAAAATTAAACAATCGTCTGTAAAAAATTCTCAACCCTATTTTCTTGTAATTGACAATTTGTATGAAATTCCTTATTCTCAAAACTAAATTTTAAATAGTTTTGACAACCTTAACAAATATTTATTACAAGAAAATATTTCAAACTCCACTCTTTTGCCAAAGAAAAATTATAAACTGTAAAATTTAGAAAAGAAATCATTCAAAGTTTTAATTAGTACTATGTTATGTGGGAAAACCATAAATAATAAAGAATTCGTCTTCAAATTGCTTAAAGTATTTTATTACTTTTAAAGATTAATAGTTTTCGACGCTATATAGTTAACGGAAAATTGAGCATTCACTTAACTATCTTAACATTCTCTCATAAGAGAAATAGTTAAATAACGATTATTACAATTTAATGACTTGAATGTTATAATTGGTCATAAAGTTTCTTTTTGAAAGAAACCTTGTAGATTCTTTATTAATAACATTTTTTAAACTTTAACTATTCAATTGAATTTTTTATCATTAGTAAAAATAAATGGTTTTATTTTTCAGTTCTCTCAATCCGTTTAAGTTTTTATGTTATATTATAATTGTTCCAAATGATGTATATCTAATTACTGCGTGTGTGAAATTTTAAGAGTTTTACATAAAACAAAGGATACATGTAATATAAGAAAAAAATTTATCTATATGAAAATGAAGGTTCTTGTGTGATCAAAAATAAATTTGTATTATTTAATAAATTGCTTTAAAATGAAAGAAAAGTGAAATTTTAAGTACAAACAATGCTCTGAATTTTTTATAAATATTCTTATAATTGACTTTTGTCATGGATTATAAATTGTTCAACAAATGAGATCTAAAGCAAAAAAATATAGTTTTAAGGTATCCAAACACGTTTGGAGTCCTTTTTTATTTAAAATAATAGCATAAAACATAATAAATGCTTTTAGGAATCAATACCAATAAATACTAATATTTAACTAACAACATTTAAAAAAAATATCTAAATTATACTAAAATCACAATTTTAAATGCAATTTTAGCAATATTTTTGAAAAACTTCAAAGCAATTAGAGAATAATATAATAAACATATACCAATAAAAGTTCTATTAAAAATATTTAGATTCATTTATCTAGAGAATGTACTAAGATTTTGATGTTTTATTAAAATTTAAATATTTTAGAGCTGATCGTGTTAGTATTACACGAAATGTGATATTTTTTTATGAGATCATTGTTTAAATAACAGGCCATAGCTCAAAAATATTCATACAATAAGAAATATGTTAGTACATTCTCTAGAAAATAATAAAAATATCCGGCTCAAAATGTTTCCTAAAAATTCGTTTGTTACATTTTCAGTTATCATACTCGCAATGACAGATTTTGAACAATTTAAATACGCACTTTTGGTAGATTAAAGACCCATTTCCCTTTTTTCTAATTTTATAGAACTGATTGTAACTTGGCATTTAGGTAAGGTAGAAACGAAACCAAGTATGCTTTGTAATGCCAAAACATGTGTAATAAAACGAGTTACAAATAAAAAAAAACATGTGTTTTAACCGAATTTGACCATTTCAAAGTGTTTGGATACCTTTTGGAGGAATTATAAAATATGTTAAGTTAAAGAACAGTTTTAGCTATTAAAAGGCTATTTATTATATAACAAGATTACCAAAATATTTTTTAATATGATTAGCTGATCAATTTATTGGGCTCTTTTAGTGGCTAAAAAAATCCTACAAATGTTGCTAAAATTTTCATATGGATTTATTCTTGTAATGAGAATCTTCATAAAAACAACTTATAACAGTTCTAAAACGGAACATTTACAGCACCCTCTCTTGTGGATAATTTATTTTAGGTGTAAGTGAGAAAAGTCTGATTTCACATTCAGTACATCACGTTTCTCGTAAACACTTTGCTGCTTTCATAACTATTAGGATTATGAGCTCTAGAAGAAGTATATTTCTCTTGAAACTTTGTAGTTATGTTCTCAACATAACGGTTGGTTTTAAATCAAAAGTTATCCTTTTCTGAGAAAACAATAGTAACTCGTCTGTTGATATAATAATTCCGGCTTAATGTTTAGTAAAGCAATATTATTTTTAAGGCATCCGACTACGTTTGGAACCGTGATTATGAAAAGATTATAAATGAATAAATTCTTATATATTTAGGGTTGCCTAAATTAGAATATAGATGTAAACTTGTTTTTAGAATGATGTTATTAGAACTTTCCTTTTAAATGCATTTTTTTGGCGAAAAAATGAGGAAAAAATGACGTACCAAAACATTGTATTATGAAAAATGCTACTATAATGTTTTTCTTGTCTTTACTATGAGTTTTGAAAAATTCATATATTATTTTCAGAGTTATAATCAATCGAAATAGCATCAGATTTTCTGCTAAAATTTATCTAATCGGGTATATCAAAATGTGAATAAATCCATTTTTATTTGATGTATTTTAGGTTTACATTTACTAGTTTAGGCCCTGAAAGAACGGCGTGAAAAATATTTCTACCAAATTTTATCTAAATATAAGAAAAATATTCAGTTATCACACATTCTAAAATTATAATTTCTCAATATTTTTTTTATAAAATAGAATTAAAAATAAAAATTTTACAGTAAACAGAAAAATATATTAAATAAGCCGGATCTTACAAGAAATACCTTTTAATGTGTTTTTAAAGTTTTATTTTTGAAATAGACCTCAAATATTTTTTAAAAATAGAAGGAAAAAGTAAATGTTTGAAAAGACTTCAACTTTCAATTTTTTTTAAAAAAAATTATCTCATATTTACCCATTATCCGTCATGATCCACATTTGGGGTTTGGCATTTTACGTATACATCTCTCGTTATAATATATAAATATAATAGAACATAAAAATTCCCAAACATATCAAATATTTTCAAAACAGAAAACACAATTTGAAAATTATACTAGTCACAACTTTTTGGGCATATGTAGCACATACATACATAAAAAATGTTAGTTATTGGTATAAAATGCATATAATTCCATTTCTACATTTTTTAGCTTCAAAAAATGCAACTATGTATAGCTAAGACTTCAAATATTTTATTGGATAAAAAAATTCGATATTTTCTGCTAAATTCCAATTTATAATAAAATTTAATACATTGACTATCAAAAATTGAGATTTGATATTTGTCATTTATCTCAAATTGATATTTAAAATGTGAAAAGTTTGATCAATAGGCAATAGTTAAGTAATTAAATAAAATCATAAATTTTTAAAATGATTTCTACGAGTTTTTTTTAAAAAAATTGGATCAATTTTGCGAGTTTATTGCCAGTTTCACTACAAGAATTGTTGACTGGTTATCATCAAAAGATCATCATACGGATAAATAGTTGTTGCTTATTCGTTCAATAAAGTTAAGCTACAAATAAATAAATATTTATTGCGTTAGCTATCGAAATGGTGTAAATTAATTTAACTTTTGCTACAAATTTTCCTAAATACTCTGAAATATTTTGTGATACATCTAGGACTTTTGTATACAAACCAATTCCTTAATGTAATTATAATGAAATTAAAAGTTGTAAAACAGATATTCTAAAATTCGTTTTCAGATATTCTACCTTGTTTTAAGTACTTGCTTTATATACTCAATTTACATTAAGTTGTGTATATCTACATATTGATCGTACAAGAAATTTAACTTTACCACTTATTTTACTATGGGGAAGGTAGATTTACTCGTATCATTCGTAGCCGATTCTAACTAAGTCAAACTATATAAGTCTTGATTCTTTCAGCAGTAAGTGTCTGAGTTTTCTGATTAACACGACAGACACGTCTGAAACCTCTTTGGCGAGTTATCGCTGACCATTAATTTTCGCAGCTGGTCATCTCACTTTGCCGTACTCAAGGGAAATCTTTATTCGTTGTAAGGATCTCAAATGTAGTTATTGAAGCGGTCTTTCTTCTCGACCTCTTACAGAATATTTGAGGAATTTTTCCGTAAGAATATTTGGACCTGAAATCCAGATGGGAATCGCATCACTTGTACAGTGAAAAAAGATGTCTTATACAAGATAAAATATAGAAAGGACATTCCTTATTGCTGCAATCGTGTAATAGACTTCGATTTACAATTAGAAATTCAACATTTATTTTTTAATTTTGAGCAATATAATGCTCAAAGAAACTTAAAATTTATCCTATCACCGTTTACCTTTCACACATATTGCAACTAAATAAACTACCTTAAAATCCGGCGTATATAGCACACACTTATAGTTTCAAGCTGCCTTTTTTGATTTTTAGGAATATTCGCCGTATAACGGGATCTCACTTTTTCAAAGAATCCTGAAATGTACGAAAACAATGATATGTTTTGAAGCCATTAGTTCCAGGTATCTCAAAAGCTTTAGAAAAAATAGTATATTTCTAGAATTATACAACCCTTTAAGTTCATAAGAAAATGTCGTTTCTTTCAAATAATCATATTTCGATGTATATAGAAGTCAAACGTTCCTTATGCTCATCTCTTTTTTTTTATTTTTAGTGCTCTAATTTTCATACCCGGTGGATAACGCACACCCTTGAATTTCGATCTTATTTTTTGTGTTAAATGTGGGCGTTAAACGCCGGATTTTACGGTAGTTTTCTGATGAATCTTCATTAGAAATGTTATTCGTAACACCAAAACAATTATATTGATTTGCATGTATTAAGGTAATATGAATTGTATTGAATTTGGTGTACAGACGTCAGCATTCGGACAGCCCAACATTTTCCATTGTAACAGCTCTTTTCATAGCTGACTGTCCCAAGCAGCAGAAACGCCCTCTAGTGACCACCCATCTTTAGTAGAGGCCAGGTGAGAAGATAATGGGGTCACTATGAAAAACTATACATGTTTTTTGTCATTTGTTTTTATTAACCAAATGTGATGTATTTGTGTAACTAAACTTAAATTAATAAATGTTACACACTAAAGAAGATTTCATAGAACCTAATCCCAAATTTACCACTTTTAATTTAATCTTTAACGTCCAACACTCTACAACATTTCTCATCTCTCCAGGTCAAAAAACTATCTCTAGTAATTACTCAAAAAGGAATCAAAGGGTAATATTAATGGAATTAACTTAAACAGAATTTTCTCATTATGGAATCTGATTTTTATCTCATTTCATAAAATTTGGCTTAAATAGCTTACATTTCAAATTCTATTTAAATCTGATCAATAGTGTTTAAATATTTTAGAAAGGAATATTAGGGAGGGTCATATTCGATAATACTTTACACAAAGGGTTCGTAATTAATGTACGACCCCATTAGGCTCCACGATTTCCGTAATTAAAATACGCTTAACCTTATTCGCAATATCCTGAACTATCGAACGCTGATTTGTATGACATTTCGAAAATAAAGCTTTTTAAACTTGATGAATCCAAATATTTGAGTTATGGTACGTTATAATGGAAAGGGGATGCCAGTTTAGGTGTCCTCGTCTTCTTCTGACACAGTGCGACGTAAATAAAAAAACAAATCAAACTCACAGTTTACACTAGGGGTTTCCAACTCATAGGCTGACTAGGGCTAAATAAACAAGGTTTAAATTAAGGAGGGCCGTAAAGAAAATCCATATTCATAGAAACATAGGTTTATTTCGAATAATGCATTATATATAGCAAACATATATAAAATAACAAGGAAATTTTAATATTTAGTCTTGACATTTGATATCTTTTCTCTATTACTACCTTTACTGTTTCGGAAGGAATTTTGATACTTTATTCTATACATCACTAGATGGTACACCTGTTCTTCGCACGGGTGAATTGAAAAATGAAGCAATACAGATTGTGAAGAATAAAGAAGTGTTTAATGAGTTAATTTTGCGTGAATTGCAAATTAAACAAAGATTTTTGCATATCTTAACTGAATTTAAAAACCATAGTTGTTAAATTTGAAGTCTGAAAGTCTAACAGCTGATAAAAAGACAATTTTTTTTACTTATAAATCAACTTAACACACTTAAAGGTCGATTTTTGAAAACATCTTCCTAAGCTAATCTGTGCTTAGCAAAAGTAAAACATTGCTACAAATTTTGTGTAATGAAAGCTTAAAATAGTGTAAATTTATATCTGGATGTGTAATACGTTAATATTACTTCCTGTAGTATTAATTCTATGTTAAAATTGTAATATTCGCAAACAACGCCGTTCCTTAAATTATAATGGCGATTCAGTGGAAACATGGCGAAATATTGGCGATAGTTCCAAGTTGGCGTTATTTTCGGCGACCACGTTTGCAACATGGCAATTGATTGAATGGTGCAGAATTTTGTATGCTGTAGCGCCACCTAGTGGGGAGTTGCAACCTTCTCCTTTAAAAACACATACATGCCAATTTTCATAGTTATCGGTTGAACAGTGCTGGAGTGAAGTGAGATCATATATACAAACGTCCATTTATATATATGCAGATTGTGAGTCAATACACTAGACGCGGAGAGCAAAAATGTTCGTTATGGGTTGCGAATTTGACACCCTTGGTTTACACTTTCCGACATCCATTCTGGAGTGGTCTAACTGCGAGTATTAAAAATAATTATTTTACAATTTACAGTGACCACAATAGCCGAGTGGTCATGGTCACATATTTGTGGTTGGCGTTGAAGAGTTGCTGGAGCAAAATCTAAAATTACGGAAGGACTGATGTATAGAAGGGTGGATGTACACTAAATCTGTCGTGGCTCAAAGTCCTCTTGTTTGCATAGTGTAATAGTGGTCTTGTCATCTCAGGTTTCATCATTTTCAGTTAACCATGGCTCAAAATTACAAGATTCATCGTCAATAACTCTAAAAATGGGGGAGGAGATCTCAAAAATGAAAGTAATCCTGCTTCCGGGGCTGAATTATTCCCCTCTTTAAATTGAAGGACTAATTAAGAGGAAAAACATCAACAGGAAGTGGTGGCGTCAACGGAACTAGTTTGATATCACGGGGCAAGGTGCTAAGCGCTGCTTTGGCGCGATAAAGGAATCGCGCCAAGTAACGTTTGTTAACGCTGGAATGGATTTCAAGATAACGAAAAAAATCGTCAGGAAGATGACTTTAAAGAATTGTTTTGAAATAGATTTCAAATGAATAGTATAGGAAGAGATTGAGAATTACTAAGATCAATCAATAAATAATGAATATAAATATAATATATAGTTCCTACTCTTAATCATAGTATGCAGTAATACTCTTCTTATATACTTTTATAGTAATTATATCTAATATTCAGATTGTATGATTTAATAATAATTATTATATACAATAATAATCATAATATAATTTAATAGTGAATATAGAAAATAATCATCGTATTGTAATATAATAAAAATTATAAAGAATACTAATATAACATAATTATAAATAAATAACGAATGTTATGATTATTTTATATAATAATTGTATTATATTTTATTATTAATAAAATAATTACATAATATATATTAAAATTACTAATGAATATAAATTAAAATGTTAATTATTTCTAATATACGTTATCTCAATGGCAACCATATCTCCAGATGATAAAAATATAAAGGTAACCATATATTGTAATATTATCTCCCATCTTGGCGAAACATAAACAACTTGGCGCGAGCCTCGTGATATCAGACTAGCACCGTATCAAATAAAAGATTTGAAAGAAACATTTTATTATTATTATTGTAATTTATGTTTCTTTAGGTCTGTATGGTGCATTAGTATCGGATTTTTTTATGTACTTGTAAGAAAGTTGGAATATGTATATTCTTTCTTTCTCCTCTTATACCCCCTTTTGTTTTCTTTATTATAATATATGTTTTGTATATTTGTATTATGTTCACGTTCATTTATGTATATCGTGCAGTTACCTTTAAATTTTTATTATATTTTTTTACGGTTTTCTGCTGTTTAAAATGTATACTTTGGTTTTTTTTAATAAAGACTGGCCGTGGGGGTGGTTGTTTCCCGAGGGATCGGTTTGTAGCTCTAAACCCTTTTCGGGTGAGCTCAATTCCTTTGAGCATGCCGCCAATAACCCTGGATTTGCCTTATAGTGCGTTGTTAGCTGACTCACTCACTCGTAAACATTGAAATTTAATTTCTTTCCAGCCCTTGAGTGGGGTATAATTTTGAACAGTTAAAATGAGAATCGTATCATTAAGCCTATCCCAGTTTCTAGGACAGTACGTTTTTATTTAACCCTGAATGTGATTTCATTTCTAATGTTTATGCTGTTACAATGGATCTGAAAATCAAAGATCTTGATTAGTCTTCATACTCCAAGTCTTCACAACAAAATGGCATCTGGAATTAATCGATTCGGAAACAAAAGGGCAACGAATTCCCAGACTAAGAAGCAATCATTGCCGTTCCCTACGTAAAGAATTAACTAACACCAACCCCCAGATACATAAAGACTTAACCAACTCAACCATAAAACCCTCTCTTAGTTAATTTCTCAACCGCACAGCTGGGATTATATCGAGTCCCGAAGTCAGAGCCTAAAAAACAGGAAACCCTTTTCTTCAGTCTTCCCAAATTGCTAGCCTTAGGGAACTTCCACTACACCTTTGGACCTTTTCTCCTGAATAAGTAAAAAAAGGCTTACTCCGTACTTTTAACGGGAATAAAGCGTAGGCCGAAAAGCTTCAATCTAAAAGATAATCAATCATTCTTAGATGAGAACTTAAATAAATAAGCAAAAAAAAATCAGTCGATGCAATTTCCCTTCCCCCTTTAATCAGAGTGCTGGTGTAAGGCTGGAGGAATAAATTTCCGGAAGTGGAGATAAATGACTGAGGGTCCAAGAAAAAAAAAATAAATCGATTTTTAGTGTCGAAAACAGACATGCAGCCGCCTTTTGTCAGGTCAAGCGATCACAGTTTTAAATTATTTATCTTTTTTTCAGAATGAAATCGCCTTCAGATAGAAAATCTCTATTTTTTTAAAAGCATTTTACTTAGATTTGAAGCTGTGAGCTCAACAAATTGATCAATTGGAGCAGAATTGGCTTAAAGTAAAAATATTTACAGTTTAGATTATATTTATTGTAAATTGGGTGTTTTCCTTGCTGTTTATATGATTTGAGGAATCGGAGAGGAATTGGAGAGATAGCTTAAGGAGTAAAAATTGTCTTAAGCATTTAAGATAGTTTTAAAAAATTCCTTTTTATTTGTTTCACGAACAAAGAATGAAAACAATGATTCTTCCGAACAAAGAAACATTAATTGAACAATTCAGCATTTTTTTCTGTTTCTTACCGGATGTAACATTAAAAGCAAATAATTATTTTATTCTGTAGTGATGTTATAGGGAGTTTTTCTTAAAAAAAATATTTAACTATTACAATTAACTATTAAATTTTTATGAGCAAAACAAACCATTAAAACAAAAATAAAAATTTCAGTTATTGAATTCTTCCATCGGAGTATAAAAGAGCTCATTTTCTTTTATACTTAAGAACAAATGTCTCAGTTTTCATAGAAAGGTTTTCTTTTAAATGTCTTTGAACAATACACCGTATAAATGAATTCTTTTTGAAAATATTTCTTTCATTAGAATTTGTTTTATCGATTAATGATATTATTTTGATGGAAGTTTTAATATTAGCTTTTATTGATAAAATATAGAAGTTAAAATAAGTAATATTTTTATCTTGAAATAGATATTAAAATAAATTCAAGAGTAATTTTTCCTCAGACATTTGATATATCGTTGAAACGGTAAAACCGTAACTGACATAAAAATGAATAATTGTTTTCTTTCATAATTTTTTAGAAATGAAAGAATCAAGCCTTGATGTTGTCTAGCTTTATCGTAGGGAATATTATAAATTGCTTCATTTTAATTTCTATTTGATTTCAAATAGGTTTGTGAAAGTCTAGAGATTGTAATATCATGGGTAAAAATCCTTTATCATTTGAATAATTAGAAAACAATTTTGAATTTACCTATTTATATTCTTGATAGGAATATGGGTTTGTTTTCTTCAGAGGGGGCGACCGATAATAGAAGTACGTATCATTAGCAACTGATCCTCAAAGAAATAAAATTTCCGAGGTCATAAATGAAATTCATCATAGCCCTAGTGGAAAAAATTTTAGTATGAGCAAATGTAAGCAAGAACTTTTTTGTGGTGTAGAATTGGCGTGAGAAACCGTATTTACTGAAATCTAAGCCGCACTATTTCTCCAGTATTAATGCTACAGAAAATCGGGTGCGGCCTAAAAATAAAATCAAAACATTTGCTGGATAAGGGAAATTTAGTTTCCACCCCTAACAAAAAGAAAAACGTTACCGGTCTTTCTGGCCACTTGCATCGTTGATGTATCTAATTCTGTTATTTTTTTCTAGTATTCAATCTAGCTTATATATATAAACATTGTTGTTTGCTCGTATTTGGGGATATTTTGTTTTCTTTTAATCACCTAAACATTAAAGATATCGGTAATAGCATCAGAACGAGTTTATTACGAAGTAAGTATGAAAAGGAAGGCAATTTTATATGCAGAAAAAAAAAAACAGAAACAGCGTAGCGGCCACTGAAAATTTGACATGGACGGAAAAATTATATGTGGATGGCGGAAACAAAATATTGTTACGCGAATCGGAGTTCGAGGATTTTATGCAAAATCACTCGTAAACAACAAGGCAATTCTTTAAGAGCGATGAGAATTTATTGTCGAAAATCAATCCTTGAAACACAGGATTCAACAGCAAAAATTCGCAGAATAAATATCAGAAGGATTTCACATCTTCAACAGCACTTAGACACAATTATCAGTATCTAAAATACACGTATATATAAGCTTATTCACAAGCACAGCCGAGCTAATCAAGATCGAGGCAAGTTTACTAATCGCTAGTCAAAACCAGACTCGCTACTCGCTGGTTGAAACCGGACTGACTGTTACGGCAAGTATCGCTCTATTTATAGACGTAGCAGAAACTTCCATAAATATGCGCTTGCGTCATAGATCGTGAAATTAGTGGATTTCTCCACTAATTTCTAGAAGAATCTAGAGTCCCGAACTCTCCAAAAATGGTCGCCAACATGATCGCCAAAGTCGTCAAGTTAGTCGCCAAAAATGATGCCAATTTGGATCTATCGCTAAAATTTTGCCAAGTTCCCATTGGATCGCCATTATAGCGCAAAGGACGGCGTTGCTTGTGAATATTACAATTTTAACACGAAACAAATATAGCATTGAGTAATATAAATCCCTTGCACATCCAAATACAAATTATTTACACTATTTTACAGAATTCGTAACACTATGAATTTTGCTTGTAAACGTTCGATAGTCTTTTTTACATTCTTTTAAAAAAATCTGTTATCACAAATGCATTGGCGGGCACGTAATACGACACCGAGTGGGAAAATGATGACGTGGGCTCAAATTCAAAAGTCCGCTATGACAGTAGGGGTGACGAATCATTTTCGAAACATGATACTAATGGTTAAAGTAAATATAGGTTCACGTATGTATTTGAAAGTTTTTAATTCTGGTAAAATAAAATTAATTGCTCTAATTTCTTATTATTTCTCATTAATTAAAAAAATTTTTTTTGAAGTATCTGGCGTTGTCATGAACCTTTAACACAATTTTTAAAAAAATTTTTCTCAAAAAAAAACGGGGTGTGGCATAGAATCGATGGCAACATTTTTTCACAAACATTTTGAGAATATCGAATGCGCGTGCGCAGAATCAATAATGGCTTAGATTCGAGTAAATACGGTATTGATATTCTTGGTAGGAATATATATGGATTTGTTTTCTTCAGTAGAAGCGGAAGTCGACAAAAGGAAAACGTATTATTAGCATCTGATCGTCTCAAGAATTAAAAGTTCAGAGGTCCTGAAATAAATTCATGATATCCTAGTGGGGGACATTTTAGTATCGGCAAATATAGGCAACAACTTTTATGGAGGCATGCATGCTCTGGTGTAGAATTGGGGCAAGAAATGTCAACTGTATAGTGAAATATAGAACTAAAACGAAGGTCAAAGGACTACTGCAGCAATGTAAGAGCTACTTTGAGAGGATTGCTCTTGGTAATTGATAACTACCTGTATAACTAACTCTCTTAGGCAATACTATATTCCAGCGTTTCTCAAACTGTGGGGTGCGCTCCCCCTTGAGGAGCGTGATAATTCTACGAGGGATGGGGGGCACGAGCATACTAAAAAGGTGAAAACAAAAGATTATATAAAAAATTATTCATTTCCTGAAAATAAACAGATTACATTTTGACGTAATAAGAAATAAAATTAACATTTAAACTGATATATTGCACTGATAAATGTATCAGTACTGCTCAATGTATTTTATAATTACTTTAACAATACTAAGTTAAGAACAAGTTTAGTAATTACCAGTGAACCCATGGTCTTGTCATATATAAAATTATATACAAAAACTAACACTTACCTGCATTATTTGTAAGGTGTATAAATAATCCCTAAACTGCCATTTAAAGGTTACGAGATTCGCTTCCCAGTGCTTCCGTTTTCCAATTAGGAGCACGTTTTTGTTGTATTGGAGAGGGGGGGGGGTAGAGGAATATATAAGAATATCCTCTGATATAAGTAAGCACTGTCGAAGTCCTTTTTTGCATTCCAAAGCCTTTGGAATACTTTTATGGATAGCAGGGCTCAGAAAAGTTCTTATTTCAGAAAGATGTATATATACATCCAGGGAATTTGTCGCTCTAGTTGAGCGAGACGTATATATACACCGATGGCACTTAAGAGGTTAGAGTCGTATTGTAACTTTAACGTCAAAGTATAGCATTATTAAATTGAATGTATTGTTATTTGTATGGAGGGGGATGAAAATTATGAATGAATATTGGGTCGTAAATACTGAAAGTTTGAGAAGCATTGCTATATTCATTATTGTACATTATTTCGCAAAGTGACTGGTGGCCTCTGTAGTCTAGTGACTAAGGTCACGGACTGGTTAGCTAGCGTATCATTTCTAGCCTAGTACCACTGAAGACCCACAGTGTAGAGGGGCCCGATGCAGGTTTAATTTGTCGAGGCACAAACTTCCTCCCATTGGTGTGGAAGTTGATACAGGAGGTGCCAGTTTAGGTGCCGTTGTCGTTATTTAACCATGGTTCAAAATTACGAGGCATTTTACCAATATCCCCGTCAGGCAGCTTTATAGTGCGACGAAAATTTAACTCACTCGGAAAGTGGCCAGAGCCTATAGTAGTTTCGCATCAAGAACCGTCAACAATTGTTAAAATTCTTATAAACAATTTTTATATCATGTTGGAGTGCCGATTTGTTTTGTCGTATTTGTGCTATTGTATATTGACATGCGTGTTAATTGATTTTATTGAAAAACAAGTAATAGAAATTTTTTTAAGTCAATTCCTACTTTGAATGGATGAATAGAAAGTATTTTATTAACGATTGAAAACTTTAACAATATATATATATATATAGGTTTATATTATAGATTTATTATTCTTCGTAGATAGTTTTAAATACCCCCAGTTTCTAGTTTTAGATAAAATTACTTTTTAAAAATTTATTATGACTTTTAAATCATATTAAAAGTTTCTAAGATAATGGTAGTATGTTTACAATTCTTATTTTATTATTTCTATTCTTTTCATACTTTTGCTAAGTGCTATTTTTCAGCCTTTGCTTTGTTTTGAAATTGTATTTGAGTCCAGAATCTGGCAATAACTTGTTTATTGTACTCAGATTTAGCGCGGGCACTGCATTTTAGTATGCAATTTTTAGATAAGTTACCTTTTCCTTATAATGGATTTAGATTTCCTATCCATTATTTCCAATTGGTATTTGCTCGGTATTATTAACAGAAAAGGGGGAAGGTTGGCTGGCCAAAAAACATGTTCAACCCCACTTTTATACAGAAAATTTTTTTTAAGGAAAATTTTATGTATACAAGCTGTCCTAAGTCAGCAATGTTGATAATACTGAAGCATCCATTCTTTTATATTTTCCTCTGTCATTTCAATTTTTCATATCTCCTTTTAAATTCTGTTGTCTTGTTATCCAGCAATTGCTATTCTTTTAAGTATTAATCATGTTAATTCATCTCTCTTGTAGAGGAATTTTGATTATATAGGGCGAGAGTGAACTAATAGTAGAAATTGAAAAAAGAACATGATTTTTCTGCATTGTTGTAACAATGCACACACAATTTAGCTAGTTTGGCTGAAAAACCGGTTTTCTACTCCAACTTTTGTCATTGTTTTAACGAATTTATGTTGTCCAATTTAGTTCCCGTGGCCAACAACTGTCACTGTTGCAACAATGAAGACGAATCTACTAAGTTGGTTTCGAAAAACAGTAATTAATTTAGTTTACCTGTAATTAATGAATTAATATTTGAAAAAATTGTGCTGTGTCGCTACAAGTTTAAAAAATTTAGTTGATCTTGATTGGATGAATAGAAAGTATTTTATTAGCGATTGAAAATTTGAACAAGATATGTATAGGGAGAGAGTGTGAGCTATATAATAGTAGGAATAGAAATATATGTTGTATGGCCTATAAAAAATTATAGCATGAATTACTCAAAGAATATGTTCGCCATCTGCAAGGACCCTTTCCTACTTTTGAAAAGATTAACCAAACACAAATAGTTAAAAAAAGGTGATAGAATTTCTGGCTAAACTTCAATTTTATATTCAGTGGATGATTATTTGAATAGGTTTAAAATTAATACTTATATTTTAAATTTGGAGCTAATTATAAGAATGTTGGAAAATTAATACATATCTTGCGTCTTTCTTGAATAAGTATTTTACGAACTAATCATTTAGTGGTATTATTTAAAACTAATTCCTATTAAGTTCTGAGAAAAATTATGCGATTATTCTTCGGAACATTCTGTTTAAGCATTAAGTGAATAATCATTAATTGAAAAGTTATATTTCACTACAACTTTAGAAATTCTAATTAAATAATAAAATACGATCGCCTCGGGTTCACGTTCAACGATTCAAATTTCGCTAAAATAAGATTTTCAGCGGGAAATATGCTATAACAGAGAAGATTTTAAAAGCAATCCAAATTAGTGCCTCACCCAATGGAAGGATTTTAAATTCTCGAGACGATGTTCATTAAAGGCCTTTTGAATTTTGTTCATGTTGGCTCCTGTTAAGTTACTGAGCCTATTAGCAAAGTCTTACGATGCGTGGAATAAATTAATTCGTTTTATTATTAAAATAGTTTGATAATCTTATGATTTAAGAACTATTTAAAGAACTATCAAACTTAAAAATATCGTTTAAACTTTATTATACTAGTATGGTGCGTTGTTTAGTTTTCAGTTTTTACCAAAGGAGATAATTAAATTTATACTTCTAATAAGCAATGCAATTTCTTTTGTAAAAAACCCTTTTAATGCTCTTTGCGTATTGTTTGAAGTAATACATTTATTAAGAAATGAAGTCATTTATATTCAATTCCTAATATTAGCTCACACTCTCCCTATATATATATATATATATTATTTTATATCTTGTTCAAATTTTCAATCGTTAATAAAATGATTTTTATTCATCCACTCAAGTTAAAAAAATTTTTTTTTAAACTTGTGGTGAATGACGATTGATGTTAATACAGTTTTTTCAAATATTTTAATTCATTAATTAAATTTAATTAACTATAGTTTAAGAGATATATTTCAGTCTATATTATTCCTCTAGATGGCATCACCATTGGATAAATAGCATTTGTTAAATTTGTAATGAAGATTTAACTTAACCTGAATAACCATATGCTAGTTAGACATCATTTCTTTTATCCTAGTTTTAGGATAAAAATACTTACCTATTATATTAAATTTTTATTAGAAGACGCAATTGCAAATTTAATGTTAATTAAAAGTGTGTTTTGAATCTTAATATTGTAATTCTGTTATATGCATTTACATATTTATATATATTGTAATCATTTTATAAAAGGTAACTGAAATAAAATTTTTCTTTGTTGAACTGAATATGAATTGACTTTAAATATTTTTTATATTACTTGTATTTAGAGTTGTTTTTTACACTGCTTTCTTTTTCGGTAACTTTCTATTTTATAGCAGAATAAACTGCTTTTGTTCCAAAGTTTTTTGAAAGATATTTTTTTTATATTTAGGTACTAATTAAATATACCCAACTTTTTTTTACGCGGTTTATATATTCCTTAGAAAATCGTGCAAAACAATTGTGTAAAATAATGCATGCAACATATGATAAAATTCGGGATATGTTCTTCAATTTTAAAAAACCGTGTAAGATGAAAAATCTCCACATACTTTCCCAAAATACTGTGCAAAAACGTATCAAATCTTTGTTACTTATTTATAAAACAAAATAATTTATTTTTATTTCAAAATTTTTTAAAAATAGTGTGCATTGAAAATTTAGTCTATTAGTACGTACAACATATAAAATTAAAAATTAAAATTAGGAATAAAATTATACAAACTAACAAGCAGGTTTTTTGTGAACTGGATCAAAAATGCTATCATTAGCAGATGTGTCAGGCTTTGATTCAAATGAAGTATTTTAAATGTTATTAAAGGCCTAAGTTTTTTTTTTATTGTTACAATTTTTTTATTGTTTTATTGTTACAATAATTTTATTATTACAATTTTATTGTTAGCGGCTGTTTTTTTGGTTTCTCAAGCTTCTTTTATAATTCTTGATACTCTGCTACATGAAATTAAGAATTCGTCAAAATTTTAATGCATTCTCTGTGTGAAACTCTCTAGAGGTGCGAGCTCAAGTGTTCTCGCCACTTGACTGAGGTTCAAAATTTGGAAGTCCGTCACCAATAGTCCTCGTGTTGCTTTATATTGCGACGTTAATATAACTCTTGATGACTCACCTTACAGGAATTCAGTACGAATTTCTGATTCACGCGCACGCACGCACGCTATGTTAAAATTTTATTAGTTCCAATAATTTTATTTCTACTGGGAAAATTTGTTTCATTCTTCAATTTTGCTTTCTGAATTGAATGTTCCACTTATCTATAAAATTTTTAGTGTCGAAGGAAAAATTAAAGCATTAAAGATTTCTCCAACTGTAGCCATAAGAGTTAACGTAATATAATATCTAAATACGTAGCAAAGCACTTTGCGGAAAAATTATTTCTTTTCTAAAACATAGCACAAAATAATCTTTACATTCTTTATAAAATAAATTGTTTAAGAATAACTGATCACAAAGAGGAAAGAATGTGTCTTGTTCTTCGTGAACATGTCTTTTTAAGTGAATAAAGCTTAAATTTCCACTCTCCGGTTTCCCAATAAAACATCAAACACATAAATCTCTTGAAAGGCGGGTGTTTTTTGGAAATCAAAGTTTTTAATTAAATTTGGAAATGAAGGGGATGCACAGCGGTTAACTTCTTAGTGAATGTTGATCATTTTTCATTATTGCCCGAAGAGAAACATTACGTTAATGCCCTGGTGTAATGAGTCAATTAGGGCCCATGATAATGGGAAAGGACACTGAGTTTGCATTTTCCCCTCCTTAGCCAAAATTTGTTTACTAAGCCTTGCGATATAATTTTTCAGTATTTTTTTTCCTTTCGAAAAAAGGTTCTAAAATCGCGCCTTGAATTGCACCACACTTTTCTAGGCTATAAAATTGTGTGTTAATCCCGAGAGATAAGGTATAGCTTTGTTAATGAAGATATCAATGAGCTATACTAATTATTAAAGGGGAAAAAAGCTCATTAATTTTCGGAATTATACTCAAAAGTTTTAGAGGATTAATAAGTGTTAATAGTCTTTTGATTATGATGAATATTCATTTAGGTATTTAAGGCATTTTATTTAATTATTAATTTATGTGATGTGCTTCCCGTGCGTTTTGTTTAATTTAGTTTTTTTTCCTTTGAAGAAAGTTGGATAGACATAAAAGTTGTTGAAGGATGAAAATGATTCGAATTATTTTTCTTCTCGTTAGCAAAAGGTAATTTTATTAAAAAAGAAGTAATATGTGTTGGGGGGGGGGTATTAAAACTTGATATATATTTGAAGTTTAAATTGTGACTTGTAAGTTTAATAAAATTAAGTCTTTCTTAAATAAAGTGGCAGAGGTTTTCTATTTTCATTACTTATTTTTGAGATGCTTTGGGATTCTTTCTTTTTCTATCTCTATATAAAACAAGTTTTTCATGCTGCTGTAATGAATTTATTGATACATAAGGTATAGTTTGTAAAAATGGGTCTAATATGTTGAATTTAAATGAAGGAGTGCCAAGAACGATTTGCCTGGGGGTCCTCCCCTTACCCTCCAGCAATTTCTTGAAAATTCCGCTTCCATCATAGATCGTGATGTTACAGATTTCGCCAGTTAATTCCAGAGGCTTCCATATGGTCACTAAAAATGATGCCAACTTTACGCGATTTGGAGATTTTAAATTAATTTTTTCCTGCCTTAAATATATTGGAAAAAATAGAGCTACGTAATTCATATAAATTATATACAGTTTTACAATTTGAGCAATGCGTATGAACATTTATATAATTTGTACAATGGGGTTTGGACCTCCGTTAAGTGGACAGGAGGTCCCTCTCCCTAGTTTTTTAAAAATAAATCTTTAAAAAATAAAGGAAATAAATTGTTTTACTTTGCAGAATGAAACCAATACATTGAAATAACCTGAAAACTTAAAATTTATTTTTAAAGTTTAAATGCAAAAGTTTTGCAAGAAACGGTTTTAATCCCTACAGAATTATGCAAAAACATATTCTTGGCATTAAGAATCAAATGTTAACGATTGAATTCAGAAAAGTGATTTCAACTTTTAATAAAATGCAAAATATATTTCGAATACCAAGCAATCAAATTTATTTTTCTTATTCTGGTTAAACTTGACAATCTGCTACATTTATGTTTCAATTATAATATTATGATATTAGGTACGAAAACGGTGTCTTATCCGAAACTTCTAGAGAAACTAAGGTTTATAATTTTGGAAAGAAAATAAAGATTAAGAAAAATCACTTGTGATCAAAAGATAAGTAAAAATAAAACCCAAATTTCGAAGAACATTTTTCTTGGAAAAAACATGATAGCCACTCAATTTTCTTAAAATTAACATATCTTTGAAAACTAAGTTAATTACTGATTGAAAGCATTTGAAAAGTGGTTAGGTGCAATTGATTGGTAGTGTAATCAAGAGTGTATTAATGACTTATGACCAAATAGGCAAAAATTATTTTAAATAGTATAAAAGAAATCTTTGTTAATTTGTTTCTTCATTGTCATTTGAGGACAAATTGTATAAAAAAGATTCAATTTTCCTTCAAAGATGATTTATTTCTTTTGATGCGATCAAAATAACCTCAATATAACAAGTAATATATAAAAAAAAGTTTAAGTGAATTCCTACTTAGGTTAACAAAGAAATTTTTTATTTTAGTTACTTTTTATTAAATTGTTACAATTAATATAAATATGTGACGGAATCACAATATTAGGGGACAAAATAAAAAGCAATTTTCCTTGCAATTTTCCATTTTACTTTTCTTTGTTACTATTTAATCATTAATTAATTTTAACTATTCTTATAGTAATAAAGAATAGTAAAGTAATAAAATAAAAGTAAAATAGTATAGTAAAAAAGAAATCACATTCTCAGAAATTAGGCCATCTCAGGTGGGAATCAAACCCACGCCCTATGGATTAGAAATTCAACGCGCTATCCATTGCGCTACAGGAACACAACGAACGATTATTTTCCTTTCTATATATGCTGTTAGACTATTATTTTTGTTTGTTACTATTTATTCATTCGTTTGATTTAATTAATGAATGAATATTTGAAAAAACTGTATCAACATTAAGTGTCAATCACTACAAGTTAAAAAAATGCATTTGATCTTGAAGGGATGAATAGAAATTATTTTATTAACATTTGAAAATTTGAACAAGATATATATAGGGAGAGAGTGAACTAACAGTAGGAATTGAAAAAGAAAACAGCAGCTAGGTAAATTAAATTCTAAACGGTTATTTCTCCATTTTTTAAAATTTATATAAAGTCTCCAAATTTCAAAACGTTGAAAATAATAAAACTATATTTTAATAAAACATTTATACTAGGATTATAATAAAACTTTTTCACCTTACTTTGTCACCAGACGTGATACTTGCGAAATTGAAAATTCTTCCCTCGTTTAATATGCTTATATATTCCACTCGCTTATTTTAGCACTTCATATGAATAATTGTTAAAATAGTAGAACACTTTAAATGAAATTTAATAGGGTAGTTACATTTGCCCTTAACACAAGTTTAACATGGTAATTAGTTGGTAATTTAAGGACGAATAATTCAAAAGAAAGACCTAATTTATTTACATGCCCAATGTTCTAGAACTTCTTACGCTATTCATCTCCAAAAGGTTACGATAGTATGTGTATTTTGTGAGCACGCAAATATTTATAAAAATGAATAAATTACTCTAAACGCATTTTTATTTTAAAGAATCAATGCCAGTAAACAATTATTTAATTCTATGCAAAAAAATTATCATTTGCTAATCAGACGATAAAATTTATCTAATTTAAATATTGTTTCCGAGTGTCCTGTGTATTAATTAACAGTCTTTGTAAAGTTTTTCTAGATGTGTACATAATTATGAAACTCAGAGAATTAAAAAAATTAAATCTAATGGATAGAATTATAATTGTATTTTATAAATTCACTATTTTTTATAATAATTTGTTTACTTCAGTATAGAATTTTATAAAGAATTATAAAAATTGTGTTTTTCTTTTAATTCCAATTTAATGTTTAATAAAAAAAAGTACGTTATTTTAAGTGTGACAAAAAAAAAGTACTTTATTTTAAGTGTTACAAAGAGCTCAATTAAACAATTTAAAATGATTGCTTAAGTAAATCTTTTTTAAAAAAGTTTAATTTGAACATGAAATTATTTTCATTCACTATTAAAAATAGTTTCCATTTTCAATTTCTATTAGTATTTTAAACACTCGAAGAAAAACTAACTTTTAATGAAACAAAAACTCAGTCAAATTTATTTAACTTCTTTGGCTGCGTAGTTGTGGTGCACGCTTACTGAAAAATATAATATAATAAAACGCTTTTTCAATTCTATTATGTTCCATAACCCATTAAGAAATATGAAGGGAATACTCTAATGGGCAATAAATTTAAAAATTATGCAAAGTAAGGTCATATAAGGAATATGGCTGTATAAGAACAAATAAGGCAAGAAAAGAAGACTAATGTATTTTCAAACATCTTTTTTTTTTAAAAAAAAATCTGATCATCGTTTCTTTATTTTCCTACTTTATTTTTCACTTTAAAATGAGATTACAAACTTTAAATTTTTCTAAAATTCTACTTAATTGTTTTTAAGTTTCATGACTTTTAGAAGTAGGTCCCGTAATTTTAAATGACTATCTAAATTAGCTTAAATAAAATTTCCTATTTCTTTAAAATATTAGCGGAAAAAATTAATTTTATTATGAAAAATATTATTTATTAATTACAGTTACAATTAATTTTTTCCCAAACATTCAAAAGTTTTAATCATATAAATTTTATGCAACCATACAAATTCAAACTTTCATGCCCTCCAAAAGTTGTCGAAATATTCAGTTGAAAGATAACGATGAGAAATTGCGGGCTTTAAATAATGCACAATTAGTTATTTTCTTCTAAAATATTTTAAATGTAATTATATGATTTGATACTTAACCGTGTAATTCTTGAATGGTTTTCGCAAATTATTAAAAATAATTTACTAAAAAATACATAACTTTATTTCAGGTTTTTCCCACTCTAAGTACCTAATTATATTTATATCAGAACAACTTTCATTACTTAAAGATTCGCTTTTTAAAAACATGCTTCTAAACCAAAACTAGTTGCATTTTTATTATTCTATCTATTGCATATCTTTAGAAAATGAAAACATATTTAAATATTCATTACGGTTTTAAAAGACTAATCTAAAACCACCTGCTTTACATTTATGATTTGTATATTTTTGTAAAAAATTACTGAAAAAAAGTTTCATGACCATAAAATATTCATAACCATTCTCATTCTAATTTGACACCGTTGTTAATGCCAAAAACACATAGTTTCACTAACAAAAGCCTAAGGAATAATAAACAAGTAGATGCACATACATATCATTACAGAAACTGTGTTTCGGTGTTTTTGGAACACAGCTTTTATTAATACTACTGATATCAATATTTTATATTTAGCTCGAATTAATAATTTTTTTAAGTTTTTTGAAGGAATTTGTAAAGATTAAATTTCTTGGAGACATCCGATTTATTTAAATTTTAATTTAAACTTATTCGCTGATTTATTAATATTTTATTTGAAATTAAAAATGAAATTATATAGATATATATATTTTAACATTCGAGCGTATGCACCGCCATTTTTATGACAGAATCAATGCCATTTTATAATAAAATGAAAGGCTGTAGTTTTGTTAATCCTCCGAAAAAAATGTGTGTACGTTTTTGTTATATGTTAGAAAAACATGCATTTTTTAAGAATATGAGTACTTAAGAAGGCTTCCATTTATCAGCAGATTTCCAAAATGAATTTGAAATAATATATAATGGAAAAAATGTTTCAGAACTTTTCAGTTATTATATAATAATTTAAAAATGTGTTGTATAATTGAGACTACAAAAATATGAATTAGAGAGTAATAGCTCAATCGACAGCTGGCATTTATAATTCACTGGGTCTCATGTAGGTTATTCTAAGCAGATTAAAACTTTCAATTAAATCCTTGACAACGTGCCAAGCTTTATCAAAATGTTTTTTAAATTCTTTTTTTTTTCTAAAAACTAATATATTATAAATAAATAATGTATTTTCAACTATTCAACCTTATATATACGTGTATTTGCTATAAAATAAGCTATAGAAGTATAAAGATTTATTTTTTAATTTTGTTTAAATGTTATGGAAATTGATGTTTTCATATGTTTTGTACATAATGCAGCAATTGATAAGTTTGTAGCTTCCTATATATTTTACAGATCTTACTCTATATGATAAATAAATGTTTATTCAATATGGAGTTTATTTGTTTAAAGTTTCGCCATTGAAATAAAATTGTTCTAATAAATATAATTTTCAAAGCATATAATAATTACTATCTGATATAATTTTTAGATAAAGTACTTTTTAAATAATTCAAATATGAATTATCCCATTAAACTCTGCATCAGACAACTGATGAATTCGTGTAAATTCTGCAGCTAAAAATATTTAGAAAAAAAAAGCTTCATTTTGTCATCCGTATTAAAATTTCTCAAATGATAGCGATTTCAAATCTATAATTTATTAAATCATGTCACTTTCGAAAAACAACTTTTCTGAATTACGAAAAATCAAAATTATCCTCTAACAAGCATTTAAAATATAATAAATTAAACAAGATTTAACTGAAATAAAATGCCAATCAACCGCACCATTCCAGACAGCAATAAAGTTCGCACACTGCTTACAAAACCCTTAAAAGCTCCTAAAAGTGTGTTTCAGCTACTCAATGTTTCCTAACAGCTGCCTATTTTAATTAGACATCCATGTAATGGCCGGTCTAATTACAAGGAATGACTGTCACCCAGAGTAAATTCCTAAGCAGCAAGCTGCTTTAATTACCCATAGACACTGAATAGACCCCTTCGTTAGATAGATTAGTCAATCTCTCTGGGCCTTGGAAAGTAAATATAATAGCTAGTTGCTGGCGAATAATTTCCATATGTCATAAGGTAATTTTATATTGTGTTCCAATCATACAACATCATTGACATAACCAGAGTATACTGTATTATATTATATATCCATAATGAGAGACTGTATTATAACGCGTGATGTTTTAGATTTAACAAGTTAATATCAGTAAAATTAATTTGTCGTGTGGTATCAGACAGATGTTTGCTATTACAAAGGAGAAGGAAATGATGGAGGCTTTGCTATCTATTATAGTTCATACTATATTGGCACATAATTTAATAAATGCTATACAAATACCTATTCAGCGTTAAATGCTTGTTAATGTACGTATAAAATATTAGGGTTAGTTTCAAGCATATGAATTTGAATTAATATAATAAGCTTTTGAAAGAGATTTGATTCCTTATAATCCACAGAAGGATTTGAGGTTTCATTTTCCTAATATTTCACTAAATTCTGAGAATATTCAGTTTTAAGTCAGTATGTGTTTAATAAAAAAAAAGAAGTCATTTTGAGTTGTTTTTAAAGTCCCAAATAAGAAATAAGTAATTTTTTGTATTTACTAAATAAATATTTCAAAAATATATGATAAAAATCAGAAATGAAAGTATCTAGACAATTTGTTGGGAGATGGATTTGGAATGTGTGTAGCATTGTTAGGTAATATCTAGTCTAAATATTGTCTGTAAATTGTTAATCAAACAGTTTTCTTAACACTAAATTTCCCAAGGAAGTCATTTTGACTGCTTTTTATTTTAATTAGAAAAACAATTATGTATATAATAACACAATTTCTTAGAAATTTTTAGAATGTATATTTTTTTATTGTTAATATTTATTAATAGCTTGTTATATGACTGTTGATAATATAAAAAATATTAAAAATTAATTTTAAGCAAATTTTCTTACACATTAGTTATTTTTTCACAATGCAGTCATTTTGACTGCTTTTGGGCAATATAGGTATATACTAAGTTTGAGTCTTTCTAGTGATAAAAAAAACATCGATGCAAATAAAAGAGATGATCAAACTCAATTCTATAAGAGAAACCAAGCAATTAGAATGAACTCAAGCAGGATTGGTTGCAATTTCTTTTTTTGATAAAAAGAAATAAATTTAGAGTCGGAGGACAAACTTAAATAAATTTTTAAAAATTCAAATTTATACACATTTTTTAATCGTATTTATTAAAACTTTACCTTCACCAATAAAATTTTTCATTTATAAGTATTTCATAAGATTTCACCTTGGATGTTATTGGTTAAAATGTGTTTAATTTTAAAAGAAAGAATCTTTTTAAAATTTATGCATATTTTGTTTTAATACATAATATTAAATTAATTTTTTACCTTATTAAGTAACAAAAATTTAATATTAAAGATATAATCAAATAAAATACCCATGGTACTAATAGCACGTCTTTTTTAAAAAATAATACATTGCATAGTATAAAAAAGAGATGTAGGCACAAAAGTTATAGGTACATTACATTTAATCATGAAAAATTAAAGGGAAATAATTGATAATAGAAACGGTGTTCAGAACAAGGACAAGGTGTTCAGAAACGGTCAATATATGGAAGAAAAGCAGAAAGAGACAAGATAAAAACAATATGCAAACCATAATTTTCTGCTGACTCATTCTTAGAAAAACCCAATTGAAGTCCAGCTGCTTTCGCGACACCAAAGACAACATGACGTGTAAAAGCATAAACACAAAAATCAATAAAAATTTCGACTCCCCATCTGCCAAAGTTATTACAACACCAGGCGTTCCAAAAATGTTTATATTTTACGACGCGAGTTTCATAGACAGCAAAAGATGATGAGTCAGTTTACTGAACAACAACCAAGCGTGAACAGAATATTTTATTTACAACGACCAAAATGAGATTTTCTTTTATCTCACGGACACAGATTTTCTTTTCGTAGGCAAATGCGCGTGAGACAATGGAGGAGTTATGAGGTCCATAAAATGTCCTCGTACTTCATACAAACTGTCCTTATCGCGAATCTATAAGAAAACTTTCTGTGTCTGAAATGGTGTCATTATAAGCACCGACTGTTGACTGTTAAAATTACGTCGAGCGGGAACATGTGAAATATTGGAATATCGTAACGCGCTCCAGAATTTTTATTCTTTTTCTCGAATGGTTTCATTATTTATATATACTCTTAAGTAGGGAAAAGAGGGGAAATGTGTGGTATTTATTTTGTGCTGGGGTGATAATAGAAATAATTGGATCGGTCAAGTTTTTGAGTTGGGTTTTTGGTTTGAGATAAGATTGTTTTTTTAAGGGTAATTTTATTTTGAGATTTATTCCGCAGCTTTGAAAAAGCGGATGGTGGTTTCGTTTTATTTCATTTATTAGTTTACAATAAATTGATGCTTTTTTATTTATTTTTTAATCTTTATATGGGTTTAATGTGTAACTTTTTATCAGAAAGTAGAGGGGTAAAAATTTTTCTATTGCCATTTTTAAACAGTGTTTTATTGTAGTTTTTTTTGTTTCTTATTTGAGAGTAACTCCTTTAAAAAGGATATATATATACACATATATTTGAATTTTATTGAATAATATTCATATTTGTAATAAGGTCACTTCAAAAATTAGTTTTCATTCCCCCACGCGCATGCTACAGTGTTTATTATATTATTTCTCTTTCATTATACATTGTGAAATTGTATACTGTATATTCTGCAAATTATTTAATGTAATACTTAATTAATTTAAATAATTTACGTTCGAGTATATTCCAGAACGAGACATCAAGTAAGAATTTAAAAACTTTTTTAAATCCCTGTTTTTATAAAAAAAAGTTGCGAAGATTTGTCACTGGACATCCATTATATTAAGTCTGAAAAGTTCTTCACGCTATTTAATTTCAACCTTTAAGACACAGATTTTGTTTTTGGTTCTATAATCAAGTTGAAAGATTGTCTTTTAGGATAAATTTAACTTCTGCAAAAAAATTGATCCTAACTTATATTTGACGGATTCAGACCGGATTGGTATATTTTTTTTCATGACAGTATAATATAAATAAATTCTTGTGAAAATACTATATATCATGGTATACATAGACTGATGGATAGTTGTTTAGTGTTTTTTATATTTATTATATGTGACAAAGTGTGGGGCATCTTTATGGAATTTGTAATAGCTTTTTAAGAAAAAAGCTACAATTAAATATTAAATTAAAACTTTAGCTTCGATCCCTTATAATGAAGAATATATAAAGACATACTCGTGACATGTTAAGTCTAATATCGATTGTTGTTCATTCTCTTTTAAAATTCCATGAATCTTCAATTTTCAGTAATTCTAATATAGAACTACGTTTAAACATGTATTCTTTATTGAATTTAGTGTAATATTTACGAAATAAAAGCTATGCTTTGATGTTAAGTAACATGTTAAGTCTAATATCGTTTGTTGTCCATTCCCTCATAAAATTCCATGAATCTTCCATTTTCAGTAAATCTAATATGGAACTACGTTTAAACAGGCGTTCTTTATTGAATGTTGAGTAATGTTTACGAAATAAAAACTATGCTTGATACAAGATGTATTTGTAAGTCAGTGAAATAAACCTATTTTTTGTGTGTTTCTCATTAGAATCTTAAAAAATATTCATCTGAGACTTATATTTTTGCCTCTTAAATTTCACTTTTAATGTTTTTATATCAATTGAAAATGGATAAAGGAATAAAAAGGGGCATGTTTGGAATTTAAGATTTTTGGTATATTAAGAAATTTGCAAGTCACTTCAGACGTAGTAAATCAAATTATTTTCGATGATAAATTTTAAAAGGAAAAATTTGCACTTCTTTAACAGTAAAGTAAATTCTTGAAAATGACTTGTAAGTCTATAATGCATTTCCATATTTCCATAGACATAATTTAAGCACTTCATAAGGGTCTTAAGATGTAAGGGCTTGGAGTTCACCGGGAAAAAAATCTTTCCTATCCTAAATATTTTTTTCTGTTCTATGTTCCAAGAATTGTTCAGAACAAGATTTTTTTATCTTTCAAATTATAAAGTTATTTCCTTTAAAAAATATTCTTGTGATATAGATGGCACTCATGATTGACAGGGGAAGAAATCGGTGCATAAAAGCTACCAATTTCAAAAAACATAGTTTAGTGAATTAATATAATCCATGCTAAGAAAAGTTGATAAGCCTTTCTTCAAATGATATCAAGGCAATATAGCATTTAAAGGTTTGAAAATTTCAAACTGTGTTTTGGAATTTGATCTGCTTAAATTATCATATATACTAAGCATAATTTAATTAAGAAATTATAAAAGCTGTATCTCATATAAAACTACATACCCCTTTAATGTATTTTTGAGCTGCAAATGCCAAATTATATATTTGTGCTTTGCCGTAAATAAAGTTATGAGGCCTTTTGCCAATAATTCTCGTATAATTATACAGAAATAGTATTTGAATATCGATAAAGAGGCTGATATTGTGTGGTTTAAAAATCTTTTATACAAAAGGTTTTAATCCAGCAATAATGTGAATTATTTGATATCGAACCGGAATGCAAAGCTAATGCGTTGCATTGTGTGGGATTTGAATCCTCGTCACTTGATTATTCATCTCTAATAGTTATTGTATTACTTCAAAACTCAAAGTTAAATCAATCAATCATGGAGAATCTGAAGTGTGAAATGAGAAATTTGGTTACATCCTCGTCTTTTAGTTGTTTTTCAGGACTATAAATAGTTCTATAAATGTAAGTTTTGTAGTTAGTTCGTCCTTTATTCAACTAATACGAATATTTAAAAAATACCTTTTTCAAAGCATTTACAACAATTTTATTATTACATTTTACTATTTTCATTAACAAGTCGTGGCAAGTAACTTTTAAACGAAAACTTCTAGATAGCAGCAATATTTTCAAAAATAATTTCAATTGAAAGAGTTATAATAAATTTAGATGAAAGAAAACATTCTTTAGTATAGCCGGAAAAACTAGAAAAAAATCGTTGAGATACACACAACTCACTTTTATTTATTATAAAAAGACGAATGGGTAACACTTTTCGTTTGAAGTAAGCAGCAAAAATATTTCAGTTTCCAAAGAAGCTTGACAGCAAGAATAAATGTTTTTGATTGTTTAAGAGGTTGTCATATAAAGTTGTACCAAATATTTCTTAGACGCAACAAATAGTGCCAGACATTCATAAAGCTTTCTTAATGATACATTGAATCCCTCTTTTTTAATTCCTGGGAAATGCGAGTTTTTTTTAGAGGAGGGGAATTGAAAAATATTTTATTTAGTTATTATTTTTCGTGGGTATATGTTTCTTTAAAAAACTTATTGTGCAATCAATACAGTGAAAACATTTCTTAAAGCAAGCTTTTGAAAGTTCATAATTAAAAAGAAAAGTATTTGTGAAGAGCATCAAAATGTAATTGAAAAAGGGTGTCAATGAAAGATGGGTTTTATCAATATACTTTTTCTATTGGGCTATATATTAATTGATAAAAAAAAGATGCAACGCGTTAATAATTCAAACCAAATATTCAAATCTCATTAATGAATCTATTATTTTAAGGTCGTTTTATAAATTAAAATAGCATTCTTTAAAAAAAAAAATATCGTCAACTTATGAAGTGTTGTAAGAAAAAAAAATTATCTCATATTTTACTATACACACTGATTATGAGGAAAAAATGAATACCATCCTTTAAGAGTAATGTGAAGTAGAGTACCACCTTTCAGTTTTAAATAGGGTGCACGTACTCCACTTTAGTCCTTCAAAGTTGGGTACGTGTACCCCAGAAGTCACGCATTGTGGTACTTTGAGGTAAAAAAATAAATGGAGCTGAAATGTATTTATAAATGAAAAATATAAAATATACATCTAAAAACATGACAGAAATATAAAAGCAAATCGCAAAATTCAACAAAACAATGTTTAAAAAGAAGTAAAGGAAAAAAAAAATAGAAATGGAGCCTAACGATTCAAATATCAATTTTAGACGGAACTGAATAAATAGGGTTAAAACTACTTGGGAAAACCAAACCTTTTCTCTTTACAAACTGGCAGGTCAGTAAGCAAAAAAAGGAGATATAACATGTAATATGGGGGTATTTCTTATAATTTACATTTTAGGGGTACGTCATCAAAAAAAAAATGAAGACCATTTTTTTTGAACACCCTTTTATATGCTTCAGTTGTATGTATTTGAACTCAATTTTTGACCACTTAAAAATGTCAGATTAACTCAAAATTTTGCTCACTTATCCAGGACCGATGACAATACAATAAATTAATAATTCTGCCCCATTTTTCTGATCAGGATCATCGGGATGAACAATTTCCCATTTTCAGATCCCCCTCCCGCATCTGGCGATTCATTTCAGATCAAATTTCCAGATTCGGCGAATAATTCCAGATTTGGCGACTAAAAATTTAGTTACAAATTATTTCCATTAACTATAAAAGGGTGTTTTTTTAGTTTTTCTTTAAAACTGTGATTTAAATTTACCTGTTATATCCCTTTAACATACCTCATATTTTATTTTGTCTTTAAAAAAAGACTTAGTGGAACCAAAAGTCACAATTATGATTAGGAAATGCAAACAAAATAATAAGAAAAAAAATATGGGATATAATTAAAATTTTATCATTGTAATTTCAAAATTTTAATCACTACATATATATTTGGTCATGTTTAACATATGAACAAATCTATCTGAATACAGAAGTAGTAAGACATCATTTGATGATAAGATTACATGCATTTTTTGGCACAAAGAGTCTAGCCAAGTTCTTATCTTATCTGCTCCCTCATTCAGTACTTTTATCATCTTCACTTTTTCTTCTCACGCGAGAGCAACTAAGAAGTTTTAGTCTATAATCTTTTTTCACATTTAGGCTAGAGCTTTAAGGATGATCTCCTTTCTAACTAAACTTTTGCCACTTTTCTTTTGAAAGACTTACTTTTTTAAAACTAATGTGAAAAGTTAAATCTGTAGGATATACCTAATCCATCAGAAAAAGTTTCTAAAGTATTTCCTAATCAATTAAAAAAAAATTTTGCTTTAAAATTTTTTTTTCATGAAACCAGGTACAAAAAATTAAAATAGGGATTTAAAAAATATGTTATAGATAATAATGAATTTATTTTTTAATTATAACCAATGAATAGCTCAATGTAATTTTTTTGTAAAAGTTGTAAATAAAAATGCTTATTTCAAAAGTACCAGCAGATGAAAATCGTATCGTTTTACTATTTAAAACTCTAATTGTGATGTGATAAATTTTTCGGTAAAGTAAAAGCTTGAAATTATAATCTGGGTCAGGGATGGTGAACCAAAGGAACGCGTGTCATTAAAGGCTCGCGACACGATATTTTGGACACACCAGCAATCAAAATGGTTTTCAGTTTATTTCAAAATAACAAAGTTCACTATGAAGTATTACAAGCAATCGCAAGTGATAGGTCGTGGGGCGGCGGGGAGTACACTCATTCGTTATTGTGTTGCACTAGTTAGGTCGTGGGATACAATTTCTAATCATGCAAAGTTTGTCTACTCACAGCATAGTCAATTTCATTGACAGAACTGTATTTCAAAGTTTATTTGTGTTATTTTTACGATTTTTAACTGTTATTTAACATGGCTAATTCATCAAACGAACAAAAAGTGCAATATAGTAAGTATGACCGTGAATTTCAAATTTGGTGAATCTAGAAATATGGCGTTATTAGTAACAGCGATAGAGTGGTGTGTGTTTTACGTTCTGGAATAGTAGTATGTATAACATCGTCTGTAAAACGGCACTTTGAAACAAATTACAAATCCTCTTGTAAAAAAAACCACAGCAAAAATTATTGATTGCTTAGAACCCGATTGGGCAGATGACTCCAATTCAGCATGCATGCTACTAAAAAGCATTTTGGTGATAGATATTCAAAGTATAACTATTTTTTTTTTAAAAAAATCAAGAATTCGTAAAAACATTTGTTAAAAATACTGAAATTGAATATATATAGATTGCGCTTTCATGGAAAAGGAAGGAAAAAGATATATTTAAGGCTACAGTGGACAGTTAAAATGTGGAAAATTGTCCAAAATATCGAAATTTTTTTTTTGCTGATTATAATATCTTATTAGCCTCTCTATCAAACGCAAAAATTTTTTTTTGGTTTTATGCATTTTTTACTGAGTTATAGGGTAGTTTCGAATTAGTCATCCATGGCCACGCCCCTTTGTTTACATTTTCTAATGTCATGCTATTGTAGCTGTCATGCACTTTGACAGGAAAAATTTTATTTACTGTAGACAAAGCCTCACTAATTTTTATTTTTAAATGTTAATTTATCAAGTTCAGGTTGGCAACACTTTGCTTTAACTGTATCTGAGACCTAAATTGAGATTATTTGTTTACAATTTGTTCAAACTTCGGTTTGCATTTTTCGTTCAACTTTACTCAAACCTTATATTGATTTTACCAAAACAAAAAGTTCTTTTCAGAACTAAAGCTCTTTTTAAATCGCATGTATTGTTTAAAATTATTAGTATGGATCTTATATCATCGAGATATAGAAAACCAAAAGGTCGTCCTACCAAAAGGAGGAAGATGTTGTCTGAAAACAGCAAGAAGCGATGGCAGAAATCTCCTGAAACTGTTGATGAAAAAAAAACCAGTTTTATATTACAGAGAGATCCATTACCTGACCCAAGTACATCTTCCCAACCTGAGGCAAGTTATATTTTCACCCACAAGGCTGTGTTTTCTGAACTATTGCAAAAAGTTCCTTGCAAATGTTGTACAAACTGTGCCCTAGTTATGAAACAACACCAATCCATGGGATATTCTACAAAAATTGAACTTTTATGTGAATCATGCCATGAAAGCTATGGAAGTGTGTATTCAAGTTTCCAAGAGGAGTCTAAAAATTCACATGATATTAACAGCAAGCTGGTGAGTGCCTTCCTATCCATAGGCAGAGAGCATGCTGCTTTGGAAACTTTTTCATCTGTGCTCAACATGCCGACAATGGACAGAAAAACATTTGCCAAATGCATGTACAACTTATCGGTTAAAAACAAAGAAGTGAAGAAAAAAATGCTCGAAATGTCACGTCAAGCAGCTAGAGAAGCTCACATAAAAGTTGATTCTTTAAAATATCAGGAAATCATTGACGTGAGTGTGTCATATGACGGTACATGGCAAAAGCGAGGACATACATCTAACCTAGGATTAGGAATAATCATCGATGTCCTTAGTGGATTTGTTCTTGACTTTGAAGTATTGTCGAAATACTGTCATAATTGCATAATTACTGGTCGAGATATGGGAGCCGATAGTGGGGAATTTCACATTTGGCAAAAAGGACATATGGATGAGAGTGAAAAAAATTTCCATGGAACGTCTGGAGCCATGGAGATGCATTCTGCACTAATTTTGTAGAGACGGTCAATAAGTGATTGCCAAATGAGATTCGTTTCCATGCTGAGTGATGGCGACTCGAAAACTTTTCAATTTTTGTCAGAAAATGAAGTATATGGTTCTGAGGTAAAAATCGAAAAGGAGAAGAGTGCTTGAATTATGTTGCGAAGAGGCTAGGCACATCGTTACGCAACAAAGTAAAAGAGTGGAAGATGAAGAAGGTGACTATTGGTGGGCGTAAGCAGGGAAGCCTTTCGGAAAAAAATTTAACAAAGTTGCAAAATTACTACAGAAAAGCTATAAAAGATAATGTTCCTAATACCCAAAAAATGAAAACTGCTATATATGCCAGCCTGATGCATTGCTCGTCAACTGACGAAAAGCCTACGCATGGTAAGTGTCCTGAAGGGGAATCACCATGGTGTTTTTATAAAAGAGCAATAGACAAAGGTGAAACCCCAGGGTCACATAGTTCCATGAGAACTTGCTTGTCACAACAAGTAGTTGAAAAAATTATGCCTGTTTACCAAAGTTTAGCTTCAGACATCATTCTTGAAAGATGCATAGGAGGCAAGACGCAGAATTGTAATGAAAGTCTACATAGCTGCATTTGGCGAAAATGCCCAAAAGAGGTATTCGTGTCCAAAAGGAGGCTAGAAATAGCAGTTACGGATGCCGTCGAAAAGCACAATTTGGGCTACGTGAAATCACTTGAATCAAAAGAGGACTCAAACCTTAATGATAGTTTTTCTTTGACTATTGCTGAAAGACAGGATAAACGACGCATTTCTCAAAACATTTCTGTGAAAAGAGAGAAAAGGAAAAGAAATACTACTAATAAAGATGTAGCCTATAATGCCGGTGCTTTTTAATTTTTTTCAGACTTAGCGACAGTTTTCTTTTTATGTGTAATTGAATTTATTACTGTTTTGCATTTTTATAATTTAATTGTATTGAAATACTTTATTTTTACTCATTGTGATTAACGAAATATATAATTTATTATCTGGTTGATGAAATACATTCTACTAATTTACTTTATAGATATTGTTAGAAAGTTCTAGCTTATTTTTCAATTTTTATCACTATATATACCACGCGTACTAATGTGACTGTTTCAATAAATATTGCAGAATCTTTTATATATATATTCTGCACCTATCTTATGTTTATATGATATTAGTGTTTTTCAAATTTATACTTATGTATCTTTAATTTTTTTTAAAAAATCAGTTATTATAAAATCAAAATAGTTGTTTCTCTCAAAATCAAAAATTTGCCTCGAAACTGTTTTGAATTTTTGTAATTTAATCCTATTGAAATACTTTATTTTTACTTATTGTGATTTATGAAATATTTAATATATTATACGGTTGAGATAAAATAATAATGGAATACATTCTGCTAACTTACTTCTGATATTATTAGAAAGTTCCAGCTTACTTTTCAATTTTTATCACTGTGTGTACCACATGTCGATGTGACTGTTACAATAAATATTGCACTTATATTACATTTGTTATCATATTAGTGTTTTTATATTTCAAATTTATATTTATATCTTCATTTTTTTATAAAAAGCTAAGTTAATTTCCTTTAAAATAAAAAAATCTGTTTTTCTCAAAATCAAAAATTTGCCTCGAAACCAAAATTCAAAATGTTCCATGCGTTGCAATTTTTGTCCAATTATAACAAAACTTTCCAAAAGTATTCTTCTAATATGTAATTGTAACTTCTTGGATGCATTGTAGTAATAGTGATAGGGTGAAAGAAGAAATTAAGGTTTTTTTATGTATAAAGTCATTAAAATTCTTGAAAATTTCATATAAAAATTTGCGTTTACCCATACTTTGTAAATTATCATATAAAACATTACTTTACATGCATAAATTTCTAAAGAATTGCTTAAAGAAGTTAAATCAATTAAAAATATGAAATTTTTTCAAAAATCAAAACGCATGAAACGTTTTAAAATTTTTAAATTATCGTTAAATTTTTTAAAATTTTTTAAAATTTTTTAAAAACTACTCATTTTTTTTCTCACGAAATTTTTTACATGGTTTTAGTTATAACTTAAATACAGGCAGTCAAAATTTGGAGCATGTGTGTAACAAATTAAGAAAATTTTTTTTTACTGTCCACTGTAGCCTTAACTAAATTCTATTTAATCTATCAGTATAAAATTTATACGCATCTCTTCGAACAAATGCCCTTTTCTATAAATGTTATTTTTCTATAACACTTCTACAGATATCTTTATATTACTCTCTTCATGTATTGAGAACCTAATCATGAAATCCTGTTACACTTGCTTGTTATGACGAATAGCTTCTTTGTACAAGAAAAATCCATTGTTTCTCATCATATCCGGTAATACAACTTCTTACTGGAAAAGAGTCTGTTTTTGGTGAAGCATCGATAAATTTGCCTGTACGAATATAAATAGCTGCAACAGAATATAACCAGCCAATAAATGTGGGTGTAAGAAAATGGATTAAATGCTTCGTGTATTACAAAGGCTTATGAAACAATATCACTATCATTGTCATATAAGTATATTCTATCATCATTATACTCAATTTCTTTTTTTATTCGAAGAAAACTAAGTATTTAATGTCAGTTTTTTTTACTCAAGTGTATTTTCCCCCCGATATCGTGACCCTGTTAAGATTTTCATATTCCTTAACATTTTAAGAATGCTTTAATTCTAAATTTATAGTTTTTTAAATAAAATATTGTATTTGAATTTATTTTTAAATTATACAGAATAAACTATAGATCACAGTTTAATGGGATGAATCATTTCACTTAGTCATGATAGCCTAATGGTCGTGGTACGAACTCGTGGTCGTCTATGTCGAGTCGCTGATTCAAACTCTAGTGCTACTGAGATGTCGGGTGAGTGAATATTAACGTCGCAGTGTTCAGCTACACGAGGGCTTTTGGCGACGGTCCGCGTAATTTTGAACCATGGTCAAGTGACGTGGACGACACCTGAGCTGGCACACCCTCTCCTAACTACCACACCACACAAACGGGAGGATGCTTGAGCTCTCAACAGATTTAACGTGCATCTCTCCCCTACACAGCGGGTCTTCAGTGGTACTGGGATCGAACTCATGATACGCTAGCCATGATCCGATGCCTAGACCACTTGGCTACCGCGGCCACGAGGTGTCGGGTAGAAGAACCAATGAATGTTAAATGTGTTAAGATTCTAACACTTCCCGTTGGTGTGGAGTGGAAGCTATGAGAAGCTGATTCTATTTCAGATGTCCGTTCCCATTTCTTGACCATGATTCAAAATTCACTGGTGACCCTCGTGTTGTTTCAGTGAGTATTTACTGACGTTGCAATTTTAAGGAACATGAAGTCTATTGGCGACATACCTTGTAATATTGTACCTCGGTCAAGTGATGAGAACAAGCTCCAGCTGGTACTCCTCTACGAACTACCACACTACACCAACAGGAAGACTTTGAGTACCGACAGATTTAACGTGCTTCAACCTGTTTACTTGTTGGACTTCAGTATACTATGCATTGCTGCAGAATGCAACTCAAATTAAAATCAAATTAATTTGTTTTGATTTGAAAATTATCATATGAAATTTCTTTAATGCAAGCAAACTGATTTTCTATTCTGTTCAAATAATAAGAAGAATATTTTATACGTTAAGGTATTCGACTACTTGCAAAAACTTTTATTAAAAAAAAATTGGGATTTGGGGGATTTTTGTTTTTGTTTTTAGATTTGATAAGTACATTTTAAGACGAATATGCTAAAATTAAGAAGAAAGAAATAAATTATTATTAATAAAATGGGGGGAAATTAGTAACATTTTACAAAAAATAACATAGAAGAAGGCCTATTTGTACGAAAAGTTTATGAACAAATTTTCAGTTTTTCAATTCTAATGTTTTGCAATGTTATTCATTTTTGAAATAAACTTCAATATGAAAGATTTTAATTTTTACAAAACTAGAGCACTTTATCTTGGTTATTATATAAACTAGCTTAAAAACAGTGATTAGATTTTACATAGGGGACTGTAAATTTTGTAATAAAACATTAATTGATAAATCTGAAAAGAATTAAAACATTTCTATTATATACAAAACATACACAAAAAATTTCAGTTAATTATTTAAAAAACTTTTTGAACAATCACTGTACTTGTTTGAGCATTAAAAGAAAACACATTTCGAGTAAAACGTGTTTTAAAGTATTACATCTTGTTTAAAGTAATGACATCTGCTTTTACTAAAACAATTATAGTTTTTGTTTAATGAACGGAAAATAATAAACTTGGAATTTTTATAAAGCTAAAAAGATGGCATATAAAATAAAATAAAATTTTTTTTTGGTAAAATTCAGATTTATAGGGTAGTTGACACCTTAATTAATAATTACTATGTAGCTGAGAGAGATTATTTTATATCAGGAACTCATAAAAAGTGATGTTTTAAAAGTGCCTAATATTCTGTAATAAATCTAAATTCATTTCCCTTATAATGTATGTTGAGCCTGCGGTAGCCTACTGGTGATGGTATAAACTACTTGTGGCTTTCGTTTCATAAATTCGCGCTTAGAGCCGCTGTAGACGCCTTGTAGGGGCACTAATGAATGTTAAGTCTTTCAAGGCTCAATGTTCTCCCATTGGCGTGGTTTTGTAGTTTGGAGAAAAGAAAGAAGTATCAGCTCATGTGTTTTCCTTGTCACTTGACCGAGGCTTACAATTAGGAGGCTCGTCACCAATAGCTCTCGTATTGCTTCATAGGGCGACCTTAATATACACTTATTCATGTTTAATGATAGTAATATATCATAAACAACCTCAAAATGTGGAAGTTAGAATTTAATTTAAGAATAAAAAAAATTTTCATAATTTTTATTTCTTTTCTCGCAATTTCTGAGAAAATCCTTTGCTTCTTCTCATATTAAGCATATGTTTCAGTTGCAGATTTCTATGTTAAATTTTGCAGCAATGTTGGCACAAAGTTTTCAACGATTTCTTTACGAAATATGAATAAAAAGAAATGCTTCATAAAATATTCTCAAAACGTTTCCTTCATCTTAATATATCAAGTGTAAAATCAGCTTCAGAGCAAAGGATTTATGGACTCCCTGAATTGATTTTTCAACACTAAAGCATTTTGCGTTTCCTTGAAAAGCACACTGGAAGCATTCCAAAAAATTTGTTGTTTGGGTGTAAAAGAAAATGGAAATTGATTTCCTCGCTCAAACAAACACCAGCCAAAATTTAAGAACAAGTCAAAAGCAAGTCTCCTTTTTATGTTACGAATCACGTTTTTTGTTCATTTGAATGCAGCCAAGGATCCAAACCAGCGCCTCAGCAAAAACAAATTGCCATCAAATATTTCATCGCAGAACAACGAGAACTTAAGGTCATGCAAATTTTCAGGAACAAAGCACAGGTACCCGATTTAGGGAGAGCCAAATACAAAACCGAATTTTGCATTTGTATTTTTCCCATGCACGCTGCTTTCATCTGGAGGGACCGATTGTAAGAACTGTAATATTTATACGGAGTTGGGGTTGTCAACATAACTTATTCTATATGCTTTTGTTTAGAGGATGGACGAGCTTCAGTGTTCAGCCTGTAAAAGATAATGCTTATTTATACGTATGTAAATTCTCAAGAAGAGGAAATATATTTTAAAGCAATCTCGCAGAATTTGGGAGTATATTTGTTTAGTATATTTGAGGCATCATGATCCCTTTTAATTACTTCATTACATGGCAGCATGAGGAATCCCACAGCTATTATCCAAAAATACATTTTATTCCAGGTTAATTAAACAAAACATTATATTCATTATTAAGTTTAAGTTCACAGCCTTTTGCTGCAGAAAGGTTCTAGTTCTGAGTCCGATAGTTTCAGCCGTTGCTCCACCGACTCTGGTATTCCGCCTTTCATAAGTCTGTAATGTTTATCTCCCTTGGTCCTTGAGATGCGGCTACAGCACGAACTCTACCAAACGTCTTCAAAGAGAAACAAAACTGAAGATCGAAGTAATTCCCAGGATCGGAGGAGATCAAAATCCCGGTCAAAGTGGGAGCCAACACTTTAAACTTCTTAGGTGGGCCCCTTTCACGCCCCCAATCACCTCTGATTGGTGAGCTTAACAGATCTGCACACATCTCTCCTCATTTTAGTTCCACTCCATTGGTGCTTGGAGATAATAGGCTGGCTCGTCTGATCCCAACTCCGACATTGTATCTTGTTCACCATCTGGAGGGCTATAAAACGCCCTGTCATATTGACACTGAGGGTGTGTCTTTGACACGACAGGCCAACATTCATCTTAATTCAAGTTGTTTGCGACCCACGTGTGTGAGATGCTGTTCACTGGAGCTTCCTTCCTATAGAACGTTGTGACTAAAGATCGCTTGGATGTGGAGAAAGAAAAGGTGTACCGACATCAAGGCCGTTTTCCGAATCAACTCGCATGTGTTATTCATTAGGCATGCGAGAAGAATAGCCGGTCTTTGTCGGGGGATAAAATGTCCCATTTGGAAAGCTGGGACACCCCGTACGTCAATCTTGACTAGTATTGTTGTGAAGTGTTCTATTAATGAGCTGACGTTACAATTTGCTTGAATAGTATTTTAAGTTTAGGGGCTCCAAAGAGTTTTTGAGACTAAAAGATGTTTTTTTAAATGCACATTACAAAGTCAAATTAAGCATAAACATTATATCCTGATTTTTTTTAAAATTATAAGTTATGTACAAATTACACTGCGCTTTTGATTGGCGATGCGTAATATATCGCTCGTCAGTTTTCTCTGAAATTAAATTTCTGCAATTGTTCACTTCTATCGTTAGGATAAGTATTCAGAAAACAACAACGAGTGAAGAGATGCCTTGAAAATTTAGTTAAATGTTTCATTGTTATCTTACTGATGTCTGGCGATATTGAAGATATCTAAAAGATTATATATATATCGACTTTAGTTTATCACAGGAAAAGGATAGATCTTTAAGATATTCCCTAGAAAAGATATCTGGGAAGTCCCAAATAACCAATAATATGCTTGCCTTTGTTAATGATTAAGACATTCAGAGCAAATGGCCTTTCCTGCCCTCACAGAACAAGAAGCACTTGATGTGACTCGTTGCTATTCGGTTCTGCCACTGATGTGCGAGAGGTTTCGACCAATCTACTCTACTTCAAGACACCTGAGAGAGAACAGTTCGAGATAAGGTCAGCAGAAGAGAGTAGAATCATCACCCAATTAGTCATCCCCTAAGCCAATTTGTCTGCCAACTTATGTCCGGGGAGGATCAAAAGGGAGTGGATTAGCTGGGTATGATTATTGTAGAACTCGGAGAACAGCCTCAGCTTGTGAAGAATAGTTGCGTTATCTCCGACTTGGAACCAATTACTTAGATGCTGAGTTGAGCTACGATTACTTGATAAAGTCTACAGATCGCTTAAATCTTTATCTGATAGGATAGCTTTCATTCTCTCATCAATTTCTATCAATTCGGTTCTAAATAAGAACAAATTTTAGAATTCGGTGACAAAGGGATACAGTTCTCTGGGAAATGTCTGTATAGATAATAAATTTACTCATGCCATTTTCACTCACAAAGAACTTTGAGAGTCAATTCGTTACCTGCCATCACACCTCCTAACGTGAAGAGAGAATTCCTTTCACGTGTGGACACAAAGTTGTCTGAAAAGGTAGGATTAAACTCTTTGGTACTAGGATCACTGGCGTAGCTTGTCCTGAATCAAATTTCTTTGTTGATCCTTTTTTGTAGCCCCTTAACATTTTATGATAATTTTGTTCACATGTTGTAGTCTCTCCAGCTTGGAGACTCCGTATCATTGATACGGCTTATACGGCGGTAGCTACGCCTCTGACTATGTTTGAGTTCAAAGAAGCAATAACAAGCTTTTTCCATTGTCAAAGAACTTAACTTCCTTCTGGTGGAGTCAATAAATGGGAAGGAGTTTTGAAGAACTTGAGGGAGTAGCACAGCAGAGACTGCCATTAGACCACGCGTGAAGGACCTACTGATTTTTGAGCAAAACTAACTCCTGGTGGTCTGCTATTTCAGTTAGATGGTGACACAGGTTGACTTGTATCAAAGGGCCATAAAGGGTTGAAAGATTCCAGCTAAAACAGCGTTTCTCGGACTATGGGGCGCGCCTTACTACGGGGCGTGATAAAGTTACGTAGGGGGCGGAAGCATATCAAACAGTCAAATATAAAAGATTTAAAAAAAATAATGAATTTATTGAAAAGAAGCAGAACAAAATATATTCTGACAAATTTGCATTGTTATAATATACTTATATTGTGCCGTATAAAATCAGAATTTCTTCGGTTTTTTGCAGGTTCGTTTTAATTGGTCAATAGTCAATAAATTCTTATTCAATAATAACCCAATTAAAGTTAAAAACAAAATAACTTTAATGATCCATTAATTACCAATTGTTAAACTGGTTCGGAGCTGGTTATAGCGCCAGCCACTCGCTTCAAAGGATTTCATACATCTAATAAGCAAAACACTTTTATACAAAAACAAGGGGGAGGGTTACAAATATTTTCTGGTGTAAAGAATCATCGCCAAAGGGTCGATGAACTGGGGTTTTAACATGCCGTATTGATACATTTATATTTGATAGTTAATTTATCAAAATTAAGTCAAGATTGGGTTTAATAATTACTAATGAACTCGCATGGGCTTCCCATGTACAAAATGATACTTACCTTGATAATTTGTGGAGTTTATCATTAATGGCGTATCGTACCTTTAGCGTCATAGTACATTATTATTGCATTTAATAAATTGCTATTTTACGGAGGGGGCGATGAAAATTATGATTGAAAATTGGGTCACAACCAATGAAAGTTTGAGAAACATTAGGCTAAAATGTAATAAATGCGTTCAGAAGTTATTTCCCAAAACTTATCTTAATATAAAGATTAATGCTTGATGTTTAGACTCGTAACATGGAAGAAATATTTTTATTACATACTTATGGTAACATATCTTTTGTTCACGGGGAACCTTAACGTAGCAAACTACTAAACTCAGTGGTGCAACAGCTCATAGAGGGCAAAAGCCTAATGTGCATATCTGTTTTCGTGACCTTGGGTACTGAGATTCATGAGCAGATGTTTCGGTCAGGTGGTCAGTCTGACGCGAAAACTTTCAGTGTTTAATTTTCAAGCAAGCTTAGTACTCAATTATCGACCCACTGAAACGATGAAAGGCTGAGTCGACCTTGCCCAGCCCTGGTTATTAACCCCGGTTCTTTGACGTGGAAGCGTGATACTCTACCAATCAGCCACTGGGCTTCAAAATAGCAAATTATTAGTCGAAAACACGAGCGAAGGATTACTTTTTAAGTACTTAGTTTATCTCAAATGCTTGTATCTCTTGCCATTGTAAAATACCTTCCTAAAGATGTTTATTTAGTTATAAGGTATTAACATTGCTTTCAGCTGAAAAGGACGTCGGTAGATAAAAGTATATATATAAGAAAAATACTATTGAAAATGACCAGACTTTACCCAATTTCTCTGAGTTAAAAATAAAATACTTCAACCTGGGGAATATTTCGTGTGAAAGAAAAAAAAACTTTCAAACATTTATTTTTTTAAACTTATTTCCAGCTTTTATATTTTCATACTTGAAATAGTTTGTAGGCTCCACTTTCTTTTCACCGATGGCAAATGATATATTTTCTGGGCCTTTAAATCATGAATGTGATTTATCTAAAAGAGGGAGTTTTCTGCTTTCACCTCTTGAATAAGTATTTGGTTTAAAAGAATTTTTCAATGCATTAGGTGAGAAAGTATTAACTTTTTGAATTCTAAAGTAAAATCCATGACATGATTGGGTGGTTGAAAAAGTACTTTAAGTCCCAACGATTTAATAACAATTGCATTTGTATTCGTAAAATTGCAAGGTTTATTACAAAATAAAACGGATAAGAAGTACTATTTTTGCTTATGAAAGTTATTGAGAGCACTCTTAATGGTAATGAAGAAATAATAAATCATTTAGGTTTTTATCAAACAGTCCTAATTTAATACTGAAGTATATATCGATACTTTACAGAATGATTATTTTGATTTAATTTTCAACATTCATTTAAAGCAGTGGTCTTCAAACTCTTTCAACTCATGAAACCCCTGGAACTAGAAGGCGTTTTCGTAGAACCCCTAGAACTACAAGGTGTTTTCGTAGAACCCCTAGAACTACAAGGTGTTTTCGTAGAACCCCTAGAACTACAAGGTGTTTTCGTAGAACCCCTAGAACTACAAGGTGTTTTCGTAGAACCCCTAGAACTACAAGGTGTTTTCGTAGAACCCTAGAACTACAATACAAGGTGTTTTCGTAGAACCCCTAGAACTACAAGGTGTTTTCGTAGAACCCCTAGAACTACAAGGTGTTTTCGTAGAACCCTCTTTTTCGTAGAACCCCTAGAACTACAAGGTGTTTTCGTAGAACCCTAGAACTACAAGGTGTTTTCGTAGAACCCCTAGAACTACAAGGTGTTTCGTAGAACCCCTAGAACTACAAGGTGTTTTCGTAGAACCCCTAGAACTACAAGGTGTTTTCGTAGAACCCCTAGAACTACAAGGTGTTTTCGTAGAACCCCTAGAACTACAAGGTGTTTTAGTAGAACCCTAGAACTACAAGGTGTTTTCGTAGAACCCTAGAACTACAAGGTGTTTTCGTAGAACCCCTAGAACTACAAGGTGTTTTCGTAGAACCCTAGAACTACAAGGTGTTTTCGTAGAACTAGGAGTTTTCGTGGAACCCCTAGAACTAGGTGTTTTCGTGGAACCCCTAGGATTAGAAGGTGTTTTTGTAGAACCCCTAGAACTAGGTGTTTTCGTGGAACACTGTTCCACACACACACACCTAGAATATATATCATAAAATATTTAAAGTATTGCATGTAATAGGTATTTTTTGTAAAGGCAACTAAAAGAGTATTGCATCTTTTTAAGAACTTCAGTCTACTTTTAATATATATTCTCATTAATAATATTAATCTGTGATCCAAGTATCACCAACGCATGCATTGTGTTTAGTAAATAGGATGTGTGATCGTATTTTTTCACATATTGTCGAAGTAGAGGTTTATTGCAATCGCATAACATATTCTGAGCTAATTTGTTTCTTTACTTTATTTTGAGTTTATTTCTTTACTTTGTTTCTCTAAAAACATTTATCTCCACTCACGGTGAAAAATATTTTTCACTTATACACATTGTTCTGAATGACATTAAAATGTGTATAAGTGTATTCTGCATGAATTTGCTACATAAGATTTAGGAGCTGTTTTTGCTTAACTTTAGAGTTTAAGTTTATGGATAGGTCCGTAAGTTGTTCTCTTTCCGTTTTTGTAGGCCGTTTTTTCAACAAACGCAGGAAGGTGCATTTGCCGTTGGAAAGCTATTTAGTTTGGCAAAACATTGTACTAACGAGTATACAATCATCTCGTGGAACTCGGGGTAGTAAAGAATAAAATATTTAGAACCTAGTTGTTGCGGTGTTGCTAATCAGATCACAGCGCACAAAGTTCATCACGGCATCCGGCTAGATTGTACGCCGGTTGTTAGCCATAGCTTTGAGCACCATGCAGGTGACAGGACAATTTGACACGGTTCCACTCCAATTTTGAGGGAGAATACCCTGGTAGTGGTCAGGGTCCCCCCACCTTTGTTCCCCTTCCACCAACTTCACAAGAGGACTTGCGGCTCGATGGCTATTTAGAGAGTACTCCTATTGCGCGAAAGAGCACTATACATTTACAAACATCCATGCCTTCTCTGGGGTCTGAACCCAGGCCCTACGGAACAGCAGTCCGCTTCGCTAACCACTATACTGGATGGGCGACTTAGAATCTTGTATATATAGATACTATATATAATTATAAAGATAAAACATTTTAATATATTCTTTTTTTTATATTATAATAAAATTTTAAGAAAATTGTTGCAAAATAAAGTTATGTAGAAATAAATTTTCAATTTCTAAATGACAGGAATGAGCTTTAAATTTTAAAGAGGAAATAAACTTTATAGAGAACTTGAATCAATTTTGCACACACATTTATAATTTTCCTTTCAATTATTTTATCGTGACAAGTGGGACCCCTGGGTATGCCCTGTGGATCCCCAGGGTTTCGTGGAACACAGTTTGAAGACCACCGATTTAAAGATATAAATCATTTTGATTTAATTTCCGTCTATAATTTAAGGACATTGATTTACTAGTTTAAAAAAATATTTATATGCTAACTTGATGGATCTTGCTATTTTTTTTTCAAATTAGCTACTCGGTTATTATTTTTAAAAATTAATTTTTCAGTAAACAATAAAGATATTAAAAATTAAAGAATTCAGGAAAAATATCGAATGTTTTTGTATGTTTTTAAATCATATAATAAGTGGTCGAAGTAGCCGAAGGATCCGAGTCACAAACACGTTGCTGCCATTGTCGAATCACACATGCCAGTCCCACTTCCATTGAAAACACACCGTGCAGAAGAAGTGCTGCGCGTGAAATCTGTCGAGGTTTTAAGCCCTCACTTTGTCAAAGAGTGGAAGTTTGGAGGGAAGAGGTGCCAGCTCAGGAGTTCGTTCTCGTCGTTGGGGTTCAAAATCATTAGGCTCGTTACCAATAGACCTCTAGTTGCTACAGAGCGTGCGATGCAAATTAAAATCAAATTATATAATGTAAAACGGATAAAGGTACATTTTTTTCATATATGAAATAGACTGATTATGCCTCAAGTAATATTAAATAGCTTCTAGATCATAAGTTCTCAATCTTTTTGAACTGATGCCCCCTTTTCTAGTAAATATTCCGATTTCGCCCCCTTTTCTAGAGAATATTTCGATACCACCCTCTAACAGTCTAGAGAAACAAGAGTGTGTACATAAAACATGGTAAAAACAAGAGTTAAATGTTTAAAAAATATCCTATAACTAATAGAATATATTTTTAAATTTAATTTTTTTCTGAAGCCCCAATTTTTTAACTTCCAAATCTGAAATAGCTATAGGGACAAAATATATTTAAATGTGTGTAATATTATATATTTTAGTCATAGGTAGGATATATATTATTGGAATTGAAACGCTACTGAATTTCTTCATTTAAAAGAGTGGAATAAAAGTTTTAGCTTATCTGTTATAAAGACAGGTATGGGTTTTGATGATATGAAGTAATTCATAAAATATACTATTGCTTTCAAAATAAATATAAATCAACAGTTTCAGCCTTTAAAGAATCACATTAATTTCTGGTTAACATATTTAATTATGTTTCTTGGATATTGTACGAAATGAAGTGTAGTGGATGAATCATTTTTCCTACTGTTCACAGACGTAGACAACACGTGCACTACAGAAATTAAAATGCACTATATCATTCAATATAAAGTAGGTCTGGATGTAATGTGTGTAATCTTTTTCATCCACTTCGCGGACTACCGAAATATGTGAATTTTCGTACATGTGATATAGAAGTGATTTAAATACATACAATCAACATAAGGTAAACAGTATTAAAGCTTTTTTTTTGTTAGTATATATAATCAGCGTGGTTTTTTAGTCTTCTTTAGACTATATTTGTTTAATCTTCCCAAGACCCTCTGTGCCACCTCAACGCCCCTTAATTTTCTCTGGGTCCTTTACTGCCCACTTGAAAGCCTCAAACGCCCACAAGGGGGCATTATCGCCCACCCATCAAGTAAGAACCTATGTTCTAGATAAATAAGAAATGATTTTTTAATATATGTTTATCAATAACTTAAAAAAGGTTCCACTCTCAACAATAATTTATTACATATTGGAAAGTAAATATATATTCCCCATTAATTATTCTTACAGAGACATAAAAATAAAGAAATGCTTTGCTAACGCTCATATTTAAAGAGTTTCTGAAAACATTTGGAACACTAAGTTATTCAAATAGGAAAAAAAAATTCTCTTAGCCTGTTTTAAATTTATCAGAAATTCACAACTGTAAAAATGGTTTTGAGTGCTCCGATGGTAAAGAAAAGTATTAAAAGGAATTAAAATATATTTCAGGAATCTGGGAAGAATTCTGTAAGAAATTCGTTGAATCTGCCACTGTTGCAAATGACATATAATTTAATAGTGAATGATTTGATAATAAAAGTAGAAAAGGGAAAAAATAGTTTAACATAAGTGACGTCTGTACAATATCGCAATCATTTGAAAAGCAATACAGAGAAAGAAACTATATGGAAATAACTTAGAAATAAAAAAGTATTAAATTAAAAACAAACGACTTATTTAAATCCCAACCATTCCAATAAAGATGCTAATCAAGTCTATAATCTAAGTTCTGCAGATTTAATGTAAACAATTATTCTCTGAGATTTTTCTTTTATCTGAAAAAATTTCCAAAGCGAAAGAGGAATTTAATATCTTTTAGGGATTACACTTTCCCTGTTAAGATTATTATTGCAGAAAAAAAAGCGTATTTGGTTGCATTGAAATATTCATTTTTAAAAATACGCTGGAAATATAGTAAGAAAAGAGACGAAGAACGGATTACAGTGAAATATTTTCCTTAATAAACATTAATATTACGAGAAATTTATTTAACATTAAACTTGTATTTGAATTGCTTTATAAATATGTATGACTTATAAGATAAACTATCGGGTGGATGTGTTAAGCTGAAATGAAATGTTTTATAATAGCAATTCAGGTTTTAATATTGTAACAAATTTGTATTTGCAATAAATTATAATATTTAAAAAAAGAATTATGAATATATATCATTATGAGTTTTTCACGCTTTTTAATTTCCGAGATCATCCACGCAATTAATGTGCTGACTGTTTTGGAGTAAATCGTATTTTATTTCCAGAACTCTCTAGTAGAGTTTTTTCCAAAAGGCAGTAAAGCACACGTCTATAATAAGATAGTGGTACAGGTTCAAAATTCAAGCAAATATTGAGCATAGCAATTTAAATACTTAATCAATTTCATTTAAGGGAAATGAAACTCACAGTCGCAACATTGGAGACAATATTTGACTCCAATGTTGCTATCCTGCATCTTCCTTATAAAGGCCGGAAAGAAACTCTTGGGAGCTTCTAAAGCTCTCGTCAAACAATCATCATTGAATTTTTTACTAAGATGCTTCTTGCTTTATCACCAAGTTTAGCATTCAAAATCGGTACTATAAGGTAACTCCCATTAAGATAACTGAAAGAGTATTGCCTTGACCTATACAAACGATAATTCAGCCTATAGCATGCTTTTGGCAGAGAAGTGAACAAAGTGCAAATTTACCGTACTTAAATGTGTACTGTAAGACTGGGTAATTTTTTTTAATTTGAGTTTCGAATAACAAACCATAATTCAACAAAAGATCCATTACTTAGGATAATGTGAGCACTACCACAAAATTCCCATTTATCTACCTCTCATTGTGCATGTTGATACTTACCAGATTGAAGCATCAGTTCCGATGTCATCTTCTCTTGATAATGCTTCTAAGCTACGAGGTCCATGAACAATTGATTTGTGTTGCCCTTTAGAGCTTTTAATTAAAACTATAATAAATTCCTTAAGACTTTGGAATATTTTCTTGTAAACTTATTGCTCTTTTTTTGAAATTTGAATTTATTAAAACTCTGGATCAATCTAAGTGTTTGTGGAATGTACTATATAAAACCTTCTATTTTTAAATAGTTTAAATGCATTTTCACTGTCACGAATATTTATAAATTATTGTTCATGTTTTCAAAAATATAATAAATACTGAATATGATATTGAACTACTTCAGTCCTTGTAAAACACTTATTTTTTGAGTTGGACAAGGTGATTTGGTACAGAAATCAAGTTTTTTCAGAATTTCAGATTTTTTTTAATGTAGAATAATTAGTATTTTTACTAATACTACTTTCTTGGGAGAATAGAAAATAAATTATTTTAATCAATTTATTTCTTCCGAATGCCTTTTGTTTAAAACATTTATAATTGGATTTATGTTGCTTTAAGTACAATAAATGAAAAAATTATTAATTACATGTGGGAAATCAATAAAATAACACTGTTTAATATATTTATAGATTTAATACTTAAAGATATTGAAACCCCCATAATTTTTCAATCCCAAAATGATGAAATAAAAGAACAATATATTGATCTGCGAAGCAATCAAACAGTGAAACATCAAACAGAAAGATGTCGTGAATTAAATATATTTGAACTGCACACACAAATACGAGTAAAATTTAAAGCTTGTTATTCCATACTTTTCTTGAAACAAATTCTGAGCGCATTTTCAAAAATGTTCCTTACCGTGTTTAGTTTTAAACCTGATTTCCTTTTTTATGTTTAATGGTTTTTAACAATTTCAAATTTGAATTTTGAATGTTAATTTCACTTTTTTTGCTTTCTTTACCATTTTTTTTCTCATCGAATGGTTTTGCTTCACCCTATTTGTTGGCATTATTTTTTAAAGTATCAATAATTCTACCGTTTTAAGTTATTAATCTGTTATTAAATAAATACGCTGATTTTAATGTTTAAGCAGTCTTAAGTGATTGCCCTAAAGAATATTTGACATTTCGCTAACGGCATTTGTAGTACACATAATTTTTTTAAACTATTTATTTCGGATTAAGGGATTTTTATTAGAAAAAATAAAAGTAACAAAAGTTATATTAAAGAGTTTTCAAATCCACTTAAAAACTTTACGGAATTTGAAGTGTTCATTATTGAAAATACAGGAATAAACGTTCATAAAGTCTTATTTTTCAAATTATTTTCTTCCATTTTTTTCCGTTTAAAGCAAGCACAAAGGTTGTTATTTTAGTTACAATTGCCTGCGACAAACATCAATTTAAACCGTGACTCGAATATGTATTTTTAAAGAAAAATAAAGTGTTAAATTCCGAATTTTTCTTGCAAAATCTTGGGAACTGTACGTGATAAAAATATGTTGCTTTAAGAGCTCTGATGAAACATGATTTTCCAAGCTTTTGGAATTCAATGAAAAGTTTCTAGGAATTTTATTTACTTTATCTTGAAGGAGGGAACAGGTTACGATGATTTTTAATAAAAAAACATGCCTTCAAAGATTCTAAATATAACTAAAAGTTTTTCTTTAATAGAATTCATTTATTATATTAATTTGAAAATTCCTATTAAAGTTTTTAAAGAATTTCCTTCAATGTAGGATAGTTCCTGATCTATAAGATGAGTTGAGAATAGATGCTTTTGGTACGGTCAATATAATGGACTAATTTCATGAAGGTGACATGATAAAAATAATCATGCAACCTGTATTGAAATAAAGTTACCATTAGCCTTATACTTATAGTTCTGTATGTACAATTTATATAAAATACCAAATTTGATAAAAAAAAATACTCTAAACATCAAAATTCACCCAACGGTTTTTAAAAATAAAAATAAAATGTATATTATACGAATACTTATTTTTGAATCAAGTGCATTTTGTTTACCTGTGTGCATTATTGTTATTTACAAATATGTACCCTTTAAAATAAAGCTTTTGTAAAAAGTACAAATTGGTAGCAGTCAAATGCATGATTTTTTGGCTGGTAACACGTGGTTGTATTTATCATGGGATTGGACGTCAGTTGAATTTAACCCATTATCTATGGGCATCGTAATTTAGTTCTTTTTGTCACAATCAAGTGCTTTTAGGGGTCTTTGGTTCGAGATTTCTTTCGCCCTTATACGTATGTCATTCATATTAAATTTAATTAAAGCTCCAGACTTTTGCCTGGTAAAATATGGAAGATGGGTTATTTTGTTCAGAGGTCTCTTTAACCATTTGACCCTAATTCAGAATTAAGAGGAATATCTTCAAAAGCCCCTTGAATAATTCTAAAATAATGCTAGCTAATTAATAGTGGGTTGACTACAGAATGAGCACGAATGAGAGAAGGGCCCCATCTTCTAAGAAAGAGAAGTTTGTGATAGCTTTTAGGTATAAAGGAGACATGAACACTAGATCCTGGAAGGGTATCATTTCATTTATGATTTTATTCAAATTTATTGATTCTTCAAAAAACTCCTGGTTCATTTCCCAAAGATACTATATGTAAATATAGGATAAAAAGTGAATTGCACTATCCAGGGAATCGGGAGAAGGGAATGTTGTTAACTGTAGATATTTCATTATCTTGTAAGCATAGAGAGAGTTAATATTTAACGGGTTCTCATATAAAAATGCAGCATCCATTACTTTATCTTACGATTTGATACGAGATATATCGAATTAAGAATTAGGGAACTCCCTAACTTCATTTTCTTCAGTAGGAAATTGGATTAATTAATTACATATTCTTTAATTCCTTAAAAAATTTTCTGAATTTGAGATATACTTTAATTATGTCTCTCATTTGAGAGTATATAAATTATTTAAGCAAAAATATCTGCAAATCTTTTAGTTCATTTTCCGTGAAGTACGATATTGTTACGAAGTCTACAACTTTTTATGTTTGGAATATGAGTTTTAGCCTCTTTGCTAAAGATTTATACTGCATATTGAGGTTAAGTACCTTTAATAATTACAATGATGGATACTTGTGAAGAATAAATATTCATCTCAATTATTTCCTTACCTTTTTATAGCTGTTAAATTGTTTAATATTAGCATATAAACAATTTTTATATGCTATTGAAACATAATATTGAATTATAATATATCTTTCTATAGTTTAAGCTCTCAGATTTTAAGTTTTAAAATTGAAAATTAACATTAGACTAAAAATAAAATATAATAATTGTGATAAAATATTTATCACCTTACATGAATTATTCAGAGTCAATATATGAAACATTTAATAATAGCATATAATTTAACTATCCATATCTTTTTCACTCAAAATGCATTCTTTCAAGAAATACGATATTTAAAACTTTTCTATTAACTCATTTTTGTTTGGTAGAAAATTATGGTTTCCTTGCATTTTGATTGTATTTAATTATTGCTTTGGTTTTATTCATTGGAATATGTGAATAAAATTTTCTTGAATAAATTATCTTTATTTATTATGTGTTGCAATTAGATCTGAAGCGAACTTATTAAGCAGAAGTGTGTTTGAATGGTGCATGCAGCCAAGCTGCTAGTACTCAAAGCACGAAATATTTTAAATTCATGTCTCTTTGCGAAAACATTCTGTATGTCGTTAACAACAAAATTTTGTTTGCAGTAATTTGGAACTGATTTTAATATTATACGTTGCAAATAGCTATATATTAACTTAAATAATAAAGCATAATAAAGTTATGACACGGCATTTATTCCTGCAGAATTAACAATACTGTATAATTCCCCCGAGTGCCATGTTTTCCTTGGGAGGCATTTTATTCCCTAAAATCCGAGAACCAACTTTAAAATTACCTGGAAGAGAAAACATGTTTTTCCTTAAGTAAATCCCTGGTAAGGTTTTTAATATATCGCACGTCCCACGGCGCGCTGTCGGCGGCATATCTTCTACCTCAAACCGTGGCTGGAAATTAATAATTCATGAATGGCAATGGGAAGTGACAGTGGTTGCCATGACAACCGTTGTTTCCTTCGAGATGTTAGTGCGAGAAATAGATGTCACAATCAATGTGCATCCGTTTGAACATTTTGGCAAGGAGGAGAAAACAAGCAAGTTGAAATTGATCTCGTTTGTAGCACGGCTTTACTTCTTTTGAAAGTTCTCTATCTTTCAGATGTACCTTACTAAACTCTGGAATTAAGTTAACGAATGACAAATTTAATTTAGTACAGCAAAACTGTTGGTTTTAATTTATATCGTGAATGGGCTATATTTTTACTGGCTTTGGCAGTGTGTTTTGCTTCGTTTCGCTTTGAAGGTAAAGGAAATGTAATTGAGATACTTAATATAGATAGTGATTTTAGGAATCAATATTGAATCTTTACAGGTTCTAGGAAATTTTTAAAACATTTTAAAAGTGTCTCGTGCAATTCGTGGAGAATTATGTTACTTTTAACCAAGGAAAATTTAGATTCAAACAGTATACGATGTGTGACACAAAGAGACTGGTCCAATAACTCCTTGTACTTCCGAAATCAGTTTTTCTGACATCACTTTCAAATAGTTCCTCTAAGCATTCACACACTTCTGTATTCGGTGCTGCCAATCCTGGTAACAGTTCTGGAACGAGATTTTTGGAAGTCCATTTAGATTTTCCGTTTTATCCTCAACCTCTTCAATTGGGTTAAAATGGGTTCATTTTCGGCAAGATTTAACATTACGAAATAAAGAGTCACATGGGGCAAAATCAGGTCAATAAGGAGGATGTCCCATCGCGGTAATGTTTTTGCTGATCAAACTGCTTGTGACAGATAGGCCCATGTGAGCAGATGCATTGTCTTGGTGCAACAGCCTTTCATCACTCCTTAATTCTGGCCTTTTTTTCCTAATTTTTTCACGAAGATTTTTTAGTTCTTCAATGTTGTAGTGTTGATTAACAGTCTGGCTACTGATGTGAGTGGGAACCCTGTCGTATCATGAATTTTGATTATATATATTTGGTCTGTAATCCCTGACATTGGGCTCCCAACAGGTTCACACTAACCCCTTCCCCCTGAAAACCTCTTGTACTATTCAAAAACAAATGATTTCGTGACTGATTTTTTTAGTTTCACAAGAAACTTGAAGTTGATTCAACATTTTTCTAGTAGAATTGTAGTTGCACGTGTTCACTCAATGAGGCAGTCAGTACTCCCAACTGGCATGATCAATCGAAGCGGAATTTGCCACATGCATAGAGGAGGTGCATAGATGACGTCACCAAAACAATTGCTGCCAACCCCACTCTTTTTCTAAGCTAAAAACTTAGTTTCGACTTTTTGTGTCACATCTTGTATTTGTGAATTTAATTATTTAATAGTTAACTCGAACTAAAAACTAGAGTTCGAACTTGAAAGTTCATCGAACTAATTCATAGTAATAATATAGATTATTAAGGTATATCGGACTACACACATTCAAAACAGTGATTTTGCAAAAAACGTCTGAATGAGTACTTTTTTTTACATTTAGTATCACCTGAATTAGAATGTACATATAAAATTGTTAAAAGAATATTATTACAAGAAAAAATTATTTAAATGCAATTTTCTTTTGGTAGGAGGGAGGGGGGGGGGTGAAGGAAAAAATGACAGATTCAAAATATTCTCCTGCTATGTGGAAAATGGTTCTACAGCATTTTGCCTATATTTAGCTAAGATATTTCTTCAGAGCCTGAGAATTAAAAGGAATTTTGAAGAATTAATAGTATTTTCAGAGTTACTGTGGGAAATCTCAATCGAAACAAAAACCGATATTTTCTGTTAAACTTTTTCTACTCTAATGTATATAAATAAATCCACTTGTAAATTTGCATATTTTGAAAAAGTCATGGTTCAGGTTTTGTAGGGGATTCCTAGCTATATAAAGGCCAAGTAATATTGTAGAAGTATTTTTCATAAGTGAAGACTGTTTAGAATATATTTACAGCTTTTTCTTCATTTTTTTTGCCAAAAAATTGCATTAAATGTTTTTATTGTATTACAGTAGAGTTCTGAAAACTGTGCGTAATGCAGGCCGAAGGGCAAGAATTTTGTGAAATTTCGAGTTTCTAAAAATGCCTGGTTATTGAGAATGAACATAAACAAGTAATATAAAAAAAATAAAGTCAATTCCTACTTACGACAACAGAGATTTTATTTTAGTTACTTTTTATTAAATAATTACAACTAATATAAATATGTATATACATATGACACAGAATCACAATATTAAGTAGCAAATTTTTTTCTCCCATTTAAAACTAAAATTAATCTAATAAATGAATTCCTATTTGAAAAAAACTGTATTAACGTAAAGTTGTCATTCGCTTCAGGTTAAAAAAATGTATCCGTGAGCTTAAGTGCATGAATAAAAAATATTTTATTAACGATTTAAAATTTGAACAAGATTTATAAATATATATAGGGAGAGTGTGAATTAATAGTATAGGAATTGAAAAAGAATAAGCAGGATTGATTCCTCTGAAAATATTGTCCTGCAGTTGTATATATAGTTTCCATGAGAATACAACAGAAAATAGATTGTCCGAATAGCTTTAAAGAAAAAGTACGTACTTAATGAAGTCATACAGCATTTGTGCAGTATAAAAATTTATAAATATATAGTATGGAGTAATTTCCCTGATAAGATACTCCTCAGAAAAATGCTTTATAAAGGTGTACAACTGTCTATAATGAAAATTAAGTAGCAGACTTCGCATACACAGGCTACTTTTTTTTTTAAATGTATAATGTCCTGTTTTTTTCTGTACAGCACTATGCATTTTGCTACTCCTGTTGTTTTTACGACCTGCAAGGGCGTGGCAGAGTTCTCCGGACTGCAGCATTTTCGGAACTCTATTGTATTATTCTTAAAGTAATTTACATATTGATAATTATAAAATCTTGTTTTATTTCGTAATGGTATGCCGAACTATGTTTCAGTGTATCCAAATATTAAAAAAATAATAAATGTATCAAAATGACAAAATAAACTAAAGGAATTAAGTTTTCTGTACATCTAACACATAACTTCATCTTGAATGAAATTGATTTCACGAGAAAAAAAAACTGTGAAAAAAAGAAAGTATAAAACAACTACCGTATTTTAATTAAAGTAAAATTTGTCGGAAAGAAGTAAATAACATTTTAAATATATTAATTTTGAGATGTACATCCACAGCAGATTTTATTTTTCTATGAAAGAAATTGCTTTATATTAAGTATAACTTCATTCATGTTTCAAATTTCTATAATAAACGTAAGTTAAACGAAAAAGGTGCAATTAAGTATTCCAAATGTGTACCAATTAACCCTTTCGTGGGCCATGGGAAGATTACTTCCCATCTACATGATCTTACAAAATACACCTTTGGGAAGAGCAAAACCAATTATAATATATTGGTCATTGGTGTATCTAATTTTGAATGGGCACCGTATCAAAACTCCTTCGGGGGTCACTATTTTAGAAAAGAAAGCCCTGTTAGGGTTACTGTAGTAACATTTTTTGGAGCCCCTGTAGTTCGGGAGCCCCGTATCATTGATATGACTGATACGGCCGTAGCTACGCCCCTAATAATATTGCTATCATAATGATGGGAAGACTTGTTCTTGCTTCAGTTTTGCGCTACTGCACAGAATTCTGCGATTATGACATCTGTAAATCGTATCAAAAATGATGTTACAAAAAAGTAATACCTTATCCAAAAGCTGTTTCTGTGTATAACGATGTCATGGGAGGGGTTAATCGCTTCAATCAAAGATGCCGAATAATATCTGTAAAATGATGACCGTATCTTTTATTTTCTTATTGAACTTGCCATCATAAATAGTTTCATACTGTGGCAAGTGAACAAAACAAATAGACGTTTAGACCAGTTAACATTCCATATAACATTAGCTCGTCAGCTAATAGACGGATATTCCTCAAGAAAAAGGAAAAGATGTCCTGCTAGTTTCCAAGAAAGTAAGTGTGTAGTTCCGGATGATGTGCGGTAGCCAGTGTGGGAAATTATATGCTAAAGATGGTTTCCAACTATAAACGTTGTAGGAAATGTAGCAGAAAGGAGCAAGAAAAGAGGATATGCTACATGTGTGCAGAGTGTGATGTCCCCTTGTGCATTGTAGCATGCTTCTCAGTTTTTCCTGGAAAATAATCACCATTAAATTTATTTGTGACGGTGAATGGTTCTTCGGAAAGTATTCTTCCCACTCCTAAAATTTAAATGTAAACAAAATGCGAAAAAATAAAATATATTGCCTTAAATGCTATTGTTTAATTGTTAATAAAACATAAAAGAATGCGAGTAATTCAAACTATAAATAAGTGGCCCACGAAAGAGTTAAGCGATAAATTCTCTCGAACAATATAATTTAGAAAGTTAAAGGCATTTAAAAAAATAGCTAATCAAAGAGCCCAGTAAAGAGTCTAAATTTATTGTCCAAATGAAAATATTTTCATAAGTTTAAAATTTCGGCTTCTACATTATATATTTCTATCATGCATCAACATCAAGCAATTACGTAGAAGGATCAAAATATGAAACCTCAAAAATGTTCTAATTTTTAACTTTCAACAGTTTCATCTTAAATTAAGCTTAAGCCTTAAGTATGCCCAAAATCACTTTCGCTGCGTTTCGTCTTCCCTCTTTTTGGCAAAATCTGTGCTTCGAGCTCCTTTTTTTTGCCTTTTGTCGCGAAAAACTGTTTTGTTACACACCGAACAAGTGTGTTCCGGAGTTTAAAGAAACTAATTAAAAGAACGATGACGTAATGGCACTGGTTGCTTAGCAACGATGAAGCGATACTGCTGATCAAAGGCTCAGCTTAGCTCATTACAAAGACAGAGGATTCGTTGACTTCCGGCATGTTCTTCCACCCTCATTTCATTCCCCTTAACCACCCCTAGGGTGCGCCAAAGGGCTTGGCAGCACAGATTTAAGGTTGGCGAAATAATTTGCCCTTTAAAATAGTCCGTTTAAAGGCCATAAAATATGATCAAATAATTTGCATTTATCTTACGAACATAATTGTTAATGAGCTTCGTACTTATTAATTAGCCTTTATCATTATAGAGGATATTACGCTGCGCGCTGTAATACACTTACATTATGAATTGATTTCCGAATTTTAGACTGATAAGTGTAAAGGAAAATGCTACAATTTATGATGTAATATTTAAAGGAGAAGTTTTTTTGGAAACATACAATTTTGTACTTAAATGTCACAAAATTTGAATTAGTTAAAGAAAGGCTTTTTTTTTGTATTTAAAATGTTCAATTTGCATACAATAGTAATAAATAATAGTTCTCTAGTAGTAAATAATATAATAAGTTTGAATGAAAAGGGAAGGACATTATCAGAAATTATATGCTCAGGGCTATTCATAATTTTCTCCAAGGTTTCGAAGCACTGTAGTAAAAAATGATGACTAATACAGCAAAAAAAGAACATTTGAAAAAGAATACAAAAACATTTCTTATTTGCATATATTACAGGTTACCGTATGTGAACCCTTGTCACACACGGTATAAATTAATGTGGTAGTCCAATTATCTGGGCATAAGCACGCATGCACTGGATCCGATAAATGTAATTTCAGTCAGCAAATTATCTGCCGCATTCTACTCAGCACATGGTGCTATTAACGTTATCGAGAAAACGTGTTATTTCATAAAATTTTGCTACATTACGCGGCAAAGCAGGTATTTAAACGCGGTTTTTTGTTAAAGAACAATTTTTTCGGGCATCATGGAAACGATAACACTTGCTGTCAATAATATTGATAGTACCGTGTTGATTATAGTGTGGCAGGAACTACACGCGCGTGATATGTTCTTTCGAATGCTTTTTTGATGTGTAACATCTTTCCTCTGGGTTGCTGGAGATTTGTAAGGGGTGATTTCGTGAAAAGGGAGGGAAATGTGTAACAGGAAGTTGGGGAAGCGCGCGCTATTTAATTTGACCAATCAGCGCACTTGGTGGTGTCTCTTCGCAACCTTAGCAGTGAAGTTCTATTTTTCTCCTTCATTCGGGAGGACTCCATCCTCTTCCTGCGGTCTAGGACGTGGGATTTTTTTTGTTTTGTTTTCTCGTTTTAGGATCAGAGAAGAAGCTAAGTCCTTTAGCTGGATCTTTAAATATATATCCACGTGGGGTCCAACTCTAGTAGCCATTAAGCCACCAGCCTTTTTTATCTTGCTAAATTTATCATTTCAAAAGATTCTAATTCAAAAATTCGGTTTCGCTGCGCTTGACTCTAAATCCACTTCGCACATACCAGCAAGTCTTATTAGATTTCACCAAGGATAAGCTTGCGATCTTTACGCTCAGTTGTCAAAGTCTGAGAGCTCACCAAACAGATTTCCACGTTATTTCACAAAATTGTACGTTACTCATGTTGGCAGAGACCTGGTTAGATAATGACGAACGTGTTTCGATACCTGACTTCGATTGCTGCGTACAATTTAAACGACCGGGCCACACAGCAGTTGGTGTTGCAATCTATCGCAAAAAGAACACCTCACATGTTGTGGCTCCTCATATGGATATTACTTATCGTCAAACAAGTGGACTGGGTATTGTTAGTCAAGATATTGAGGATATATGTGCGGCAAAGTGCTTATTTGAAAATAGACAAACAGTGATTTCGGTGGTCGTATACATTTCTTCGAATCAAACGGTTAAAAAAAATTAAAGATTTCCTGTATTTTTTACTTTTACCATGTACCGAAGGTGGTTCTGCTCTTTAAAAAAACATCACTTGCTTCCCATGATTTTGAGTGGTGATTTTAAATTTAACTTCAGTTTGCTAGAAGCCGAGCCACCCGTAGCTTTGTTGAATGGTGAACTCAAGCTCGAAATGAACACAATGCGAAATGTTTCGACAGCTAACAGTGGTACTGTTATTGACGCTATTTTTCACACACACACAACGTTTTTTAAATACTTTGATATCATAGGTATACGTGTCGTATTTGAGCTACCATAAGTTATCTTTACCGCTCTTCCCCAAATTGAACAAGAATAATTATTTTTGATAAAATTGCATTACTCCTTGTGTTAATTAAATAAAATTTTCATTAAAGATATAATTATTCCATAGAAAATGATTTCCAATCATACTCGATTCATCTTTTTCAGGATTTAAGTTACTATTGTGAATTTACCACGATAATATGTCAGATGTTACACATCGTATGCGACTACTGTAAGGCTCGTTTCTTTTTTTTCCTCCTGTATTCTCATCTTAGTGTTTTTACTAAAGTTCTTCGAAATCTTAGAGGGAATTATGAATAGCCCTGTATATAATACGAAAGTTGCGTGGAATGTTTGCAAATCACTACTAGTCTTTTTATTATTATTTTGAAAATGAAAATTTTAAAATTATAATCGTAAATGTAACTTTACTTATAATTAACAACTAAATTTTAAGCAATTAGAATGTTGGGTCTTACCCAAACGTATTTAAAGGAATATCATTGGAGTGGTTAAATTTTAACTATTAAGGGAGCTGTTGATTATTTTATTATGAATCACAGATATTTCCTCTCAACCAGAAAAACTTTAAAAAAATCGTAACATTCTCTTTTTGGTGAATGCTCTTGAGGAAATAACTAAATTAAAAATACTGCTACAAGTACTTAAGTCATTACATTTGTATACAAAACAATTTCTACTTCAATTCCAAATTTCTAATCTTTTTCAACCTTCTGCCACTCTTAAAAGTAACATTACTGCCGGAGGAAAATCAATTTCACGAAAAAAAATCTAAGTTATGCTGTAACTTTAATAATAATTTGCAGTGTTGTAAAAATAACATTACTCTAAAACAATAAAGCTAAAAAGATTTTTCAGAACAGAGCAAACACATATAAAAAGAAGTTGAGTAGTAGCCATAAATTTCCGAGATCAACGTACTTTATAACAACAATCTATCTGTCGTTTCTAGATTCGTTAAATATTTTGTTTGTTTTTTGAAGGCCATTTCAAATTTTTATGGGGCGTCGCTACTTGTTTTGCGTTCTTCAAGAGTTTCGCAAATATTGCAGTTTCAAATTCGTGTTATAAAATTCTCGTTAAATGTTTTTATAGCATTTGCTTAAGCATGCATCGTTGTTTAATGTTTTTGAGAATTCTCTTAGCTGAAACAGTATCCTTTTATTTTAAATGATTTAATCTAGCAAAACGTTCAGTGGATGTGATTTACTAAGTTTCTTTCGTAAAAGTATTTTTTATTTATTGTGTATATCTAATGAGCATGTAATATAAAAAAAATTTTTTTTAGCCATTTCCTACTCAGGTTAACAAATAAAAATTTTATTTTAGTTTCTTTTTATTAAATAGTTACAATTAATATGAATATGTATATGCATACGACAGAATATCAATATATTAAGTGACAACATAGAGATCCATTTTCCTTGCAATTTCTATATATTGTGTTTGACTATTTTTTGGTTTGTTACTGTTTATTCATTATTATTTTATTAGAATAATTAAATTTTACTATAGTAAAAAGATCACATTCTAAGAAATTATGCCATTCCAGGGGGGGGGGATTCGAATCCACAACCTTTGGATTAGATGTCCAACGCGCTATCCACTGCAATACAGGGACACAACGAATGATTTTTTACTATTGATTTGTACTACTAATTTTATTTGTTACTGTTTATTCGTTTTTTAATTTATTAATGAATTAATATTTGAAAAAAAAACTGTATTAACATCGAGTACCTCGTTGTGCTAGTTTTTAAAAATGTATTTGAATTTGATTGCATTAATATGAAGTATTTTATTAACGATTGAAAATTTGAACGATATATATATATATATAGGGAGAGAGTGAACTAATAGTAAGAATTGAAAAAAGAACTTCTTCAGAGATATTAAAATTAGTGTAGAATTTTTATATGAACGTTAGAAAAATATTGCTGTAGTTTGAGTTTGATATTTCTCTTGCATCAATTAACACTATCGATGGTTTTTTTTCCGGTGTAGGAATCTTCAGGAAAGCGCAAACTCACACACAGCCACACAATTTAATTCGTAACTTATCATTAATCTGTTACAAATTGAAAAATGTAATGAAGAAAGCCGGGCATTCACGCACACCACACACCTCTTAATGAACCGCAGATGGGCTCTATAATGAGATTGGATGACCTTGGTGACAAGGGAAGCAAACCTTTTATGAAAGATTCTATGAATGACTCAAATATTCGGTGCAGTTCATAGTTTCCTGAAGTACAAAGTTTCTAGCGGAAGATAGTGAAGGACACACCGACAGTTGCCCTCCTAATATATAGTTGGATAATTTGGAGGAAATATCACATTTCGATCCGGTTTCAGGCAACGTAAACATTCCCCGAACAAGAATGCCATATCCCTTTATTTTGAAGAGCTTCATACAACTAAGAATCTGTTGCTTCATGAGCACCCAAATGTTTTCCTATTAACATGTACCTGAACTCATCAGTCTACACAATGCATTCCCATACGTCCATTTGATTGCGTTCCCTTACCCATGTCATCTTTCGAGTCCTGTGACATGTGCTCATGAAAGGCTCTTTCATGGACGATGACTTAATTAACATGATTCTGGATGTTAACACTTTTGTTGTGCACGTGCTTTATATTGCTAACGGCTCTCTAGCACTAGGAGGAGGGGTCTACACACTGTCACATACTTGTCAGCCAGTACACATCCGCACTGTTTGGTCCACAGCAGTTAACATGTGTAAAGACTGTTTTATTTTAGCCGACATACTCACGGCACATCCATGATACAGGGGTTTGTGCAAACTCTAATGCCTACGTCTATTCCGAAATAGACTTATTGATATCTCAATATAAGCTCACGATTAAAGTCGCGTTATAATGATTCACTACACAGCATTTTTTGCAAGCAGTCTGTCTTTATTTCGAAGGATTTTCAGTGCATCTTTATGGAAAGAAGCATTTGATGTAAATCTTTCCTAGATATTTAAATGTCCATGGTAATCTTTGCAATTTATATTCAGGTAACATCAGCAAGTTCGTGTGTTGATAATCGATAGTAAATAATCTAATGTCTTCCGATATGGAGTAGGCAGCTACGATAACCAAGTATTTATGGTCGTGTGCTCATGGCTGGCTTTATTTGCGTGGTATAAAAATTTGGAGAATAAGGTGACAGAGGGTTGTGGTTCCCCAATAGCTCTCATGTAATTTCAATATGTTAATAAACAATCAATCTTTTTAAAATTCTATAAACAGTTTTTATACGTTGGGCTCAATTCATGTGATATCATCATCACATGATAATGATAACCATGTGATTCTAGCAAATCAGTTCAAAAATTCACATAACGTCACAGTCACGATAAAAGCTATCTTGTGTTTCCAGCTAATTAGTTCACACGCTTCGTTGTAGCCAACTTTTTTTTTTTTGCAGAAACTTTATCTTAAAAGTACATATGTATACAAAATGCATTTTTTTATTAAAAAATATATCTATAAAATAAGATTTTTTTTAAATTTTAAAAAATCTTCCTGAAATTTTTTTTATAACTTTTAAATATCTTTACACCAATTATGAAATTTGAAATTTTATCTAAGTGTTTCAAATAGAACAAGTGCTTTTAGTTTAATGTCTATTTTGAATTTAATGGAGAACACGTTTTTGTCTTAATCATGTCAAGGTTACGAATTGACCACTTTGTTCCCAATAAAGCTTTAAAGAGAAGTTAGTGCAAAAAGTTGTTTAAAAATACAAGCTTCATAGTAATATTTCATGCTGAAAAGAGTAGTTGTTTAGATTACGTTTTAAAGAACTATAAATTTAAGAATAAGAAATTTCGTATAAATAACATAATGGTGTCTCACCTAATCTTGTGGATTTCTGTGTACGGTGCAAAACTATTTTTATTTCATATGTTACAGAAAGAAATTGATGACACAGCTATTTAATTACCTTAAAATTAAGTTATTAATTCAATTAAAAGCTTAAAGTACCTTACAAACATAAGTTTTTACATAATGTAATGTAATATAAAATCACTAATTCAAGATAAATATTGTTCCTTTTTTTAATAAGATACTTTGAATAAAATAATTAGACTAACTATAAATAGCTATTTTAAAAGAACTATGTTCACGTGACTAAACGAATGAAAAAAAGCACAGCGTACTCTATTCTAAACTCTACAAATGGTTTGTGGAATTATTGTGTAAATGTTTGGCATCTTTAGACAACCTCCTTTGAACAAATAATTACTTAAATATGTAAACAGAATTTAACTTGAAATTACGATATTAGTTATGATTGGGGCAAATTAAATTGTTCGTAACATTTTTATTTTAAGGGAAGTGTATTTGCCCTCCCAATTTCCATTTCAGAACATAGGCAGTTATTTGCAGTATGTAGCTACAGTACTTCAAAGTGTGGAAACATTATAAATAGATTTTTGCATATGTATTATTATTATTAAATATTATAATTCATTTGAAAAATATAGTTTTTATGGTTTATCATAAGAGCTTTCTTTCATTATTTAATTTTTTTCTACACTTGTTTCTGAATTTAAAGACCGTTAAATTTGCTAAGAATCTATTATTACAATATATGTATTAATATTTAAATAGTAGAAATTATCTAAGCATTTCGTTCTTTTCGGAACAAAATTTTACTTTTAATGCTTAGTGTCCATAACAATATAATGTAACGAAATTTGTGTAGTGAATATTTAAAATAGTGTAAATAATTTATATCTGGATGAGTAATACGTTTATATAAAACTCTATGTTGTATTTATTTTATGTTAAAATTTTAATATATATTCACAAGCAACCCTGTTCTTTACATTATAATGCGAATCAATGGAAATTTGGCGAGAACTTGGTGATAGAGCAAAGTTAGAATAATTTTTGACGACCATGTAGGAGAGTTCCTAACCCTATGGTTTCTTCTGGAAATGTCGAGCGAAACTACCAAGATCACGATATATGACGCAAGCGGATTTTTCCAGAAAAATTTGAGGCCTGCAAATACAGAGTCGATCGCCGAAATTGAGCTAGTCTTGTTCTGACCGTTACAGATCTAGTCTTGTTCTGACCGTTGCAGAACTAGTCTTGTTCTGACCGTTGCAGATCTAGCTGGCCGCTGAAGACTTGGCACTGTTTTGACCGCTGAAGACTCGGCACTGTTTTGACCGCTGAAGAGTCGGCACTGTTTTGGCCGCTGAAGAGTCGGCACTGTTTTGACTAGCAATTAGTTGGTATTCACTTATAACCACGAAGAGTAGACCAGCGATTAGTGATTACTTCGGCTGTTGAATAGAACGAGCCGATGTACTTGCGAATAATCATACTTATATTTTGCTCATTGATAGTTGTCTGAATGCCGTTGAAGGTATGAAGACCTTTTGAGATTTACTCAGCAAATTGAATACTGTATCCTGGATTTCAAGAATTGCTTTTCAACAATAAATTTCTATCGCTCTTAAGGAATTGTCTCCCTTGGCGACTGATTAGTATAAAATCCTCGAACCCCGATCTACGTAATAATAAACAACGTTTTGACTAGTTTTTTAAAATATATAATTATAATACTGCTTCGATTAAATGTTTAATAAAACTTTGATTATATACATTTTATTTACAAAGCAAACTTTTTATACGCTTAAGATTTATGTTAAAAAACCAATAATTCTTAAATATATAAAAACTAATTAAAAGGAAATTTCCAGTTTACTACACCAAAAGAAAAAAATATTTTGATTTTTTTTAATAAAAAAATCTTTTTTTTTCCAACTTATTTTTGAAAACAACTTTTTTATAAGGAAAAAACTCTTCGCAGTTCAACTCTTTCTAACAGGAAATCTTAATTTTTAACAAGTGCGCGCTTTTAAATTCATATTGAATCTTCCATAAATATTATTAATTATTAATTAGAAATGTTTTAAGCAAGAATTGTCTTATTTTCTTCAAAATTAAGCGGAAAAAGTAAAAAAATGGAATCAATTAAGTTTCCTCAGTGGGTTTCTCGTTGAATCTATTTTATTTGGTTGAATCTTAAATGATTAAAAAAACTAATTATACCGAAGAGAATTAAGATGTTTTTTATTCTACTTGAAGAGCTTCAGGCAATTCAGATTTAAAGAAATCATTTAATGCTTCAAGAACAATGGATTTTGTAATTAAAATTGAAAGCAATTAAAATCTCAGCTTGCACAAATAAAGTTTATATTTATTCAAAATATTACAGGAAATGAAATAATGTGCAAATGCTATTGAAAAATTTAACTGTTAAGGGTTTTAAATCTATATAAGATTTAAATGTCTTTTTATTTACTAAAATTATTTTATAATTATTTTTTACAAATATAAATGCATAATTTTATAATAAATTGAAAGATTACTGAAGATACGATTATGTATATTAAATGGAATTGTTAAGGTTTTATTTGATTTTCAAAAACAATCCTTACTACTGGTGTTGACCCTCATAGATTTGAATCTCGGTCAAGTGACAAGAACGACACCTGAGCTAGCACAATATTCTCTACTTTTCTACACTGCGTCATTATTATGTATTAGGAAATATGATTATATATAATTCCCACTGTTCAAATTCGTAAATATTTCAAAAACATGATTCGTATGTTCTTATTCAATTCGTACAAATAGATAAATAAAAGCTCTTGCCTGTCGGAAAGAAGAGGCGATACAAATAACAATCAACTGAGAGGAAAAAGTAACAGCGTTTATTTACAAGCGAGAAGCAGGACTATAGACTAAAAAATACATTTGTAAACAAGCGATTGCAGCGCCGCTGCACAAATATTTCAACTCACTCTACGGTAAGTTTTAACACCCACTGGATGTAATGGGGAATACGATTAAATATTATTTGTTCGATTTACTTAAGAAAACTTGTTGTATGTTTTGGGAATATGATTATGTATTATGAACTGAGAATGTGTAAACACAATGGCGTAACAGAGAATATTAGGACCCCACCCCCTGCATAATCAGGTTTTCGGTCTTAAACAGGATTTTACAAATGATTGATAAATCAAAAGATCATGGTTTTGGCCCCCATATAGTCCTGTCCCCTCCGACGATGAAGGAGGTGTACGTTACACCACTGTGTACACACACAAACACACACACACACACACACACACACACACACACACACACACACGACAGGGCGTGGCGAGTGTAATTAATTCTTGTAATTAACTATTGATTTATGATCATTTGGTCGAGAGTAGAAGCAACATTGGATGGACGAGGAATCATCTTGTTGCAAGTAATCCATTGTTTCGTATTTTTGGTATACATTTATATTTACACGACTAACCTTTAACACACACACACAACTAACAGTGATTATCACAATCACATAGCAGTCCCAATAAGCAGCAGCAACGTTTCACATATTGAAGACAGAGAGACAAGGATAAAAAGTTTTTAGAGTCATGGTCATTTATATGAAGCGGCAACAGGAAGTCTTGCAAATTCGCGTGACTTTCTTTGACGGGGACTATGATTGGTGTTTTGCTATAATTCGATAGTTTCTGATGTAATCTTTTTTTAAAGAATGCAAGCTGTTAACTTTTCAAGAGACACGGTTACAGTTATGGCGTTATGAGGGTTGCTAGTAAATGCTTACACTCGAGTCCTTAAGGCCAGGACTATTACAAATTAAAAATTGTTTAGAGAAATTAAAGGAGATTATTATATGACATTTTTCATTTTTGTCTTATGAAAAGGTTTATTCAGTGCATGTGCTGTGCTGGTTAGGATCACAGAAAAATAGTGGCGTTGAATTCTTTAAGATCATTCCTCTTAGAATGTAAATTCATATCTACATTCGAATTGCATGATGGGTTGTCGTCACGTAAAATTGTCTTACTACTGTTTGTTACAAATGATACAGACTTAAAAACTGATTGAATGCATTTTTAAGGAATTTTAAAATAAAGTTCGAATTTCAAAACACGTTTCTCTTCTTCCACCTGCCTACTAAAACATTCCCCCACCCTCTACCATACAAAGCAATTTATCTGTCCTTCAACATCCTCTCATCACCCCTCTCCTGGGAAGCTACAATTTCCATTAAGTATCAATGATTTAAACATTTGCTATAGATTGGTTCAAAGATGTATAGCCAATTTAAGTGCAAAAGAATTGTGAAAGCTGATACATCAGATTTTGCTGTCCGAAAAATTAAACATTTAAAAGATGATAAATCTGATCTTTATTTGCTTTTTGTTTTGTCGATAAAGGATTACATAAAAAAATGTGTGTGTTAATGACCGCACGATAGAAGTGAAAACTTTTGATTTATTCTGGACAAGAGAATCCATTTTCTCGGATGTACTACGTTTTTTTTTACATTTTCGCATGAAGGCGTTACGGTATCCAACTGCCCTAAAATTGTGAATTTTACCAAAAATTGCATTTTTATGACTTTATTTTATAGGCCATCTTATTAGCTTTATAAAAATACCAAGTTTATAAGTTTCCGTTCTCTAGAACAAAAACTACATGTGTTTTAGTAAAAACAGATGCCATTACTTTAAGCAAGATGCCATACGTTAAAACGCGTTTTTCTCGAAATGTGTTTTTTTTAAATGCTCAAAAAAGGCCAGTGGTTACTAAAAAGTTTTGAAAATAAATAACTGAAATTTTTTGTGAATGTTCTGTGTAATAGTAGAAGTGTTTTAACCTTCAAATTTATCAATCACTGTTTTATTACAAAATTTACAGTCCGTTATGTGGATCCTAACACTGTTTTCTTAAGCAATTTTATGTAAAAACTAAGATAAAGTGCTATAGTTTTTGTAAAAATTTAAATATCGCTTATCCTGAAAGTCATTTCAAAAATAAAAAACATAGCAATAGATCAAAGTTGAAAAATATAAAACTTGTTCATAATTTTTTGGTACAAAATGGGCCACGTTCATGTTATTTTTTCTAAATTTTTACCCATTTTAGTCATAATTTCTTTTTATCTTATGAATTTTAGCATATTGTTCTTAAAATGTACTAAACAATTCTAAAAACCACAAAAAAATCCCCTTATCTACATTTTTTTTTAAAAAAAATGTTGTTGCAAGTAGTCAGATACCTTAAAAAGTTCTCTTTTTGGTGCCCATTCATCGGTGGACTTATTTATTTCAGGCCAATGTTTTAATAAATATGCACTCTTATATATTTATATATGAGTATACATGAATTAAATGTCCATTAGTCTAATTATTTAAAAATATTTAAACTTAAATTACTCATGCAGATTATATTTACACAATACATTAGGTTATATTGTAAGTGGGTACTATCGGGGCAACAATAATAACGTTTAACATAACTCGCCAAGTTGGCAATCCTGATTTCCCTATGTCGTACCCGCTGAATTGGCAACATGTGCTTCTTTTTATGTAATGTAGCCAATATCGTTGTGATTATGTGTAACTACCGTTCATATAACTTATATAACGCCTTATTACTATGTAAGGCTAGGAAAACTTATGCCTTGAGATATGTTTACTTTTTTCAAAATTTTTTAAGCAAACAAAAGGAGAGGGCTCGTAATCTTTCACAATTAATGCTTTTACTTTATCTTAATCTTTTATGTGTCATGATTAATATAAATCAAAATATTTGAAACTTTGTCACTAACAAACTTCATTAAAATTTCAGATTTTAATTCTTTTGGCCCATTTTTTGTGCTTAAATGCTCTGTCTGCTGAATCAAAAAATAGATCTCATGTTTCGTTTCTTCTTATCTTCAGTCTTCTACATAAGGGAGAATAATCCCCCCCCCATTAATTATTTTTTCTTCCACTTCTCTTGTTCACTCGTTGGAGTTGAGTGGAAGTGGGTTACATGACAGTAATAATTAAAAATAAATAAAATTTCACGGGAATGAAACTTTTACTTAAAAAAAAAACACGAGCCTAAAAATTTTTCAATTCAAAACTAAGCATGCGTCGCCGACCCGATCACGATGGCCGACTTTAGCTGAAGAAATCCATTTGAGTGTAGCGCACCTGAACCTGACGCTTCATTTACTTTCACTCTTCAGCAAATCTCCCTTAAAGAAGTCATCACTTAAAAAAAAGGCGAGATCCGTGTAAAATATTTAAATCACATTATTTTATCTTCAATCGTAATATAGCGAATGAGTTTCTGAATGCTTTGCTTACTAATACCGAATATTCATCATTAGTACAATCATAGTTGATGAGATATTTTCTGGGTTGCCTGACGTGTTCTGTATTAACTTCGATGAAGAATGGCTTCTGCTTCAGGAACAACTATGATCGAGTGAGTAAATGGAAAATTACACGGTGATTGAGTGAGGCTAAATACTCTAGGATTAGCGTTAGCATTTCTATGCTAATTGAATCGGATATTCATACAGTTCATCATTAGAGAAATCCATTGTAATCTTGTATTCAATGAAACTGGGTATTGTGTGAGATATTGTATATTATACTGAATGCTGCATTTCCTTCGTATATAGGTACTGTATTAATTATTTCCAAGCAAGCAGGCTTATGATTTCATCTTTAAAAAATTCTTTCTGTATCTATTCTTTCAAATAGTTTGTTGATTATTGCTACATCGAATGGAAATATTGAGCATAATTTATTTCATTACGTTGCAATAAAATTCAAGAAAATGATATTATGCGGATCCAAAGACCCGCGAGAATTTCAACTTTTCATCCTTTAAGGCTTTTTTCTTGTATGGCCTTTAAGCATAAGTTTAAAATAGAAGTTGCGAGGATGTCGAAAGATAAAAACTGGGCAATCTTGAACAAGGACCCGACTGCGTCCTTGGGCCCCTAGAAAAGCTGCTGTAGCTCATTTTAGAATTTTGACAGGTCATGACTGGCTGAGATCGCATCTCTACAAAATTGGTATCGCCAACTCACCGGAATGTACTTTGGGCGACTCTGGTCAGCCTGTGACCACTGAGAACTTGGTCGTGTGCCCTTCACTAATTAGCCTTAATTTAATAGTCGAAATATATTGGAGAGCACCTGCACTATTGGCATATGTGCTTTTGTAGTGCGTGGCATTTGTAAAATAAATATAAGGAAATGTTATGCTCCTATTTTCATAAAAGTTGTAAGTGTCACCTGTGTCTGGCGATGTCGGATCGAGACCCACTAAATTCATGTTTGAAAAAGGATAGATGTACGCCGGCCGTTAACCGTAGCTTTGAGAATCATACAGGTAAAGTAGGTTTTCGCTTGGTTCCACCCCAATTTTGAGGGAGAACACCCCAGGGGTGGTCAAAGTCTCCTACCTCTCTTTTTCTTCCACCAACCTCACTAGAGGACTTGCGGTTCTACGGCTATTTAGAGAAACCCCCTGCTGCAAAGGCCCTATACATTTACAAACAGCTATGCCTTCTAGGGGATTCGAAAAAGGGACTACAGTACAGAACCACTGTATATGACCACTGTATACGCTAACCACTGTATAGGATGGGTGACATTTTCATGTTATTGTTGTTGTTTCTTATCCCAGATGGTGTTGTAGCTCAGCTATACCATTTCCTTAAAACCAAACATCTCCAAAAAATCCAGAAATAATATAGGATTTCCTAAAACCTCGTCATATGAAAAATTCAAACAATTCAGAATATGACTGGGAGAGACCTGATGAGCCTCGCTTCTAGGACATTCTGGGAAGACTTTCCGGTCCTGTTGAAAAGTCAGAGACTTGATGTGGCCACTAAAAAAGAGCGACAGAGCCGTCTGCTGATACCTAGGAATATTAAGTTGGTGACACCAGTGAGGTTTTTTTCACAAAATACCAAGGGTGAGCAGGGGATATTCTCCAAATTGCATTCAATTCTAACCTTTTAATAGAGGAGAGTTCAGCAAAAGTCATACAAGTGTCACCCATCAAAGTGTCGGCAATGGCAGACTTGGCCAAATTATCGGCTATCTCGTTACCATTCAATCCAATATGGGAGGTGACCCATTGTACATATATACAGTGTCTAGAAAAAAGTCTAACCAGAACATCCAGAATACTTACGCTTGTCATATCCCTAACAGTTGTCCAAAAAGAAAGGTGCTGTATAGAAGCACGGCTGTCGGTTAAAATCCAAATGTCCTACGACATTTTCATAAAAATAGGAACAATTAGTGGAAAGCGCAGTGGCTGAGTGGTAGCGTATCGCGCCAACTTGTACTGTTACTAACATAGTCCTCATAGCTACGGCCAAACGACAGAAGTAACCTAATCCCACCCTCTTGTCACGATGAATTTAATGGGTTTCGATCAGACGTAATCATCAGTCGGATGGTATAAGTAACAACAGATACTCAAAGTTTGTTTTCAGTATATTAACTGGTAATTTAATTTCCATACTTATTTTAATTTTACTGTAAATGAAAATTGTAAGATTTATATATATCCTTGAGAATCTCTTATTGAACATATGCTGCCCGAAATATTTTATAGGTTAAAAAGAGAAAATGGGATGTTTCACAATGGTTTGAATTCAAGACTTATTTTGGTCACATACGGGAGAAAATTATATGTCGAAATAAAAAGCAGCATTATAGCTATTTTATAAAAGCTCGCATTTTATCTGGAAAAAAGCCCCCACACCAGACAAACTCCCACACAATCTGTCTGATCACTGTTTAGAGGTTGTGGAAACCCACGCTTGTCTGGAAAGCACCACTGATCCATCATTAATTATGATAGTTATGATTCACAACAGTGTTAACGCCTACGGTTGTTACCGTAAGTAGATAGGCGTGTCATAAACATGATAGACTTAATTATAGATTAGAGATTGCTTCTTGTAGATTGTGTTTAACATCCTTTATCTAATTAACCTTTTCCCCATCATTTTAAGATTTAAAAAAAATATTTTGTGAGGATTTATATCAGTCAGAGTAAGTTCAACAATTATGAAATTTGAAAACTCCTTAATTTTAAGGTAGATTTGTGAATATATCTTTACGTGTTTTGAAGTGAAGTCTTTCAAACGCATTTTATAATGTTCTGATTTGTTGAAATATTATACAGAATATAGTCGTCTGATAAGATTCTTTATGGGTTAGACAAACTTTTCAAATATCTTAATCATTATGAACAGAAAAATGCTAAACACACGTTTTTAATGAATTATATTTGATTAATGAATCACGAATTGTGAAAACTTTATTCTCTTGAATGTAACTCAGCTAAAATATCTCAATTAAAATAATTGCTTTGAAAACTAAATATGTTCTACTTACTTCCAAAGAAAGATTAGGAAATAATTAATCTAATTTGATAAGTTCTTTTTTTTTCATCAGACAATTGTCTAGAATTCTTTTTTAAAAAACATAGTGAAAGCATTTTATTTTTAATAGTTGATAATTTTATCAGCTTTTAAACATTTCGTTTCTTTTTGGTAATTATTTATAAATGTTGTTAGTAACTTTTCCATTTTAAACTGAAGGAAGATGAGAATAGAAATGATTAAAATGATAAATTAAGCTATGTAATGTAACTTAATTTTTACGTTTTAACTTTCATCCATCACTATTCTATGCACTGTTATATTTTTTTAAAAAAATAATTGATAAGAATAATTAACGACAGATTTGTAGAGTGAGTCTATTGATAAGAATTGAAATAATTATTCTTTCGGATAAAAGTTTAAATGATTTCGAACAATAAATTAAATTTATTCTCGTACTGTATGACAAAATTAAAGCTTTTTGTTCTCAAACGGTTTATTTGAGAAATTTATTTTAGAAGTTTATTGCCTTTATAAATCTGCCATTATACCTTCGACAAACAATGTGATTGTTTCCAGCGGGAAATATACTATATAATTGTTGAATAGAACACAACGCAAATGTAAGCATTTTATTATCTAATAATACAAATAATTCTTACAAACCCAATTGCGTTTGATATTCTTTTAAATAATAAAATTAAAATAAAAGCATTAATAATTAATGGATGAATTCTTTATAAATTGTGAGGGAACAATTACACCCGTTGAAACATTTGATTTATTTTAAAAAGATGTTTTTGTACAGGATTTAGCTTATTATATCACTCTAAAAAACTCCGTAAAGATTATAAATATATTTATATTCTTTTCGTTACACATCAATTTCAATGTTAAAGTAATTTCAATGTTAAAGTAATTTCAATGTTACAGTAATTTCGATGTTACAGTAATTTCGATGTTACAGTAATTTCAATGTTACAGTAATTTCAATGTTACAGTAATTTCAATGTTACAGTAATTTCGATGTTACAGTAATTTCGATGTTACAGTAATTTCAATGTTACAGTAATTTCAATGTTACAGTAATTTCAATGTTACAGTAATTTCAATGTTACAGTAATTTCAATGTTACAGTAATTTCAATGTTACAGTAATTTCAATGTTACAGTAATTTCAATGTTACAGTAATTTGATAAAAACCACAAAAATGAAAAATTCAAATACATTTCGAAATTTCGTGCTACAGAATTATTTAGACAAAACATTCAGTTAATTATTATGATATTTGGGAACAATGATCAAAATAAAATTGATTATTAACTAGAAACTGATTAATTTTTTTAGGAAGAAAGAAATATATTAAATTTTTAAAAAAAATATTTTGAAGTTATTCTTTTTTTAAAGTATAAAAATCATATCAATTTATCTTGATTTGACGAGTCTGTCAAAGGAGAGAGAGAATGATGCCTACAATATTATTAATTCCCAGTACGCTTATGCTCATTTATTATATGGTACAATTTAATTTTTTATTAATGGGTATCAAATAATATTGATGTGAAATCTTTAAGATATTTTAAATATTGTAATGAGAAAAATTATTATATTGGATATCAAATAAAGTAGTATGTGAAACAAATTTTTAAGATATATTAAACATTATGTGATACAATTATATACACAGTTTTTAGATTGTGTTGATTCTCGGACATATTTCAGTATTAAAATAGAACGGGCACAACATCAAAAGAGCGTGTTCTTTTTAACAAAATTTGTGTAGAAGGACATCATACACAAAGCATTTTGAAACATATACAAGCAATTAGTGACATAAAAAATTAATACTCTCACACGTGTTCTCACATGTGAACGTGTTCGCACGCATACAAAAGTACAAATTTTAACCAAATGAAGATATTTGCAAAGATTTTTATGTGTAATGATGGTATGCAACCAGTTATAAGATGGATTATTCTTTGTACCATCGTGTGTTAAATGGGAAAAAGGCCTTATATTAGCCAACATGTAAAAAAATAAGTAAGGTAATAATTGAATATATTCTGAAAAGTCCGAGCAAATGAAATTGTTATACTCTTAAACTATCTAAATGATATAATTTGCACTATTTTTTTTATCTACGATTGCTTAAGGGGTCTCAGGGGTGTCGACTATTTCTGGAGGGCTGAAAATATAAACAATATTCAAATAAATATAATTCTTTTAAATTAAAATTAAATACTTCGAATCTTCTGCACCTTAATAAAAAGGAATGAAGCTTCAGAAAAGTGTAAAACATTTAAAATAAATCATAATTTTAAAAATTATAAGCTTACGAAAATAAGAATTTTATAAGAAATATTAAGTTTTACTGCTCGTAAGCTATTTTCTAAAATAGTAGCCTTTGATGCATAAAACTTTATAGAATTATAAAATGTATCATACACTTTAAGCCCTAGTAAATTAAGAATGTCTTTTGTATTTCAAAATATTTGAAAAATATTGAAATTTTTAAAATTTTTTTTGAAAATATAATTTTTTATTTTTAAAAAAAAATCATTTATTATTCTATTTATTTAAATTTACCACTGTGTAATAAGGATACATTTAACTTTATAAATCAACTTATTGCTAGTAATTAAAGCTAATATTTTTGAAAATAGTATGCGCAAAGTAAAACTTATTATTTCTTAAAGAAACATTCCTTATATTTTCATATGCTTATAATTTTTAAAATTATGATTATATTTTAAACATTTTACACTTTTCTGAAGCCTTATTTATTTATAAATAAAGTATAAAAGATTCGAATTATTTAAGTTTAATTGAAAGGAGTTGTATGTAATTGAATATTGTTTATATTTTCACCCCTCCAGAAAAAGTTAACACCCCTGAGACCCTTTAAATTTTATTTGTTGCAATTTAGTATATTGCGATCAAGACCCGAACTTCAAAAACAGAACTTAAATTTTTATTTTCTTTAAAAAAAAGCTTTTACATGCTTCGAATATCTTTTTCATTTTAATCTTAATTAAATTTAAGATTTATTTTGAAGTTCAAAAGTAATATGTGGTATTCGTAAATCTCTGTAAATGAAGTAAGTATCCAGTTGTAGAAGTAAATGCTTACATATTTAAATAATCGTTCCATCTCTTCTAAGAATAATTTATTCAAAAAAGAAGGCCCCTTTTAAGATGTAATATATCATGCCTCATATATTTTGGCAAAACTCCACTTTTACGCTTTTGCTTAAATTACTCTCTGAATATTAAAGTTACTTATCGTATGTTAACTCCGCCATATTTGAGGCTAACCAATGAAACATCATTACTCACAAAAGAAAATGTTTCCAAGACAAAAAAATAAACAGATTTAAAAGCAGAATTAAGATATGGAATTAAGAATAAATTGCATTAGATGGATGAAAAAATTAGAAAATCAGAGAAAATAGCATTTGAGAAAGCAGTTTCTCGAAATTAGCACAAAGAAGAAAACGGAATTTTAAGATATCCAGATATAAATTACAAGAAACTAATGTTCAGTCCTCACAGTAAAAGTCCACAAAAACTTAATAAATGTAAATTGCAACTATGGAAGAGTTTCTCATTATCAAGGAAATGCTTGTTTCTCAAAATAACAAAAAAAAATAATACAGTAAGGAAAAAATATCTGAAAGGAAACTGAATTTACAATTATCTTAACCATTTAACCCTTTCTTGAATGTAATTTTAAATTTTGGTAATCCTCCTGGGAAATTTGAATAAAAATAATAACAAATATCTGTTTATGAATGATGTCTAGGAAGTTTTCCAAGGGAGTTCATAAAACTTCAGGACCATTTCGAAAGTGTATTAGTCTCTAGTGTGGTTAAAGCTTCATACACATCGTTTTTAAAATACATAGCCAATGTATAACTCGAATTTCTCAAGGGGATATGATCGATACAGCCAATAGTTTGAAGACTTTTAATGGCAAAGCGTTTTTCTTTTACAATTGAAATTGCAATTTTTATTAAAAGTAAATTCAGTTTATTATAAACTATTATTTAATATTTATCTTACTAAAAAATGAACAAAACTGCATTTACTAAAATATTTGTTCCGTTTTGAGAAACGGCCAGGAGATTGCATGTAATACAGTATAGTTTTAATAAAGAATAGGGGCTTGATTTAATTATATTGTCAAAATAAAGAGCAAAACCACACTTTTGACATAGTCCTCGCTATGAAGAATCATTTCTAAGTGACACAGACGTTTGATATGATTATTTTCCCCTGGTTATACATTTTGATATACTATCCGCGTATATGGTGCCACACTTGAAAGAGATACCAGCTTCTGCAGAATGTACAAGGTCTGCAATGGTAAAACTCCAATCCGCAGCTCATTAGAAATTAAAAAAAAAACATTTTGATATACTTATTTTCCACAAGATCACTGTTCCATAATCACATATGAGGAGTTTAGTTATCCGCATTTTATATTAATTTGACAGTATTTTTTTTCAATTAGTCACCATCTAAAAAGCCTTTGTCTTTGCTAGAAGATTATACTTTTCAGTAAATATTCACTCAGTACTATAGATATATCCATTGCACCTACTCTAACTATCACGGCAATAGATACCCCCCCATTGCAATGAGTACCCCTTTCCTAATGATGCTTAAATGAGCCCTTCTTTTTTAATGAAATGTACTTTTACAGGAGATGTGATTGTACATACATATGTAGTTTTAATATAACTTGGTTTCATAAAAGATATTGAGTAGAATGAGAATTATTACTAATGCATCCTAGTGGAGCTTTAAAAATCTTGTACTACGTAAAATGGTTGATTGCGGAAATAAGAGTCTATTCAAGGTTTTTGCTCTTCAATAGGCTGTGGTTCAAATAAATATTTAATCCAGTTATTCCAAAATATTTCTCTAATAACCTTTTGCATGATGTTAATTTGAATATATTTAACTGTTAAACTTAGAATATAATGGGTTTTGAAATGGTTTCTTTTTCTTTTTTTTTTATATTGGAGTCATTACACAGCTTGGTTTGGTAAAACAAGACCTCGAAGAAAAGGAATTGTGTGCGAGATTATTTTCCTCTCTCAGGATTCGTTTGAGATAATGGCATTTAAATTTAATTAAGGTACAAAAATGGAGCAACTGTTTAAAGGATTTCGTCGTCAATATTTTATTGATTAGTGAATAAGGAATGCTGGTATAGATCCTTGTTTTCTGAAATACAATTTAAATTCATATAAAACTATTGCTTTAATGGTTCAACGGAAAATTTGGGCATAGTTCGCTTTTCTGTCAAAATAGTATTGTGATAAAGGGAAAAGAGTAAACATCGCAAAATCTCGCCAAAACGCCAAATTTGCTGAAGAAAAAAAAAGAAAGAAATCCAGAAGGTTTGGATAAGGAGAGGTTATTGGACTTTAAAACCCCAGAAACTTCTTGACCGTTCTTTCCAGACTATTTACGGATGAAGGGAAGCAACAAAGAAGTCAAACAACTGGCAGTAACAGAGCATTTCACTTGACGCATTCAAAGTTAGTCAATGACTGAAGTGTAGTCTCAAAGTGCTACGTTAATAAGCTTGTACTCACTCACTTGTGAAACTATAAGCTTCATTTCTGTTTCACTAAAATTAAATGACAGATATGAGTTCACGAGTTTCATATTTGTGCATGTTCTGTGAATTTTTAAGAAAATAAGAATTATGAATAAGAGAAAATGAGAATTTATACTAAAAAACTCAATAGCTGCAGAATAATTTTATTTTCAATTCAAAAGAACCTGATTGCTAATTACGTGGACTTTCAATACATTCGAAAGAGGATCAATCCCGTAACGTAATCAGTTCTGTCAAGCATTTTCATTTCTCTTTTCAGGATCATCTATCGAGAATTAAAGATTTTACTTTTCGTAATTTTTTTACAATCACATTGAGTAAACCACTCTCATTTTGATAACTTTTGATTTTAAAATAAATCACTTGTACATAAAATAGACAAGACTCATAATAGCTAAGGATCTACGAAGTAAAAACTGAAAAATGTGAAACACATTTCTTCTCAAATTGCATTTCCTTGATAACGATACATTCAACTACTAAAAAAAATTACGAAGTAATAAATATTTCAGAAACTTTGGCACAACTCCAGTTTCTTCTCGTATCTGAATATCTTTTCAAAATTACGTGATACATCGTGGCAAAAAAAGGGAGTTGATGTGGTGTAAAAGATAACGCAAACTATATATATGGGAAAAGGAGTATTCCCAGAGAAAAGTGCATTGAAGTATAAATATAAGAGTCAATATTTTATTATTTTCCAGTATAAAAGACAACACAAGTACTTCCTTTTAGATTGCGTATAGATTAATATATGTACATAAACTTCTGACTATGAACTAAATAAACACTCAGCATATACTTAAAAATTGTTGTAACAACAACAATGTACAATAGTGGTTCTATTTCTGAAATTAAAGGGTTTCCAAAAAAATATGGCTACACTTTTAAAAATGAATTGAAAGTTTAACAAATATTTTTGCTTATGGTTTTTTTAACGTTTCATAAAGAAAAGATTAAATTTCTTGTTTAATAAAATGCAAACTAGATGGTACAACTTCCACGTTTTGCAACATTGTCGCTTCAAAATGGCTTTGCCGCTAGAAAATTCGCAAGTTGTATCCTGCTGATAAAATTTCATTCTAGAAAATTGTACAGCGTAAATTTCGGATAATCTTTTAGCGAAGCTCGCCTTCAAGATCCACAATTTATTAATGGTTTGGAAGATTTATGACTATAGTTAGCGTATTGCCAAAAACAATATCTGGCAAGCCTAGCATAAGCGGAGTTGGCATTACTTGTATTGACTCAATGTGTTAGCGGCTAAGTGTGCACACATTGAAATAGTACATTAAAATATCATTAAAAATTTGAATATTTTTTAAATATTTTTATGGAGCGTAAGAAAACCTTAAGATGTTTCTAAACTTGTTGTTTATTTGTAATTAGCATTTGAAAGTGTAGCCATACTTTAAACTTCTGTGTTTTTTTTTTTTTTTAATGATTTGGCTGATTGCTGTCATCTTCAAAATGTAGAAATAATCGCAGACATATTTTATCCTAACAATTTATTTTGATCTTCCAACGGTACACACAATAAAAACAAGTAAATTCATTAGATTCAAGTAGATTGCAAATACATAGTCCCCATCGTTCGTTTTTCACCCAGCCACGTTTTTTAGAATCCGATTTTCTGGTTCCCGCGGCTCTCGTTCCGTCTGGTCCGGTCCAGCCTGTGTTTCTCCCCGTTGCCAAGTCTTCTATATATATCTGAACAGCTGCCAGATCCTCCCCTACATGTTTGACCCATTGCCAAATCTTCCATGTATGCTTGACCTGTTGCCAGGTGTGGGTGTTTGATCCTTACATACTTTTCGGACACCAGGTATTATGCTGCATTTAAGTACTATACAAGACCTGGTAAAATTTTTTTAACTAAATCTTTTGTGGTACCTCTGTAATTTCAAAAAAAAATTAGTAAGTTCAATGAACGAACAATTGTTTTTCAAATTTGAATTTCAGATCGTTAAATTTAATGAATCCAGTGTCACTCGGTATAAACCTTTAGCATAAGAATTATTTTTCTGTTTATATTCCTGTCCTTTATTTTAGAATTACTTTTTTTAAAGATCACTCTTTTTTTCTATGTGAAATGTGTTATGTATTTTAATGATAGCGTCGTCGTTAAAAAAAAGCTTGGATAACAAGTAAACACATGTTATGCAAAAACACACTTATATATTAAAATGTTTGAGAACCGTATTTGTCATCCGAATATCTGCATTAGAATAATAAGTTAATATTATCGATAAACAATTCGTGTTTATCTTAGTTCTTGAAAGGATAACACACAAATAAAATAACTGAAAATAGAATTTCTTTTATAATAATTGGCTTAAAAACTTTAAATATTTGCCATCAAATGTTGAATCAGAATAACTTGTTAAAAAATAAGCACCGAGAACCTTCTTCACGCTTTAAACTTGAATCTTTCCTAGAAAATACTTAAATTGCATTCTGGGAACAATTTTTATATACTTCCATCTAAAAATTTCTGAAATTAATGTTTCCTTTCTTTGTAAGCATATCTAAAACACATATCGAACCAGAATTATCATTTGATTTTCTTAACCAATGATATACTTATCCGATCCCTCAATGACCTTTAGCAAGCAAATATGAATACAGAGAAAAATTTCCAAAAGTTCCTTCCCCAAAACGAATACGCCTGCAGTATAATTGGATGACCTGAAAGAATCGTAATCGTCATCGAGTTCTTCCCTAATTGCCTCATTATTCGGTTCCAGTTTCCGACGTGTCCTAATCGCCTGCCTGGATTTCGATTGTCTGCGAGAATAATGAATAATGACACGATTGTTGGTATGCCGATGCTGAGAAGATTCGAATGTGGAATCAATTGGCTGAGCCCTGCTGTGCCAATGAACGCAAAGTTAGTTGGGATTAGTGACTGCAAATGGGTTGGAGATTTGAAATCGAAATGGTTGGGAGTTCAAACGTGTTGACTTCAGAAAATATCGTCAAATGTTAAGACTAGTCATTAAATTTAGAGCTTTAAATCTTTAAATTTTAATATTGAATATTATCAGAGTTGGGTATATGAAAATTTGTCAGCAGTTTGTTACAAGAATGTATAAAAATTGTATTATTTTGCAATGTAGATATAGTTGACGTCAGAAATTTATATCATCTATGTACAGACTCAAAACTTAATATTATATTAAAAAAAATAACTGTGATGTGTGTAATTCATTTACTAAATGAATATATACACTGGTGTCCAAAAGTTAAGCATAATTGATAATTATGTGAATAAAGAAGGAACTGTAAATTAGAATGGCGGGAAACGTGATCTCGAGATTAAAATGGTTATAAAATAAGGAAGCAAGCAAATCAAAAAAATGATAATAATTAATTTTATTACCCAAAGTAGCAGTTTGAAAGAAAACTGGGCATATCAAGCATTCACACTTTAAACAAAAAATGAAAGAAAACATTAAATAAAATACTAATGCTGCAGTTTAATAAGGCGTGTGGTCACCTCTGACAGCCAGGCACGCTGCACAGCGATTTACCATACTTGCTATGAGATGATGAATGAGTTGTGGGCTCAAACGGTTCCAAGCTTCTTGGAGAGCTCTCTTCAGTCCTGTAACGGAGCTTGGTGGGAGAGAAACGGTTGCAATTTGTCTCCCGAGTATGTCCCATACATGCTCGATAGAATTTAAATCAGGTGAGTTCGCAAACCACGACATGCGCTGGATGTTTTCCGTTTCAAGGAAGTTATCAATCAGCACCGCTCGGTGACATGGCGCATTATCATCCATGAATATGAAGTCAGAACCAACAGCACCTCGAAACAAGCGAACAGAAGGCTCAAGAACTTCGTCTCTGTATCTTTGAGCAGTCACAGATTCGGTGTCAAAGAAATGGAGGTCTGTGCAGCCGTCCATCATGATGCCTGCCCATACCATTACTCCCCTTGATGGAAAATGATGTCTCTCCGTTATGTTTCTTGGTTCAAAATGTGTTCCACGTTCTCTCCATATCGTTACTCTCCGAGAATCACTACTCAGACTAAACCGGGACTCGTCACTGAACATCATTGTCCCATTCTCCCACACTCCAATGTTGGTATTTCAAACTCCAGTTCAACTGAGTGCGTTTATGCGGAGACGTGAGGGGAATGCAAACTGCTGGTCTTCTGGCCTCCAGGCCAGCATGATTGAGTCTCCTGTAAACAGTTTGTCTCGAAATTTGTATTCTTGTGGCGACTGTGAGCGCCGAACCCACTGCTCTGGCATGACTGCCCCTCTGACGTCGCGCACTTATTACCAGATATCGGTCTTAGAGAGGGGTTGTGACTCTTGGTCAACCGGATACTGGTTGTCGGGTAACATCTCTCTTTCTTTGAAACCTCTACCACAGTCTTGAGATCACAGACTGTTCCACATTCAGAATTCGAGACACTTCGGTTTGTGATCGTGAGGATTCCAGCATTCCAACGATTCTTACTTTCGTAAACATGTCCGATTGGCGTCTTTGTGCCATCATTCATCTTGTTTGATGGTTAACAACGTTCCTTCGCACAGCAGTTGCACGAAACGTATCTGAACTGCCTATGCTGCGTGAATCGGTTTCTCCGCGTTCCGACATGCGCCGGTGTTTCGCGCAGGACGTAGTGGACTGAAAAGTTTTGCATAAACCCAATGTTTCTTCTTCACCCAATTAATATCCGCAAGAAATTTGCAATAATTTTACGAATATTTACACCATGTTTTTCGCATTTTACGATTTATGCTTAACTTTTGGTCACCATTGTACAATACTTATAAATCCTGTTAATGTGTTTACTTCTGAAAATGAATAATTCCTGTTTTCGAATTCATGTAAATTCCAATTATATTTAGTCATGCACACTTGGATTTATGACAGCGCATGTAAACAACCATAAACATGATGAAAAAAATAAGAATAGAGCAAAATGGTCAACGAATTACAAATAACCAAATGGTATAAATTACGAATATAAAGAAATGCCATGAAAATATGATAAATATTTTTTTATAAATCAACCCAGATCAGTACAGATGAAGAATAAGTACGAATAGAAATATTTAAATTCAAAGTTTTCTCGATAACTTAAATCACAGAAGATTTATGCTCATCTTTTAAAATCAGAATTGAGTTATTGACGTCACTGAACATGTTTTTTTAAAAAAATTGAATAAATATGACATCTCCGAAAGCTTTAAATCATATGCGGAAATAAAATGGCAAAAATGCAAATTTCAGTTTTAAAAATGTAGAAATCGAAATTTTTCTTGCATTTCTTTTAACCATACTCAGTGAATTAGCATTTTCAAAAAATAAATAAATAGATAAACCCAAAATCTAAATTTATTTTCGTTTTACTGACCACAGAATTTTTGCCGAAAGTTAACATTCGACTACCGTTAACTAAATATTTCAGATATAAACTCAGTCCAGTGAATTTCAAATTCAGATTTATCTTGCTTGACTTCTCCTATTGGTGACTTGAGTGACAGAAAGTTTAGCCAAGCTTTAAAATATTCCTAAAGTTATATATTAGATTAAGTTATTCTCTTGCGACTAATTTCCATGTAAAAGGAAATATCAAGCTGTCGCTGCTACTTTTGTATTTGGGGAGATCTCAAACAGAAGAGTATTTGTGTTTGTCCTTAACTCTTGGTTGGAGCTCATTTTGATTTATTTTGTGAAGTTCCAGTCATATGCTGATTATTTCGTCTATTGTGTTCATCATTTGCAATTTTGGTCTCTTTTAATATTTATATTAATCGTAAATTGAGTGTAATATTCGTATAATGAAACTTGGAGGCGTGTGTGGTATGATTTCAAAAGCAGTCTCTTTCAGTATTATTTTCAATAAAGACTGGAATTATTAGATGGAATCTCTCTATAGAAATACATATTAAATATCTGTCTCTTTCTGACACTGGTCCTCGACCGCGGTCCACAACTAGGTCGTGGATCAAATAGTACCAGGTCATCCAGGGGAACATTAAATTATTTCAATTTTTTTCTATGGTGTATTTCTCTTGGGTTTGTGCTACTTTCCTTCGAAATCATTTTATATTCCATATTAAGGTATCCGACTGGTTGCGACAACTGTTTTATTTTTTTTTAAAAAAAAGGAGATATGGGGAGTTTTTGTTACTTTTAGATTTTAGTGCATTTTAAGAAAAATGTGCTAAAATTAAGAAGAGAAAAATAAATTATTATTACTAAAATGGAAAAAATACGTAACAATTGACAAACAATAGCATAAACGTGGTCCATTCTGCACCAAAGGTGCATGAACAAATTTTCAATTTTTTCAGTCTAATATGTTGCTATATTATTCAATTTTAAAATGACCTTCAGGATAAGAGATATTTTCTTTTTTACAAAAACTACAGAACTTTATCTCCGTTACTGTATGAAAATGCTTAAAAAGACAGTGATTATATTCACATAAGGGCGGGAAATTTTGTAATAAAACATTGATTGATAAATCTGAAGGTAAAAACAATTCTACTATTATACAGAACTTACAGAAAAAATTTCAGTTCATTATGTTCAAAACTTTCTTAGTAATCGCTAACCCCGTTTGATTATTTTCAAAAAATCACATTTCGAGTAAAACGCGTTTTAAAGTATGACATTTTGCTTAAAGTAATGGCATCTGCTTTCACTAAAACATTTGTAGTTTTTGTTCTAGTAAACGGAAAGTTATAAACGTAGTATTTTTATGAAGCTAATAAGACGGCCCTTAAGATAAAATCATAAAAAAAATTGTCAATTTTTAGCAAAATTCAGTTTTAGGGTTGTCGGATACCTTAAACCCCCTTACATTAATTTGTTGTGCAACTGTATTTTATTCTGAATAAATATTTAACCCTTTATTTGCTGAGGAAAGCAACGTAATTAATCCCTCAGTGCCACCGATTTTACTACAAGAGGGCGTTGTTACGCAGTTTATTGGGAAAAAATTAGAGGGGAACACACACATGTTTTTTTTTAAAACCTAAAATTGTTTTTACTTTCACTTTGAAAAAGAAAATAAATTGGAAAAATAATAAAATGAAAATGAAAAACATTTATTGTTTAGAGTTACAACATAATAAAGAAATTATATATCTGTTGTATGATCCATCTTAAAACATGGTTGAACTCATAAACCAGCTTTACATTTAGTGCATTGATAGTGAGATTTCTCCCCAGCAGTTTCTTTAATTTTTCATTTGCACGCACTCACTGCCATACCAGTGACGTCTTAAGGCATTGGGCTCTGGCCCAGGACCTCGTCTCGTTTTCGACTAGACCTTAGTAAGATTACGATTCGAATATAATTTCAACGGTCAAATGTTCTTCCAGGTTTTATTCTTCAAAAAACCGGGAGAAAAGACTATATCAATTGGCTACATGTGATGGCCATCGTCCATGTATGAACCTATGCCTACCACCATACACCATCATTACTCATTCAGTCAAAAGGCGGCTGTAGGTTGAGCCGGTTCGGGCGATATTAAGTCATGGATATTTGTTTCGGGTTATTGTTTGTACGAGTTTTTGACAATATGTGCTATGCACTGTCTACTTTTAAGGATCATAGATAGGGTCGACTTTTGTGTAAAGAGTCCAGAACCTACATTTGTGTAAGGACCCAGAACCTACAATTGTGTAAGGACCCAGAGCCTACACTTGTGTAAGGACCCAGAGCCTACACTTGTGTAAGGACCCAGAGCCTACACTTGTGTAAGGTCCCAGGGCCTACACTTGTGTAAGGACCCAGGGCCTACACTTGTGTAAGGACCCAGGGCCTACACTTGTGTAAGGACCCAGGGCCTACACTTGTGTAAGGACCCAGGGCCTACACTTGTGTAAGGACCCAGGGCCTACACTTTTGTAAGGGCCTCAAGCAGTCTTAAGACGTTCCTGATATTCGTACAAGAAATTAAAAAGCTCCTATTATACTCGGTAAGCCAAAAATGAGAGCAAATGGAGAGCTGAAAAGAGCACACTCAAACGAAAAAAAACTGCTTAAATATCAATTTTATCGTTCTTGGAATCACTGACATAGCCAGCCCTGAGTGGGCCCTGTATATAAATTCATTGGGAGCCCTTTTTTTGGAAATTAAAAATGGTCGCATTAATGAAACGTTTGAAAGTGTCAAAATATTATACATGTTGGGCCCCCTGTAGCTTGTGGTTTTCGTATCATTGATACGGTGGTAGCTACGCCCTTGCCTGGAAAACTCCCTTTCAAGTCTCTTCCCCACTTCTTAGAAAGAAGTTAATTTTTTAGAAGCAATATCAATGTTATTTTTTATTGTATTCCATAGCCATGGGACTAGTTTTAAACAGAGCAGAATAATGCAAAAAGTCCGGTAGAATTGTCGAATCGGCCACTTATCCCGCCAAGGGTTTCTCGCCAAATAAATAAATACGCCAAATCTGGTAACCCTTTTGATTTTTTGTATCATTGAGGGAGAAGTCGGATGGTGGTGTGGTAGGGTTGCTACTCCAAAACACAACACGCAAAAAAGCGCCAAATTAGCGATTTTTCAAAATTTGGCGGACCAGTGGCTGATTCGACAATTTCACCAAAAGTCCTTCTTTGTATACACGCCCGCGACACTTAAGGGGTTAAATATATTATATTGAAAATATTAAATCAAAATCTACAATTTTAACAAGTAACGTCCACCCCAGAGGGCTGTGGTAAAATTACCAAAAGTTGACCGGTCCGTGGCAATAAAAAGGTAGGGAACTTCTTGTGCAGAAATGCAATTTAAAAAAAAAATCTAAGCAGCTATCATTGAAATATATGCGTATTGATATTTTAGCTCAACGACGAATTAAATAATTTAAACATTGTAATTTCACTAATTACATCTGTAGGAATTTTTTTAAAAACTTTTTAATGATAATTATTTAATTTTTACTTCATCCATATTGAAAAATTAATTTATCTAGTTTAGATTTTAATACAATCTCAAGTTATTTATCCATCTTTGAGATATAATAAGTTCTTGAGCATTTTGAGCAACTTTTCAGTTATGGTTCCTAACTTTTTAATTAACTTAATTGAAATGTTAATTTGAAAGATTCTAAAGATTTTATGAATAGTTTTCTCACTTTTCTACGAGGTCAAAGTTTTTACGACTTCAAAATGATTGTAGTGCTTTTTTGATGTATTAGAATGAACTTAAAAAAATCATTAAAAACAGAAAATGCTTAGAATTTTAAAAAAAAGTGTTCTTTTCAAACAAGTAATAAAAAATGAAACCACTTGAAAGCATTAAATTATCAATGTTTTATTTTACTTTCAAAGAACTATAACTGAAACTAACTATTTCACACTAGTCCGGTTCCTATAAATTAAAGCGTTCTTTCCGGTTTTACTTGTCTTAAGACATTTCTAGTTTTTATTGCTAAAAAGAATGTAGTTAATATTTTATTTGTACTTGAGAAGAAAAAGTAATAATTCGTAAAAAGTAATAATTAGATTTTAAAATATAACATCAAATTAGATTTCTTCTTTAGAAATTTATTTTTACTTAAATATCGGAATAACTTTGTTATATCAAAACCTTATTAACACAATGTAAATAAATTTTATTACATATGAATTTATTTATGGAGCTCCTACAAAATTATTTATAAGATTTTTGTGACTAAAGTCGACTGTAATTTTGATTGATTTTTTTTTCTCTTTTCAAAGGCAAAATGAAGTATATCAAAGTAATTTAAAGTTCAGTATTCTTTACCACTAACTTTAAAATTTAAAACTGGGATTTTATTAAGTCTTAAATCAAATGCTTGAATATATTTAGGAGGATTAAGAACTCATGTAACTGAAGCGCTGAGTAAAAAAAAAAAAAGATTAATCAACCATATGTATTAAATTTTAGCAAGAACATTATTTCTCACTGTAATGTTTTATGAAACAGTTTTTATTTTAAAAAATATTTTATCGAAATTACTTTAATTTTTTAAATAGCTGTATATTTTCAGCCACCGTAGCATAGAATTCTCTCTACACAAATCGTTTTAATGATCAGTGGACTTGTCCATAATGCTAATGAAAGCTTCAGTACCTAATGGCAATTTACACGACATGTCGAAGCAACTAAGAGTGTGTACAAACAGACTTTGTATCCAAAGGTTTTTTTTTGTTGAAAATGTACAATTTTGTCTACGCTCTAACACCCGTTTTACTCGATATTCGGCAAGTTTTGAAACCAAGGACTATATTGTATTTCCCCTTAATAGAAGCATTAGATTGATTGCAGCCTTCCAAAATATTGGACCGAAGGGGGAAATGAGTAACGACTCCGTGTTATGAATTAATGAAGTTAAGGTTGGTCCGTTTTATGGAACCACACAAAATGAAGGTCAATCGATTACCAATATTTAAGAGATGGCTGCTCCCTATATTTTCTCCTGCAAATATTGATATTTCCATTGATAATCTTTTACAGAATTCGAGCTTGCTTTGACTAGCTGGGCTCTGATTCGGTTTTCCTATGCATGAGCTACGTAGTTTTGTGAATAAAAACGTTTTATTAATTTGATACTATGGAGAAAATAAAAACACGTCTAAGATGTAAAAATTCATAACTAAGAGGGGAAAAACTAATCTGTTTCATGTTTTCTATGCAAAATTCATGATAAATGTACATTGTAAAAAATTTAAATTTGTCATCTTAAGTAATAGCTTTCGTTATCGATATAATATAATTTTTTTGAATCGAATTTATAGAAATTGTAAACGAAACGGAGGTTGATCCTTTATACTTGTAATGTTTTTAGATATTTGTATACAACCAATATATTCACATTTGTATATTAATTTATATTGTAAAAGGTTTGGTTGATAAATAAATCAAATTTTCAATGTGGCTACCTATTATGAAAATGCAAAGAGCAAAAAGAGATCAGATCTTAAATAAAAGAAAAAAAAACTTTGCTGTCACAGGAAAATGAAAAGTATAATGAGGATTTTTTGGCAATTTTTTTTCAAATACTGGAGAATTTCTATTTAATTAATGGATTTCGATTCCTGCTACTCCTAAATACCCTCCATATAGATGGTTTGATGATTGTTGAATTTGAAAGTTCTGAAGGTGGTGTTATAAAAGTACGGAGAGTGAGATAATACCTCTCCTTGGTATTCTCTTTAGTTGACCGAGATTTGAATTACAAGATGCGTTGCCACTACCTCTCGTGTTACTTCGAAATGATATTTTAATAAAGAATATAAATCAATTATTGTATAATCCATATTTACATTAAATACGTATGCTGTAAAGCATTCCCAACCTTTTTTGAACTAGCGTCCCTTTTCTAGTGAATATTTCGATACCAGACCCTCCCATACTAGAGAAATAAGAATGTACATAATAAATGATGAAAACAAGAATAAATTTTTTTTAAAAATGTACTCTTGCTAATAGAATATTTTTTTTATTTTAATTTTTTTCTAAAGTTTCATTTTTGTCCTCTCGAATTTGAAATAGTTATTGCCAAAAATATATTTAAATATGTAATATTATATATTTTAGTTACAGGTAGAATATATTGTTGGAATTGAAACGATACTGAATTTCTTCTTCATTTAAAAGAGTGGAATAAAAAAATTTAGCTTACTGTTAGTTTTAGGCAGGGGTTTTGATGAGACGAAGCAATTCATAATAAACTATTGCTTTCAAAATAAATATAAACCAAAATAATATAAGTTTCAGCCTTTAAAGAATCGAACGTTAATTCCTGGTTAACATATTTAATTATGTTTCTTGGATAATATACGTAATGAAATGAAGTGGACGAAACATTTTTCCTACTGCTCACAGACAAAGACAACACGTCCACACAAAAAAAAAAAATGAATAAAATGCACTTTATCATTCAATTTAATGTAGGTCTGAATGTAATGTAATCTTTAACTTTTTCATCCACGTTCCGAACTACCGAAATGTGTGAATTTTCGTGCATGTGACATAGAAATTATTTAATTGATTACAATCAACATAAAGTAAACAATATTAAAATTTACTTTTGTTCGCCCATTATCAGCGTGTTTTTTAAGTCTTTTTTAGACTATATTTGGTTAATCTGCCCAAGCTCTTGCGTGCCATCTCAACGCTCCCTAGTTTTCTCTGAGTCTTTTACTGCCCCCCCCTAAAATCCTCAAACGCCCACAAGGGGCGTAATCGCCCATGATAAGAACCTTTGCTGTAAAGTATTTATTAATTTGAAAGCTTTGCTTGACATATTTTCTAATAATTTGTTTCCTTAATTTAGATCATGTAAGGAATTATTATTTGCAAAAATAGATAACTCTTGAAAAGCAGTAATATGTTAGAAACATAAGTTTTCAACAAATATTCTATGTAGCTTAGGTTAATAGTTGCGTTTTTTCTGAAAAGAAAAGCGTATTCCATTTATTATTTCTAAAATTAATATTTAATTTACTATCATAAAATTAGTATTTCATTTATTATCATAAAATCCACATTCCATATGCATTGGTTATGGAACTTTCATCGATTTTTTCTTAGGAATAATTTTAAAGTTGTTACACTTTCAAACTGCATTTATATAATTTTTCCTCTTAAAAATCGTGTATGAAACCCTGGAAATGCCCGTACCAGAGAACACCAGTTAAGTTACAATCAGCTAGTGTATATCTTCAGATTAGTACTAATATTTTAATATAAATTTTAGTAGGATTTTATAAAAAAAAATCGTTAACTTTATATTATGGATTCAGTTCTTTTCTAGGAATTTCTTCTTTTAGTTTAATAGGTCCATTTCATATTTGATTGCAGGAACCTCGGAGTCTTTATGGTCTTCGATTGGAATGGGTCAAATAGGTTTCCACTGCATATGGATAATAATACTGCAATAAAGTCGTTCTGGCGGTCATTCTGTCGCCATGAAGATGGGTAGCTTGTGGTTATATGTCGCTTTTTTATCCTGGGTGGGTAACGTTAATGCGAGAATATGATTAGCGATAAAGTTGTCGTATCAGCAGAAAAAAACCCCCTCATTATGCCTTAGGTCTTCGTATCAAGGTTACATATGTCCAATTGTATCCATTAAGGTATCCGACAACTCTAAACGTGAATTTTGTCAAGAATTGACACTTTTTATGATTTTATTTTATAAGTCATCTTATTAGCTTTACAAAAATACCAAATTTATTATTTTCTGTTCGCTAGAACAAAAACTACAAGTGCATTAGCAAAAGCATTTGTCATTACTTTAAGCAAGATGTCATACTTTAAAACACGTTTTACTTGAAATATTTTTTTTTAAATACTCAAACTGCGCCAGCGATTGCTCAAAAAGATTTGAAAAGAATTAATTGAAATTTTTAGTGTATGTTATGAGTAGTAGTGAGAGTAGAGGTGTTTTGACCTTCAGATTTATCAATCACAGTTTTATTGCAATATTTACAGGCCTTTATATGAAAATAACCGCTGCTTTTTTTAAAGCAATTTCATGTAACGACAATGAAAAAGTGCTCTAGTTTTTGTAAAAATTAAAATATGTCTTATCCTGAAAGTCATTTAAAAAATGAATAACATAGCAACACATCAGAATTGAAAGGTTGAATATCTGTTCATAAACTTTGGGTACAGAATGGACCGCGTTTACGTTATTTTTTGTAAATTTTTACTCATTTGTTCCCATTTTAGTAATAATTTATTTTCTATTCTTAATTTTAGTATATTTTTCTTAAAATGTACTAAACAAATCTAAAAACAACTAAAAAATCCCATATCTTTTTTTTAAAAAAAGTTTTCGCAAGTAGTCGGATACCTTAAATTGCGTAAAATTAGCATGGGATGATGTAACTCTTTTCAAAATATTACTCAACCAGTTTTATATTTATTCTAAGTATAAATTGATCAGGTACGTTTTGCAAGCAAGATTTGCAAGTTCTAATAGGAGAGGGGATTGTGCTGGATTAGAACCCGCGACCTATGGGTTCGTAAGCATGTAACATAGCACTAGACAAAAGTGATCACTCCTGTCCGGAGGTTGTTACTGGCTTACTTAGATGCCACCACAACTAGTAAGTTCATGTGATATCACCGTGAGTGCACACATTAGACTTATCTGCACTGACGCAACTGACTGGACATGCATAACATTTCACTTTCTTGGCTGAGACGCGGATGTACAATAATGATCAACGTTAGCAGCGTTTTACACACTATAACATCTTTATTCTTTTAAATTACCCATAAATAATGCTACACATTGCCTTTTTAAATCTTTTCTGAAATAGAAATTAAGAAATTTAAAATGCTGCTTATTGAGGTGCATCAAGTGAAATTAAGTGTTAAAAAATTAGATTGATTTTGTTTTATTTTTACGTGTAGAATCAAAAAGAACATTGAGAGTTATCAAAAGATTAATTTATTTTGATGTGTTACTTTACAAAAATCGGCCAAAGTGTTTACAATTTTAATGGGGAAAAAATTTAAAAGCTTTTTTGCTAATGAGCATTAAATTCTTGTTATTTTTAAATTAGAAGAATTTCAGCAATTAAAACTTATGGAGCTGGTAGCATTAGTTAATGATGAATTTTTTTACTTTAAATCTTACGATTTTTTAAAAGTGTGGCCTTCAATAAAAAAAGGATCAGTTTTGTAAAAACAATTACCCTTTGAAATTGAGCATATATATTAATACCATATAAGTTAGTATTTTAATGACAGATATATTTTGTAAAAACGATTCACGTGTTAAAGTATAAATACGTTTTTTCGTTATAAAGCTTTTTCACACATTACTCCTCATACAAATCTTTAAAAAACACATATCAAAGCTTTTAAAATTGCTCTCAACATATTAATATTATTACATCAAAACAAATATGATTGTACGACCAATAAATTATTTTTTCTTTAAAAGTGTTCCATAGGCATTAATATTACAGAGATAGAATACCTTGTTGCTTGAAGCGACTCAAAAAATCAACACATTTTTAAAACGCGCATGCGAAAATATGATTCGTTTCGTAACTGAAACATATTTTTTTACCCAGAAAAATAACGCAAATCTCTACTATTGATTGCTTTGGGGATGCTTCTTCGTATGCAAAGTGAATCTGTGTCGCACTGCAAAATGGATCTAACTAGACAAAGGATCTGGAAGTAAAATAAATGGTTTCAAAGGAAACAAGTGACAGTTGAGAGTTGCATAGTATATGTATGTCAAACTTGAAGTACCTTGAATAATATCACGGCAGTTTTATGGTTATAAATACAAAATGATGTCCATTTTTGAAATGGTTAGAAAACTGTATTAAAAATAAATATTTGAATGCATATGTTACATACGTATGCATTCATACATACATAAATACATATATCGACTAAATACTAAAATGTTTCAAAAATCCTACGTTCTTTGCATAAAACCTAAAATTAGTGACAATAATATCTTTATTTCTAATGGGCTGCGGATTGGTGTTTTACCATAGCAGACCCAGTACATTCCTCGGAAGTTAGTATCTCTTTTTAGTGCGGCACACTATAGACGGATACCAATCGCTGCAGGTAATTTTGACGTCCAGTTTCCTTCCGAGAGGGAGGCACCTTAGCTCTGACGATGCGAATCTGTTCTAGGATTTAATTTTGCCTAGGAGCATCCAAGCCAAACACTCTAGGGCCTTTTACATATCGTATGATCATACGATATGTCCACTGTCGATTTTCTGCATCATGAAAATCCACCGACTTGGAACGGGGTCGAAACCGCAACCTTGGGTGCAGAATGCCAGCGACAAATCAACCACGCCACCCAGCCGGCTTGACATTAATATTTAAGTTTACATTTGCTGCATATATGTAAAATGCTTTCCATCTGATGGAAAAAGCTCTATTCGAATTTGTACATAAAGCTTAATTTTGAATGCAAGCTTGTCTTTCGTAGTCACTTTGAAATTTTCTGATAAAGCGCAGAACGGATGATTAAGAAATTAAATTATGTTAGCTTTGTTCACAAATGCCACCAATTCATTGTCCATTTTCGCTTGAAATTTTCTCTTTGTAATATTTTTGTATGTAAGATTTAATTCATTGCATAATTTAGATATTAGCTAACAGCTCAAATAAGTTTCAGTAACTTATAAATATTTTTTTTAAAAATATGAGCTGTTTATTTTAAAATAAAAATTTAAAAGAAAACTATATTAGTGTGGAAGAATTGAAAATAGTCATTTATAGAAGCTCAATTCCTAACAGTAGATAATATAAAAATATCATTTATAAGTTTAAGGAAATTTTATTTAAAGTTGTTTTTGAGCTATTTATGTCGTAGTCAAACTCTATTGTCTTCATAGCTAGAATCCTACTTTAAATATGTTCTGGTGGTACCCAAGTCACACAAAGGGTTTACATAAAAAAAGATGATTTTATCCTTTTCCTTAAACTTGCCATTTGTAAGAATTTTTGATTCGCATGGACATCTTCTTGGATTAACATTGGTATAAAAAATAATGATTTTAAAGTACAATTTATTTTCAAACATCTAAATATAATTGTTTAACACTGTGACTTGCTCCTAAGATGAATATTAAGAGAGTTGCATAGTCTCCTTCGTAATCACACCAATTAAAATAACTTAAAACTTAAGTTTGCTATATGAAGCAACTTCAGTCAATTAGGATTAAAGCGGGTGCAAAGCCACACCTTATAATCAAGCGCAATATTCGTCTTCATTATAAGGTATGGCTTTATTATCAAATGTTTTGAAGTTTAATGATTGATTAGCGAAAGTATACGGACAGGAATGAAAATGTCTGCATTCACACTGAATTGAGATGAAATTTGACGCAGCATTCATATTTCATAAGTGATAATTACACTTTTGCCGTATACTGATTGATTTGGTTTTGCCCTTTATACAGGGTGGTTCCGAATTCATGGAACAAACTTTAAGGGTAGGTACAAGACATTCTAACAATCATTTATTGTATAAGAATGTATGGGCGTATAATGACAAGGTAAGGCATAAACACAAAAAATAAGATGAAAGGAGAAACAAAAGTGTTTATTGAAAACGTCGTTGACAAATGAAATGTTTACAATAACTGTTCATAACTGTTCAGCACATGAGCTATGAAGTCCAGTTGCACCACCCACTAGCAGTCAAAGATAGTCTGCCGGTTTCAAAGCTTGTACTCGCTGAAAATTGAAGAAAGTATAAGTTATTTTCGTTTAACATTTTACAAACGGTCTGATGACTTGCGTGATAAGCAACAGCATTTGTACTTGACTCGGGTCTATCAGCCACAACGGTCAAGATGCTTTCTTCCAAGTTTGGACTGGGTACAGCTCTTCATCGACCATCATCATATATGGTGACGTGTAACAAACGTGTTTCACCAAATTGACGATGTAACAGATGAAAAATTCTGTGACTCTGCATTTGTCGATTAGAAAACTGTGCATGATACATTCGTAGCGCAGCTCGGTTTTTACCATTTGCTCGGCCGTACATGTAAAACATATCTTCATTTTCGGCATACGTACAGTCTGCCAACGTAGACGTTAGCACAAATGCGAATGGCGCTTTCCCCTACTTAGATGAATCACTTTGAACGATGGCTAGACATGTACTACCCCCTACCGGCAAGGCAACCAACCGATAATTTCTTTTATTTTACTTCCCCTGGTTACACTTTGCTACCTCACTTGCGCCCGTACATTCCTATATAATAAGTAATTGTTACGAATTTCTGCATCTACCCTTAAAGTTTGTACCATGAATTCGATACCACTCTGTATATACACTTGAGACAGTGATTGGCAGATGGATAGGAAGGTAATGACTTCGAGGTTTGTGGGTTTCGGTGGGTTATGTCCGAATTCTATTTTCAACAAAGGCAGGTGCATGCAATGATGGAGGTTCTTCCTGAAAATTTATAGTACCTCAAGGTTTTGAAATGGCTCTTGATTTTTAAGATGCTACACTACATTGTACTTTGTTTTGGTTAGTATTATTTAAATTGAATAGGCAAATAGTTTGACGATTTCTATAGGAAAAACTCCTTCATTTTAATAATTTAGGCGACAGCCAAAACGTAACTGTGCATTTAAGAGATATGAACCCACTGAATATGAATTATTCTTACTATTGTTTTATATAAATTTAGATTTAATCTGTGTCTAACAGAATGCTATTATTTCAAATAGTTCTTTATCTGATAATGTTCCAGATTTCAAAGTTCATGAATAATTATTATTTGCACGTTGCTCCTTTATATTAATTTCGATACTTCGCAATTTTTCTTTACGTCAAAATTTAATTTTAGTTTTATTGATTTTAGTTCAAAAGAAATTTGAATAATGAAACAAATAGAGAATTTAATAACGTATACAGCATATTTAATGATTATTATATGGGATCAGTAATCATATACTGAATTGCCAAAAATGTAATGCAGCAAAGCAATAAATAGAAATACAGTAAGACAGTATAGGTCAAAAAATAATAGCTACATTTATGTAATAGAAAGCTCTTAATCTCTTAATAACTAAGGTTATAAGGTTAAATATAGTGTTGAGGGCAGCCAAATTTCCCCTTCATATATGAGCGAGGAGTGTTTAGAAAAAAAGGCTACATATCGAATAAAGAAACATTTGTGTACAATAGACAGAAAGAAAATTAAGAGGCATATTCGACATGATCACCAAGTCTATTTAGGCATTTATCAGAACGCAGAAACAACTGGTTTAACCCGTCTTATTAGGAAACAGGTCCCTGTTTATTGAGCCAGGTCTCAGTGGATGTTTTCACTGCACAGTCTTAGAATATCGCAGCACATCAGAAACTATGTGCACGCTACAATAGCTAAGTCCCAGTTCTGACGAGATTTCGCTCAGTTTCCCGTCGATCATTTTGAATCATTTCTTCAATTCGTACCGTGTTGATTTCTGTCGTTGAAGAACTTGGCCTGCTGCTCCCTGATATAATGCGGTTTTCGACATCCTGTTGGCCTGATTGAAAAGAGTGACACCATTTCACTACATGGTGTCTGCTCATTGCTTCTTCACCGTAAACTTCCATAATTTTACTGTGAATGTCAAATGCGGACACGTTCTTCACTCATTAAAATCGAATAACGGCTCGCACTTCCAAACAAGACCAATTTCCTAAACTCTTGCCATTTCAATTGTTTTGAACCGTCTGGGAACTTTCACCACTTACCCGCAAACCAGTTGTAAAACAAGTATAGTGCCATTTGTCTCCACTCTGAGGAAACAAAATTTCTCGACAATATGTAGTTTTCAAATGCTGAGGCTTGTAACTTTTTTTTGATCATCCCTCTTATTATAAGCTAATACATGCATATTACTCCTCAGTGTCAAATTTATTTTTAACAAAATAAACATTTAAAATTTAAATTCTATTTTAAAGGATTTAGAGCAGTTGAAATGTGCATCACATAATAAAATACTAAGCAAATGTTTCGACTAAATCAAGCATGTGTGCATTTTTGTATTTGATTTGTGATCACTACGTATACAAACTATAAATATTTCTTGAGTATTCAATTATTGATGTCTTCGAAACTTAAGGTATCCGACTACCCTAAAACTGTGAATTGTACCAAAAATTGACAATTTTGATTTTATTTTATGGGCCATCTTATTAGCTGTATAAAAATACCAAGTTTATCATTTTCCATTCACTAGAACAAAAACTTCAAGTGTTTTAGTAAAAGCGAAGCCATTACTTTAAGCAAGATGTCATACTTTAAAACTCGTTTTACTCGAAATGTGAATTTTTGAAAATAATCAAATGGAGTCGGCGATTGCTAAAACAGTTCTGAAAATAATTAACTGAAATTTTTTGTGTAAGTTCTGTATAGTAGTGGAATTGTTTCATCCATCAGATTTATCAATCACTGTTTTATTACAAAATTGACAGTCTGTATATATGAATATAATCACTGTTTTTTTAAGCAATTTCATATAGTAACTGAGATAAAGTGCTCTAGTTTTTCTAAAAGAGAAAATGTCTTATCCTGAAGGTCATTTCAAAATTGAATAATTTAGCAAGACATTAGATTGAAGAAATTGAAACTTTGTTCATAAGCCTTTGGTGCAGAATGGGCCGCGTTTATGCTATTTTTTGTCAATTTTTACGTATTTTTTTCATTTTAGTAATAATAATTTATTTTTCTCGTCTTAATTTTAGCACATTTATATTAAAATGCACTAAACAAATCTAAAAATAACAAAAAAATCCTCATACTTCATTTTTTAAAAAAAAGTTGTTGCAACCAGTCGGATACCTTAATGTTTAATATTTAATTCCAATTCTTACAAATTTTACATTTTTATTCAGTCATTACAACTGCAAAAAATTTTTATCGGTCTTTTTCTCCTCAAGTTTATATTGCATACATAAATATAATATATGTAAGCAACATGTGCTACATAATTAACTCGATAAAATCGATATTTTTAAAATAACTATTTTTAGTTTTATAGCATTTTGAATCAAAGGCTTTATCGGATTCAATTCTCAAAATGTAATAAGCAATTGCAAGATCTACAGTTTCTTATTTTTTTAAAAAAATATTCTTTGAGAAAAAGCATACAAAATAGGTTCCATACATTTACTAGAGTTTCAAGATGTTCGAAAATGTTTTTAAGGAATCTGTGTGTGTGAAGTGCAAGGTAAAAGTAAAATAAAACATTTTTCATTGAAGCTGTTCAAAATCTTTCGAAGCATGCAGGGAAAATGAAAGGTTTCGTATATTATGGAAATTCAAAACGTAGGCATTGAAAGTTGTATTGACTTTAGCATGTTTCTTGTATAAATAAAAAAAAAATCTATGTTCTCTTTGCCAAAGAAAGTAAAGGGAACATAAAGAAATAAAAAAATGAAATGAATAAAAAAGCCCAGCTTCTTACGAGTTCCTCAACCACCATTTTTTTTTGAAAACGACAAGTGAAAAAAAGAAGAGAAAAAAAATTACTATTCATTATTCTTTCTGAAGTTCCATTGTGGAAACATTGATCCTTCTTTTGGAGAAGAAACTGAAAAGATTTCCAGAAGCGAAAGCTTTTTTTATTTGAGAACTTAAAAATAACAAACACATGGGTTTCATTTCTTTAAAAAAAATATTTTTTTACTTATTTTGAGACGTATTGGGAAAGAAAAACAAGTGTTTTGTAATTAATTGCACTTTATTTTACAAGTGTTAGCATCGAAACTGTACTCTAAACATTCTTCAAAAGAACAGGTCTTTTCAATGTAACATTTATGCAAATACTGAGAAACAATGCACTTTTTACACCCTTTCGAAAGAGATTAACAATAATTAAAGCATTAATCAAATGGGATTTCTTTTGAAATGTCACAACTCATGTTTCAACAGTAATTTGTATACTTAAGTCTTTTTTTATAAGTAAATATATTGAAATAATTCAATATATAATAAGTAAGAAAAGGAATTTGAAAGAACGGCATTGATTAATTATTTAGGTTATAAAGTTCTAGATTTTTACAGGAGAGAAGTAAAAATATTTTTCTTTAACAGATTTAATAAATCTTTATGGAAATAGTTATATTGAGTATTGTTATTAAAGTTTCTTTGAGCTATTAATGAGCTGTGATTTAACTATTCATTAAAATTAATTTAATTGTTAATATTAATTGTTAATTTTTAGTTAAATTTAAAATTTAAATGGAATTTATAATACTATTTTCTATATAATACTAGAGATTTTTTCTTTAAACGATTGTTTTGGTTGCCTTTATTAAATTGTAAGCTGAAGTAGTAGTATTTGGAGTATGAGAAAGTTTTCTCATTTATAATACAATAAAATTAATTAATTAATAATAAAAATCTGAATAAAATACAAAACACAATTACATATTTAATTTTTTTTCAACTTAATGAAAAAACTTTTGGGAGAAAAAAAAATTGTCCATGTTTTGCTCTACGTATGTAAGAAAATGGGACCGTCGACCAACATTGTCAAATCAAAGACATCGCCAAATGCCACAACATGTAACCAGGGGTGAAAATCGTCCCCTTATACATTTGAACCAAGTAATAATGGCGATGTCATTGGCGACATTGTTTTTAATTGACGACGTCTTATCATTTGGCGAAATCGATCGACGGTGTCATACTTAAGTACCTAAAATTGATTTAATCCTTCTTAAACATCTTTACAGAGAGAGTTAATATATGTGTGGAGTAACTCTTATTTTCTTATGACGTGTTCGAAAATGTTTTTATAATTTCTTTATGGAAATATTTTATTATATGAAAAATAAATACCTTTTGGATAGAAGTCAAATATTGCTTTTTTGCAACTTAGTAAAGACCAGATTTTATAAAATTTATTTATACATAAATATTTTAAAGTGCATAGTGAAAAATGTATTCTGTACAATAAAATCCTATTTATTGTAATAAAAGAAATATTGAACACCAATAAATACAAAAACTAAAATATCGGTGACGAATTTTAATTGTATGCGTAGACGGACATTAAGTTCTTTTGAACATGCGTTCTTTCCCCAGTTCTAACTTAATAATCTTGATCAGGCGAATGACAACTTGTGGGTTCGATAAAGGAGAAAATGGAGAAAAGGTAAGAGCAATTACGTCGGCCAATTAAAACAAACCGTCCTTTGACGACGTTTTCGTAATAAGTGGATCGATTTTTACCATTTTGCCTCTGGCGGGAAAAACCAAAAACAACAACGAGGATGGCATTTTCCTTCCATTTTCTCTGTAAAATTGGTTTCCTGCTCAAAGTATTATTTATTCCATTATATTTTGTGGGGTGTCAAATTATCATTAGCTGCGAAAAGCGTGGATACTTTCTTTTAATATCCTCTTCCATGTTTGAACAAGATAAGGATATATTTTTAATTAGAAAATGTATCGTAGATGTGGTGTTTCAATAATAATTCATTTTAGGTTCGGAATTAGATTGAGATGCCTTTTAGGTTTACTTAGTGAAATTAATATTTATTTGATTAACAGTAAGATATGTGCTAAAACATTAATTATCTGTTAAGCGACAATTTTTGAAATAGAATGAAAAGAGATGAAATGAGATTAGAATATTTGATCTTGAATATCAGATGAGTATTTAAGGAAAATGATTATAAAGTGTATTTTTTTAAAGGAATTGATCAATTTGATTATTTTAAGGCCTTATTTTCATTTTTTTAAAAATTTAGCTATTACTGATGTTATTAATTATTGAAAAAAATGAGCTGGATTTTAATCATTAAAATACCTTATATCTGTTAGTTTATGTAACATTATTTTTAGAAATTTATTTAAAAACTATAGAATTCTTAATTTTTAACATCAATGGATACATTCTGCTAAATCTCAGAAAGAGCATAGCTTTCACGAAAATCCCAACAGAGGATTCTCTACAAGACTTCCATAGCGTTGGCGTGGCACTCATACCGAAACTTGTTGCGTGAGACAGATCCCAGCCATTTTTTGGACGCGTGTTAATTAGTTTCACCCCTCCCATTTTGTGTCTTGCGAATATCGATACTTGTTGCTCATGCGAATCAGCGGCATGGCTGTCTCATTCTGATGATTCACCTTTTTTGTGCTTATTTTGCGATACATTTCCTCTTTGTAAGTAAACTGCGAGAACAACCATTCGGCGAATCATTGTTGCAAGAGCTGCGTAAGTATGTTTAACCGCCAAAACGTTCATACATAGCAATTTTCTGTAAAATTTGATGTTTTCGTCTGACAAAAGTTAATATACCCGAATTGTAGTTTTTTTAATAGTATCTGCAACTTCTTCTTTTTGGAATACCATAATCATTTTTATAACATAACTATTAATTTGGAAAAAAATATTGATAAAAAGCTAATAAAAATAACACCACAAAATTCTTCGTGCACTTAAAAAAATCGCAACATAGACTTAAATGCATTTGTTTCTTAATTCAGTACTTAGTACGATATATTTTAGCGTCAACAACAACTTTTAAGCGTCTTGGTATGGATTTCATCAGCTTTTTTCAATTTTTGCATCAATGTTCCTCCATTCTTCTGTGATATATTGTTTTTTCTTCATATTTTGTTTTTATACGTCATGTTTTCTTACTTTAAATTAAAATTTTCCCCAAATATGCTTTACTGGGAAAAGTCACGTATTTTAGGACATGTATTCAGAATTTGGGGACAGTTATAGAGACACCAGTGGCGTACATTGAGAGCAACGCGCTTGCCGTCACTATCTTGTTAAAAAAGGTCGTTTCTCTCTAATATCCAAATTTCGGGCAGATAATTTGAAATTGTTTTCTAAAATTATTTAAATAGTTTAATTAGAGTTTGATTTACCAATACCAATAAAAATACCAAATTAACTAATACTGAAATTTCCTTTCTTCCATGTATTTCTGCTGTCTTCAACATTTGTGCTCGAAAATGTTTTCTCTTCGATCCTTTATTTTGCTTGGTACTCAGTACCCCTTTCATGCTTTTAATGAGTTTTGTCTCGATTAAATGCACATTTTTTAAAGTTAAGGTCACATTTCGCCAAACTGTACTTCACAGACGTTATCTCCCATAAAACCATCCAACAAATTGGAATTTGTGTCCAATCCAACAAAAGGGATTTCAGTCATTTGTACATCTAACTGTTAATAGTTTAAGGGATCTTATCTTAAAAAAACATGTATTTGTTCAAAATCTAAACCTTGTTTCCAATCTCAGTTTGTAATTTCTTTGGATTTTTTAATAAGATAAATCTGTAAACTATTGATTGCTAACTTTGCACACACTTTGGTGTTCATAATTTCATATTGAAGCATATTTGTGTCCTTTTTTTTGGTATACTTAAAGTTTTGCCCAAGAGTATTTTTCAAATTTATGAAGTATTTTAGTTAAAATTTTTAATATGTAAAATTTTTAAATTATTAATACATTATTTTAGAAATTTATTTTTAAAAAAATGTTTCATAATTATATTGCACAAAATTATGTACATGTCTTTTTTGTTTCCATTTAAAAAATCTTAAGTTCTCTCTCTGTAATTTTATTACCTCATATCTGTATTTGATTTTGAATTATATAAAAATTAAATTTTCATTTGTTTTAAGGGATCAAATTTAAAAACCCCGCGTCTACTTACAAGAGTTCCCATTTTGAAAATTATATTTTCCATCCATAAAATGCTTTAATAAAGTGGATGTTCTATAAAGTAAAAAAAAAATAAATAAATAACGAAACTCATAAAATTTTGATCGAATAGACCTATCAGAGTTACTTATTTCCAAAGTGGTTTTTGCCATATTGTAGTCAAATGTAGAAAAAGAAAATGTAATAGGAACATTTGAAGAAAGGGGAAAAATGATTTATGTTCCAAAGTGCTTCCTTATAATTTAGTTATTTGATCAATTCAATTCTTTTAAAATTAAATTTTTTATCTAGGTAATCTTAAAATATAGGTTATATAAAAAATGATTTCCATCAAATAAATTATTCGGGAGAAATACCGATTTTTTTTTTGCAAGGACACTCAATGAAGATGCAGAGATAAATATATGTAATTACTTTCGGTCAATTTTCAAAGAATGTTATGCATTAGAATGATTGTTTCAAAAACAATGAGCAAAGTGCTTTGTAGAAAAGCCCCAGCTGTGCGCTACTTTTTCAGAATAGAAAGTATAAACTTTTTTTCTTAATATTTGAATCTGAAGATTTTTCTATTCACTAAAAACTTACATAAATATATTTGGGTTTAATCTGTCACTTTAAAATTAAAAAAAAATTAATTTTATGTAATTTATTCAAAAAGCCTAAAAGAACCTTATATTGGACACAATGAGAAGTTAATTTCAGAATTTCAAGTTGAAAACACAGTCGGGTCTCGCTAAGCCAAACCTTCGATATAATACGAACCACTCGATAATTCGTAGTATATTCTCAGCTCCTGGAAAAACTCTTGATATTTCGAGCTAAAACAATACGCTTTGGTACACTTAACATTCCGAAGTAAAATCTGTAGCAGACCAGACTACAACACGCAATAGGTTTGAAGTTATCTTACAAAACCCTCCACAATTCGAATACTTACTATTTAGAGTCCTGTAGCAAGCAGGTTGGAGCTTACATGTATTGTATTGTCTCTGCATGTTTTCTGTTGTATTGTCCCCTGTAACGTAGACCCTTTGATGACCATCTGTCTGCCCCCTCTTTGTGTTACCCGGTTCCTCAGATGAAAATACACTTTTACTGCTTTCTTTCTTCAAGTGGACAATTCTGGCCGCACCTGTTGTCAGCCGTCCTTATCTTTCGTTTACCACTTGACCTTGCCATGCATGTGATCAGAAAGGATGATCCACTACTGAGAAGAGGAGATGCATAGGGTTGTGTTTATTTTGCGTCAAACTGACATGATGATTTATGTCTTATATGTGTGACTGGTAGCACGTGGCACCAAATAGGGCATGGGCCGGACTAGACCCTTCCTTGAACCATGGGTGTATGGGACAGTGTCTGAGGGAACTGGGTGCCAAACGATTTTATTTCCAATGAGGAATGGAAGAGATTTGTTGGGGCGTGAAGAGCCCTGTTTGAGAATTACTACATAAATGTATACATTTAATACACGATTTTTAACTTTTGTATAATATTTATACAGTATATTACAGTATTTATAATATGTGTTGGGAATTATGGACCAGGGGGTCTGAGTTGGTGGAGCTTAGTTGACACCCCGCTCAGACCCCACGTGGTCTACCTTGAAAAGAAACCATATGTAACGGATTCTGTCTCAGTTGAATCTTGAACTTGGCTTCGGCATAACGAATTGTGCTGTTGTTTACTCGTAATTCTTGGCATCGGGGCACTAGGTGCCATTGTTTACTATGATTTTTATCTTGAATATTATAATTCTCTTTTGTTTCAGTCTAATTAATGTAATAGTTTAATTTTTTAGAGATTGTTAAGCTTATTTTTGAAAGTTATTTTTACCAATAAATGCAGGAAAAAGACAAGACTAGGACTCCAGAATATTATTATTATTTTATAACACCACACACACGCTTAGTATTCACCACAGTATGTACTTTTTAAGAATATTTTAAAGTAATTTTATGCATATGTTCTCAATTGTTGTTTTATTACATAATTTAAAATTTAAATGCTTTATAAAAAAAAATTCATTTTGTGTATTTCGAGAGTTTTTTCTTACCCTCTTGCTAATTTGAACTCTTGATAATTCGAAGCTTTTCATTAGTCCTCCAACTTCGAATAATCGAGAGTCAACTGTATTTGCTTATACAAAAATATTGCTGTTCATAGCCAGTAAACTTAATTTTAATTCTCCTAATTAAAAATATTTGTCTTTTAAGCATCTTAAATATACGTACTAAGCAAAATATATATTTCAAAAAATCTACATTATATATATATATACATTTATATACATAGAAAGTGTTCACAAAATGGAAAAGTTTATTTAATAAATGCATCCTAATATTATAAAATAAAGTGCATGAAGTTATTTTTAATGGTACTTAAAATGCTTATAAAACGATCAATGCTATTTTTATGTAATACAATACATTTTTTTAATGTAATATTTCTAATTCTGTCATTTCTTTTTTTTTAGGTAAGTAGCCTCTGTATATATTTGAAAATTTCCCGCCTTATGTAAGTTATTTGATTTATTATTACCAATACCATAAACCAGTGTTAGTACACACAAATGGTAAAAAATAATGCTACATTCTAATGTTAAAAATCAAATACTTAAGTGCCAGCTGAATATTGTGATTTCTACTTAAAATATATTAACATGCAACATTAAAAAACAAATATATGCATTGCATGTTGTGCTTATTGTTTGAACTTTTGACTACAGAATTAGTTGATTAAAGAATTTTATAAGAACTATTCTTTTCACACACACACATATTTTTAAAAGAGCAATGAGGTGCTGAAATTTGAAGTTCTCTTTTAATAACTATTATCCAGTTTTGATATAAAAACGTAGTACAAATTTATGTATACTTTACTTTGTTTTTAAGAATGTATAAATAATATATTCATATATTTTTATATACGACGCGTTTAGTTTGCCCAAAAGATAATATTTTTAAATGGAAGTACACCAGTGTTTCTCAAACTGTGGGGCGCACCCCCCTTAGGGAGCGTGATAACACTACGAGGGGGCACGAGTATGTTGAAAAGTCGAAAGCAAAAGATTTAAAAAATTATTTATTCACTGAAAAAAAAATACATTCTGATATAATAAAATATAAAATACATATTTGTACTGATATAATACATTTATAAATGCATCAGTACTACCCAATGTAATTTATAATTAATTTAACAATACTAATTTGTAGAACAAGTTTAATTATTACCAGTGACTCCATGGGCTGTCATTTATAAATTTTTTACAAAAATTAACACTTATCTTAGTAATTTATACGGTTTATAGTTAAACCCTTAACTGCCGATTAAAAGTTACGGGATTCGCTCCCTAATGCCCCCGTTTTTCACGTAGGTGAGCGTATGTGATGTATTGGAGAGGGGGGATGAAAATGAATAAATAAGTAAAACCTTCTATGAAATAAGTAAAACCTCACAAACACTGTCAAGTCCATTTCATTGCATTCACGCCTTGCGAATAATTTTATGGATAGCAGTACACAGAGAAGATAGTACTCCGGAAAGACGTATATATACGTCCGAGGTAATTAATGCTTTGGTTGAGTGAGACGTTTTTATACACCGGTGGTATTAAGGGGTTCAAGTCGTATTGGTAACTTTATCATCAAAGTATAGCATTATTGAATTCAATACATTGTGTTATTGTATGGAGGAGGGCGCGATGAAAATTGTGATTGAAAATTGGGGCGCAAATATTGAAAGTTTGAGAAGCACAGAAGTACACAATTAAAGGTTTATATTTAAACGTTATTATCGATTGAATTGTAAAAAAAAATATATTGCATATTTTATGCTTATTAGATAACATTTGTCGAATATTTTTAAACCAAATGTAAGAGAACAAATTTAGCTTATAGTACAGATTATTAAAATAATAAGAAAAAAAAATAGAGTAAAATTGAATGTAGAAAAAATAAATCGCGTTCGTATTATACTCTTATAAAATAACGTGAAGAAATACATTTCTGCTAAATGTGAATCGACATTTTGATCGCTCTTAATACCGTTTTATATCTTTCAAGCCCCCCATTCAATTAATGTTAGCTTAAAATCCTCAAATGTTATAAATACTAGAAGTGCAGAATATTATATTTTTAAAAATATATTCATGCTGAAAGGTGTTATAATATGACGTAAAACTAATCTCTTAATACAAATTTTTCTGAATGTAAACACTTAACTGAAATGTTTCATAATCTAATTCTTTGATTTATAATGCTAGCTTCATAAAACCAGTATCATTTAAATACTGTGCAATCTTTTAAGGGGACCAGGACATCATATACCTTCAAAAAATCGATTTTTCAATTTTAGTTCTAAAAATAGTGCATATTTTTCTGAGCCTAAAAATGTATAATACATAAGTTTGTTGATAAAATAACCCTAAAATATGAAAAATAAAAATGTAAACAAATGACCACGCCCCTTTTGACATATTTTAAATGGGTAGTTTCCCCTGTGTTTAATCTATATAAACTTTTCAATTTTTTTTTCATTTGAATGAATAACCCCGCAATTCCGTCGCATAATATGTATTACAAGATCTCGAAAATGAAGATTTTCAGAATGTTAAGGTTTTATGATTATTAAAAAAATTATGAAGTTAATTCATTAAAAAACTGGTTCATTACGTTTGATATGATGCTTTATATATATGTGTGAAATTTTTTGTATATTAAAGAAATATTTTTGTAAGAAGTGGTACCTGCACGAAAATATGTATCTCGAAAATTATGATCATGTTAACTAAAACAAAGGGAGAAAAACGTATGAATTTAAAATTACTTTTTGTAACTGTAGAAAATGATTAAGCATTATTATTAGGCATATAAAAATAGGAAATCAAATACTAATCAAGTGTATAATATGTGAAAAATTTTTTTTTTAGTTTTTTCATTTTTTCTCAAAAGCATGTTTTTTGCATTTAGGTACATTTAAAAAAAAAACTATTGCAATATTAGATTCCAGATTCCTTATACTTCTATACAAGATGCCTATGCATATATTGAACCTAATTTTTTTTCTATTAAAATAGTGCCTAACTTTTTAAAAATGGTTTTATGCATAAAAAAAGCAGAAAAATAAAAGTTTTCCAAATTTCAGTTTTATAATTTTTTTAAAGAAACTATACTAAATTTTCACTAAAAAAATAGGTTCACTGTCTTTTGTGTATTGTTTTATATATGGTGTAAAAAGTATTTTGCATAAAAAAAAGATACTTTTTAAAAAATGGTACCTAAACATATGTATGTATTATGAGTTCTCCATATTTATATATTACTTAAATTAAGTAGGAAAAATTAACTTTTGAACTAAAGTTATTTTTGTAGTTCTAGAGAATAACTAAATTATCTTTATTAAGAACGTAAAATATCTAAGCTCTATTGGAAATTTTAAAAGATATGTCTCATAAACAAAGGATCTTAATTTTGGCATTTTACACTTTCGAGCATGTCCTGGTTCTCTTAAATAGTGTTCATGTTTAGAAAATTTTTTAATGAAAATGATTGTCATTAATCATTTAAATATTTTTACGAATTTAAAATATTTCATTTTTTCTTAGTAATATTTTTAAATAGCATGAATATTAAATTTAAAACCCTTTGTTGTTCTTAAAGTTAGGCCTTAAATTCCATGCATTTCTATACATATTTCTAAATGTATTCTATATTTAGAACGTATCTTTGAATATACTTGGTGAAGAAATTACTCATGTGGAAAAAGCAGATTTTCTAAAGAAATATCTTATACCAGCACTCAGAAAAGTATAGACTTTTTATTGGGTTCATTATCTACTAGAAAATATTTTACGTAAAATACCCTTTATACTACAGCGTAATAAGCCGGTCTATTCCCTTTTTATGAGAACGAAGCTCTATCGAAATTTTTTGGTGCGTGTAAAAATGCTGAAGTAGATAAGATATACTCAATCATTTATCTGAATATACTACTATAGTTTGAGAACTAGTTCACCACAAAAGCGAAGTCAATCCCTTAGACGAAGATTTACGTGAAGTTTGAATTACAAAGAAAAGAAAGGGTTTTTCAGAGGAAATGGCATCTAAAGTCGGTTTTTATTCTTCTCAACAAACTTTTACTTCTTTAGAACTTGGTTGGGGTCTGTCTCAAAATAGTTAAGAGGAAGTTTAAGTTTCTTGAAAATGCAAATTAATCATTTGGATTTAAGTACGAATTTTGATTCGAAACCTCCCTGTGAATAAAAAGATTGGAATGTCTATTGGTGAGCGCAATGGTATAAAAACATTAAATTCAAAATTTTTTTTACTGAAATGAAAACTTTTTTTAATGATTACTGAAACTAATTACCGTATTTTCTCGAATCTAAGCCGTGCCCGATGGTGCGGCTTAGAATCGAAGGGAAAAAACATTTGTTTGTTGAGGGAAATGAAATTCCACCCCTTTCTAAAGGACAGATTTAACCCCGTCCATTCTGACCATTTGCATCGATGACTTAGCTACTTCCATAGTTTATCTCCAGCATTCAATCTATCCTAAACATCATTGTTTGCTCGTATTTAGGGAATAATTTGTATATGCTTTTTTTAAATCTCCTCAACATAAAAAAATATCAGTAAAAGCATCATGACAAGTTCACTATGATGCAAGTATGAAAAGCGGGGAAATTTTATATGCATAAAAAACGGGAATACATAAGCACTACTGAAAAATTTACACGGATGAAACAAATATTCGTCGATGGTGTAAGCAAAATGATATAATTTTTGCTCGTAAATGTTAAACAGTATTCAATAATTCTTATAGATTCTTCTTTAATATATTCTTTTAAAAAGTGTTGCATAAAAATGCATTGGATAGCACAAAAGACGACGCCATGTTGAAAAATGATGACGCTCTCTTAATTCCCGAAGTTAAATGTGGAAATGGGAACGAAGAATCATTTTCGAAACACAATACTGACGGTGAGAGTAATTATAATGTTCATTTGTGTATATGAAAGTTTTTAATACTGGTAAAATAAATTATTAAATTTAAATTGTTCCTCATTAAATTTTTGATGTAAATTTCTTAAGTATCGCATATCGATGACCCTTTTACGCAATTGCTTATTTTTTCTCAAAAACGTGTAGAGAATGGGAGGCGCTGTTTAAAATCGATGGTGGCTTAGATTCAAATAATTGCATAAAATACATAAATTGGAGAATACGCAATTGAGTTTATTAACTTGAATTAATACTCATATAATTTTGAATAACTTTTTAATTGTAAGCATTCAATTGCAAGCAAGAACCCTCCCTCCCCTCGAATAAAAACCAAGACGTTGCATATGAATAAAAGCGATAGAAACTTTTATAAAAGCAAAAATAAAAAATTGGTATTATCGGAAAAGTACCATGGCAAATAAAGAACTACATGCTCTTAAGTTCGTAATAGCAAACTATAAAACTATCCTCTAAAATTGATCTCATTGTGTATATCATACCGATTTGTTTTTGTCTAATTTTAAATCATTTTGTTATTAAAGAATAAGATAACGATTATATATTCATATCCTGAGTTGTATATAACCTTTTCCTTTTGTAATTTTCTCTAAGCGATTTAAATCATTTATAATTAAATATTAAACTCATGTCTCTAACAAACACACTCTAAAGTATCAAGTAAGTTTAGAACACTTTTTTAAATGCATGCTTTTGCATTTTTTAAGAAAATGTTAATAAAAATATACATCAATTACAGTAATAATTTAAAGATGGGACATTATAAATATTTGAATGAAAACTACTTTATTACATTAACTTCTTTGTTGATTCTCTGAAAACTTTAAAAAAAATTATTTAATATGAAAGCTTTATTTCGTAACTAAGTAATACATTTTCACGAAAAATGCTTAAATATGTGAATGGTACTGTCTTCCTTCTTTCAAATACATTCTAACTGAACTTAATAATTTTGTTGGAAACACTTCAAGTCCGGAAAATATTTACAATCTTACAGTTATTGCTATAGATTTAGTTAACAGTGAATTAAAGAAAATGAGAATAACGTAAATTTACTTAAACTGCAATCAGTAATTTTTTTTGTCATGTTTTTCTCTGAAATATTCTACCAGGTTGACAGACCAAGTAAAAAAGGATTTTAGAATTAAAATCAACAATTTTTAATTATATTAACAATCCGTAACTTAACCCTACTTTTCGAATATTATTTTTCTCATGTAATATAATTAAACATTAAAAGTATTTTTATTATAAACTTTATATATGTGCAAAAATGTCGATACATTTAAAAATAAAAACTAAACATTAAAATTAAACTGAAAATTTTTTAACGTAAGACGTAGAGAAACAGCAATTCATTGTGTGTGTTAATCTTTTCAGAAAAAAACGCGTAACATTCGAAAAAAAGGACGGGAAAATTACACGAACAAGTATTCTTTCGGTAACGAATGCAAAAATGTGTTGAGGACCTAGATTTGCATAACATGTTACACAAAGGAATTATATTTGAAAATTCGAAACTAAAAATGATGTCCTAATGACAGTGGAATATTTCTCGTAGTATTAGCACGGATAAAAATAAAGAAAGTGCTAAATTACGAATCCCACATATATAAATAAACAATGGAAAAAACAACTAGAAAAATGGCAAAACTACATTGTTTCATCTTTCTGTATTTACATAAGTACCGCACTTTAAATTCAGCAAAAGAAAATGGACTCTCTTCAGTTTCTTCTTGAAATTTAAAAACGTTCCCCATTACGGAGAGAAAGAAATTGAAAATAGAATTCACTGTCGTCTCTTGCGAGTAAACAAACAAATAAAAACACCAAAAGTGAGAAACTGAATCAGGGAAAAGACAGAAAAAGTGAGCAAGTGAGTTTATTTGCTTCAGCCTTCGGAAGCGTAAATCGATGAGCAAAGAAGTAGAAAATGGTTTTGAGCAATCATTCCCATTTCCATTACTTTAATGTGAATTTCCTTTTTAGGTTTTCTTTGAACTAAATTAAAATTAAGATATATTTTTTAAAACTTTGTTTAAATCACTGATGAATTGAAGATATTGATTTAGCTAATCAAGAATGTTTGTTTAGTCTTATAGCGAATTTATAACAAATTTATAAAAGTACTTTTTTCAACAAGCAAATTTGTAGTTAAAAATTGAAAAAAATATGCTTTACACAAAACAGTGTATTAAAAAAAATATTTACGCTTTCAATTGAAAGAAACCAAAATTTTTGCAAAAGTGTATGGAGATGAATGAGTCAGTCCTTGTAAATTTAAACTTTAATTAAATTTAATATTTTAGTGGATATTCTTTATTAGAAGTGAAATCATAACCACGAGAATCTTCGAACCCTAACAAATACTAATATTTACTTTTAATGCATTTAACTTTATTTTAAAGCTTAAACCACAGTCAAGAAAGTTATAAATCTAACATAATATAAGAGTTTTAATCTAACTTTTCAATTCTAATAAATGTTCAAATAATTTTTTATTGAGAATATTTATAACCCCGTGCAACAGAAGGTATCCCACCGGAGCTTGCATATAAGTAAGCATCACAAACGAAAGAAGGATTACAACACAAAAATCCATTCTTTCTCCGGGATTCGAACCCAGACCCTACGGCACCGCAGTCAGCGTCACTAACTACTATACCGGATGGGCGGCATATTCAAAATTCGCTTTACAATTACAGTCTACATCACCTGTCTGGCAATCTACACCAGCTGTCTACAACTGTCTGGCAATCTACACCAGCCTGTCTGACAATCTACACCAGCCTGTCTGGCAATCTACACCAGCTGTCTGGCAATCTACACCAGCCTGTCTGGCAATCTACACCAGCCTGTCTGGCAATCTACACCAGCCTGTCTGACAATCTACACGAGCCTCACTGGCACAATCTGCACGAGCCTCGCTGGCGCAATGTGTGCGGCCGCGGTGGCCGAGTGGTCTAGGCATCGGATCATGGCTAGCGTGTCATGAGTTTGATCCTATTACCACTAAAAGATCCGCCGTGTAGGGGAGCGATGCACGTTAAACCTGTCGAGAGCTCAAACGTCCTCCCGTTGGTGTGGTGTGGTAGTTAGGAGAGGGGGTGCCAGCTCAGGTGTCGTCCGCGTCACTTGACCATGGTTCAAAATTTCGCGGACCGTCGCCAAATGCTCTCGTAATGCTAATCACTGCGATGTTAGTATTCTCTCAATCTCTGGCGCAATGTACACCAGCCTCTCTGGCGCAATGTACACCAGCCTCTCTGGCAGCCTCCATGTTTCAACATAGATCACTTCAAATAGCAAATCTAATCTGCATGTATCACGGTTCCTTCGCAAGGTCAGGCTCTGAAAGCAAACAATCCATACAATATATTCCCTTACAGGTTAATTTGAAAACGCGTTGAGAGAACCCGCCACACAATAAATAGGGTTAACTCTGAAGTCATGTTCGTTAAATTTTAAGGTATAAGAAAATACAAAGTGGCAAATAAAGTTTCATAAAAAAAAATCTTTTATGGAACTGGTTGATTTGTGGTATATTATTGGTTAACAAATTTTTAGTAATCAAACGGATAATTTAGTCACTCATAATTTTTAAATAAGACAAAATATACATGCAAAATAGCACAAAAATATACCTACATTAAAATTCGAAACATGAAATAAGGAGAAAAATTACCAAATTTATTATTTATAAATATCATAATTTATATATTTACAGAATATTTTCTTGGTAACCACACCTTGATGATAAGGCATTACTCTTTTAGTTTATTTTTCACTTCAATATCATTATAATACAAAATTTCTAAATTGTAGAGAGTAAAATATTTATATATACTTCACTTTCATACGATATGTGACGCACGATGAATAAGATAGATAAAACTCCACCCTACTCTTTTCAACATCTTCAGTTTCGTTTTTTTTTTTTTTTTTTGGATGCAGTTAAAACTCTATTACATTTATGAAGTGTTTGCTGCAAAATAAAATGAATGTACTCTTCACATTTATGTTAATGAAATTTCTTTTTCGTTTATTAAATCTATCTTTTTTGATTCTTTTAATGCAAAGTGATACTACCTTTAAAATTTAATCTCTTTATCGTGGATTTGTATACATAAAATACTTAAAATTTTTATTTTGTTTCCCCAGAACCCTATTTTACAGAACTAATTTTTTCAAAGAATAAAACTGTTGGAAAGTAATACCCCCTCCTCACACATACAAGTTTTCGAAGAAATAAAAAAATGAACTTATTTAACTTATTTTCTTTTGGCTGTTCATACAGAAATCATATTACGTCGTTATTTTACGAATGCAAGAAGTGGAAATCTTGAATCACACTTTAAGTTCCAATGATAAATTAAGATTCTTGTAATTTTTCCTTTTTGTTGTCAAAAAATGCTAAAAAGTATTAGTTTTAAAACTGAACTGTTTTTAGGTTGTTTGTAAAGTAGCTCTGGTCGTTTAGTTTTAAAATTAAAAATTTTATTATATATAATATGTTACAAATATACAAAGGATAGTCTTTTAATTAATGTTTAGCTAACATTAACTGTTTTTACAATAAGGAGTATTAAACATTCTTAATGTTCATTTTTCGATGTACTTTAATCTAACAAAACCAATAAAAAGATATATTTTCTTATATTCTCTCTCATTTTGTATTTAGAATTGAATTTTCAGTAAAATCATACTCCGATATTTCCTATCCTTATGTGTTTTAACTTATTAAAATATTTATATAAAACGGATAATTGTTTTATTAGTTTACAAGATCATTATTACAGATTTCAGCATTTTAGTTTTAGCTAAGGCTATGCATGTTATCTTAAGCATCGTTAAATCTGTAAAGACGAATTTGTGAGTAATGAGTTATTTTCTTTTAATCGAATAATTTGTGATAAAATGGGGAGGGGGGGGGCATGTTTCCATCAAATAAAACCATGAATAAGTACCTAAACACTTTTATTACAATAACTCATGACGGATACAATAGATGTAAAGATTAATTTAGATCATCATTGATAATTTATGCTGAGCATCTTACCGCCTTCGAATTTTCCTTTTATTTGTTCTGGCTGCTTCCGCTTTCTCTCGTAATTTCCCTCTCACTCGGTCATTCTTTCACCTAAATACAACTGTTGCTAGATGTGAGACCACAGATCTGTAAAATAAATACGCCGATGAATTAAGACACGGAAAAAAAAATGTTCGACTCCTTAAAGTATCCGACTACCCTAAAATTGTGAATTTTGTCAAAAATTTATAATTTTTTTTATTATTTTACAAGCCATCTTATTTGCTTTATAAAAATACCAAGTTTATTATTTTCCGTTCACTTGAACAAACACTACAAGTGTTTTTGTAAAAGCAATGCTATTACTTTAAGCAAGATATGTCATACTTTAAAACATGCTTTACTCGAAATAGGTGTTTTTTTTTAAAAATGTTCAAACGGGGACAGCGATTGCTTAAACAGTTTTGAAAATAATGATGTACTGTGAAATTTTTCGTGTATGTGTTCTGTGTAATAGAAGTGTTTTAACCTTGATATTTATCAATCACTGTTTTATTGGAAAATTTACAGTATCTTGTGTTAATATAATCACTGTTTTTTTAAGCAGTTTCATATAACTAAGATAAAGTGCTCTAGTTTTTGTAAAAATTACAATATCTCTTATCCTGACGGTCATTTAAAAAATGAACAACGTAGCAATGAATCATAATAGAGAAATTGAAAATTTGTTCATAAACCTTTGGTACAGATTGGGCCACGTTTGTTATTTCTTTGTCAAATTTTACCAATTTTTTTCCATTTTAGTAATATTTTTTTCTCTTCTTAATTTTAGCATATTTTTCTTAAAATGTACTAAACAAATCTAAAAATAACAAAAAAAAATCCACATATCTCCTTTTTTTTAAAAAAAAAATTGTCGCAAGTAGTCGGATACCTTAAGTGCCACCGGCATATATACAGTCTTGCCAAACCTGACGTATATATGCATCTCTCCGAAATACTATCTTTACTTTTTTTTTGCGTTTTTGTCAGTAAAACTATTCCAAAGACCTTGGAATACTATAAAATGACAAAAAATGATCTTGAAGAATTTACTTATTTCAAAGAAAAACTTGCTTATATTTGTGCCTTTCCTTCACGCATTGCACACCATAATGGCGCGTATGTGAAAAACTGCAGCCCTAGGGTGCGAATCACGTAACTCATGATCGGCAGTTAAGGGGTTAATAAATGATACAGAAAATAATGAAATATAGTTTCAATAATTTTACTGTATGTGGAAATCAAATATTTTTATAATACGTGTCTTAAAAATGAATTTTTATGAAACAAAATTATTTTTCTGATTCCTTTCGATGTAGAAAATACTTATATTTGACTATTATTTAAGTTCTTTATTACTAAATTTATAAATTTTAAGTGTTATTAACATCTGTACTAATACAAATATTCGATCAATTTCTAAATTATTTTCAATAAATTTGAAGACATAATATATAAACTTTCTCCAAATCTGAGGGAAATGGATGAAAAGCTCAAGGTTTTTTATTTTTATTTTGCAATCCTTTGAATTCAATTACGTTGGGAATGTTATTGATATTTGCAAGAGTATTCTGAAAAAAAAAATAGATATAAAAATAAATTGATCAGTGGGCTTCTGATAAAAACAGGCATTGGTACGTATTTATTTTGTTCCCAATTTCTTTAGTTTTATTCCTGAACTCATCTAGCATGAAATACATAAATTATAAATTATCATGTGTATGCCTGTCACTTTCTCCTTGTTCAATGGCTCAACAGCATTGTGTGGGCCTTGGATTTCTCCAGAAGTTTTCTCCAGACTTCTTTACTTTTGACAACTGTTTCTCAGTTTTTAAACATAAAATATTAAGATATTTTTTCAATACTATCATTCCATCTTAGCGGGGGTTTGCTCCAAATTCTCTTTCCAATGGGCTGAACCAGAAAGAATTTCTTGCTGCAATGGTCTTCATTCATTTTAGCCAGATAACCAACCTATTTAAGTCTCTATAATTTGACAAATTTTACAATATCAGGCTGTTTGTAAATTCTACAGAATTCTAAATTAGATCCTCTCCATGATTTATTCCCTTGGACCCCATCAAAAGTGCAACGCGTAAGATCTTTCTCTCTAAAATTCTCAAAGCTTTCTCATCACTTAAAGTCAATGCCCAAGTCTCTGAGCCATAAGTTAGGACAGATCTTATAAGACTTTGTCAAAGAAGCAGTGTTTAGTTCTTGATTTGAGAAAGCCGAATTTTTTAAATAATTTTAAAAACATCTATTTGCAGCAATGATTATTTTATAAATTTCTGGGGCCAGCGCACATTTTTATTATTTATCTCCATTCCCAAATAAGCAACACTATTGACTTTTTCAAATTTATAATTGCTAATATCTGTGTGACTAAGTTGTAAGTAAAACTTTAAACAAGATAAATATTTAGTTTTTTTTTTTGTTGATTGATAAATTAATTATTTTAGCATTTTATTCTAATGCCATAAATGCCTGTTTAAGAGCTTGTGTGGTTCGAGTGTGTTTGTAACGTTATCCATAATTATTTGGTCAGGAATGTAAAAAAAAAAAAAATGTACACCATCACATACTTTTGAAGTACACAAATTTTTTTGCCAATTTCTCCTAGTACCTAAAGCAATTTATTATATAAAAGAGGAATAATATGAGTAAATATTAGAATAAACTGAAGAAGAAAAGAATAAGAAAACTTAATCGGAAAAATTGTTGAAATACCATTTATTCCAAACCTGCACTTTCCAAAGCTTTTTGTATATAAAGAGATTCTATAGAAAATAAATGTTTTAATGTTAGTATTTTCTTCTTAAGGAGTGAGGGAGGGCAAATACTGAGCTGTTTTTGAGCTTCTTATAGTTGCAGAGTACTCTTGAGTTGAAAAGCCGATTAACTTCACATAGGTCCTTTTCCTCTTTCAATCTAAGCTTTAAGAGTTACCGATCTTCTGTACATTAAGCATTTATTTCTTGCCTATCTTCCCTGACTTTCGTTTTCGAACTTTACAATAAGGGCATTGAAGAATTATACAGTTCACTGAAACTAGTTGCCTTTCTTAAATCTTTAAAAGAAGTTATTTTTTTAATTGTTGTGAGTTTTTATGTCTGAGTTAAATCTGCAACGTTTTCTGTTATTTCTTTCATCCATGATACAAACTGAAAGGTTTCGAGTATATTTAAAAAAATTAATCTTTGGTTCTCTTAAAAATGTTTTCCAAATTCCTCAGGTGAGGGTTAATGGAATACAAATTAATTTTTCATCATTGTAAACTAAGTATAAGATGTCTTCCCACATTACAAATAATATTAAATATTTCTAATATATATGCTTGTATATTCTTTCCATGGGTATATATATGTAATAATTTACGTTAATTTCATCTGAAAAGTTTTTAAATTTGTAATGGTTCTGAAACCTTCATAACTTCGCGTAAATAATTATTAACAACCCACCTAACGGGAATAACTGTAACTTTAAACACCTGAAACATATGTAGTAACCAAATTTAGAATAGTTATTATGTAAGTCATATCCACCGATTATCTGAACCAATAGCAAGAGTGATCATCGGAAGTCACGTGGTTTTTGAAATTCCGGTTGCCGCTTTCAATATTTCTTCATCCCCTATTCTAAGCCCCCGTTATCAGGGGAAAATAGCTGGCTGCTAATTTTTATATAATGCTACCCTAATCGTATATCTATCGTATTTTTTTCTGCGTTTGTGTAAATACTCTTGTGTTGTGTGTGTATGTTTGTTATCTATGTGAAAGGTTCTTTGAAAATAAACGTGGACTAATAGCAACCAGTTTCGTCCATCCTGTAAATTCAAAAATAATATGAAATGGTCACTAGTTAATGTAAGTACTTTAATACCCCGACTTAATGCACCCCGACTTGCACAATTTTCAAATCTCGTCAAATGGTCTATTGTTTCGAGAGAAAAAATGGTAATGTGATTGAAGAAGTTGTCGATCTTGCCAGGTAAATGATTTAGAAGAGTACAATGAGGACGTTCAAGTACTGCTGGATTTCTACTGTCAGGAGCAGACGAAACCCCGGCTCGCCGGCGCTTTCACATTACATCCAAGATATTTCCCTAGCACGTTTGATTTCCAACCAGTCGCACATGGCAATTAATTAAATTTTAATTACTTTATTTCTAAAAATGGGCAAATTATGGAACTAATGCTCTCCCCCAATTGTAAAGAAAGGAGATTAAGATCTCGACAGAAATTATGTGTTCCATCAATCCGTCAACATCTGTCAGGAGCTGACAATTGATGGGCTCATAGAAATGCATGAGCAAGATATTGAAGAACTTGAGTCTTTGGACTCTTTTCAAACAGAAGGTCGAATGATGGTTCGGACTTTGACTGGTCCATGTTTAATTGAAAAAGGGTTGCAAATTGTAGAAAATATGGACTCCAAAGAAGAGCAAATTTTTTAAAGAAACAAAGAATAAACAAAATGTTAGGATGCTACATGAAAATTTTGAGCAAGAAAAATTATTTTGAGAGGCGGCAGACTACATTGTTAGATATTAGAAGAAAAAAAAACTTCTACATCAGAATAACTTTGTTTTGCTACTTTGTATTTGTTATCTACAATTTTATTAAACATTTTTCAAAATTATTATATGTATTATTACATGTATTATATGTGTATTATTTGTATTATTATTTCCATAAGTTCAGAGTATTACTGTATTTTTTTTCATTTCATACCGCATGAGATGAAAATTATTTTGGATCTCACATTTTCACTCTATAGTTCTTAGTTTATCATGGTACTTATTAATACCCACTGAGCTCCTTATATTAATAATAGCATTCAACAAATGTAAAAAAAAAATATTAGATACCTAAAAGTTTCTAAGTAACTTTACGTCGTCTTCATTTATATTGCTCCTGAGTAATTCGCTTCCCCATTTTATTTATTATTATTTTTTTTGCTATACTGCCACCATTTACAGTAAGTGAAATGGAGTGGAGTTTTTCTCAGACATGATTTGCGAAAAAAATCATCTTTTGTTGGGTATTCTATTCCAATGCAAAAGTGAAGAGGCTTGACAATACTAGGAGGATCCACACTTTCTGTTTTGAAATATGAGTGAAAAAAAGAGGGAGGAAAATATTTCAACTACTGGATTTTTGCCAGCTCCGAGGGTGCTTAGTCGTAAAAGAAAAAAACTGTAAGAATGATTCCAGTTTAGAAGGAAAAAATATGATAAAATGAAAGAAAACTGCTAAGAAAATGTATGATATTTTTTCAATAAATGATATATTTCTAATTCCATCTCTATTGAATGAAAAAAAGCTTAAAACGTTTTTTTTGTATCCAATTTTTACTTGCTCTATATATAAACAAGTAAATATTTGGTTAATGCTTGAATAATAAATTTTTTAAATTTTTTTGTATTAAAGCATACATTCAAAATAATTCTAGATTTAAACATTGAAGATAGTTTATATTCCTTAAATGCATTCAGAATCCTTCTGTTTTTATTAATTGATTAAAACATTGTTCGGTTTCTCTAAACTCATATCATAAATGAAATGAAATGAGGTGTTATGCGTTTAGGAAACATGGTTCGATTTACATTTTTTTTTTAATTTAATGCTTTTCAAAGTTTTTTACTAGCCTCCTATGTGTATGTAATATGTAAAACAAATTTTGCGTACAAATTTTTGTAACAAGATAACCGCTTCATGGTTCATAGAAAAAATTTAAAATTAAGTGATTTTAAAATGCTACTCCTCCAACAAATAATTACATACACACATGAAATTTGATTTAAAAGTACGTCAAACTTTGCAGAACCAAAGTTGGTATGGGTTTTGTAATAACATGACTGGTATTCCTACAACACTTCTTTATGAATGCTTATTCAAAATTCCTTAAAAGTAGGAATTCTAAATTCAATTACTTTTTAAAAAAAATAAGTATTCCTTTGATTTAAAAATGCATATCAACTTTAGTTACATGTGTTATTAGCAATATAGTCAGAAAAAATATTAAAACAATTGTCACTATAGAAAAACAAAGCTTTAGAATTTTAAACGTACTGATTATATTATCTTTCTGAGATAAGTCGGTTTAAAGTTTTGGTTTGCCGTTGGAATGTGAATAAAAACGAACTTAAAAGTTAACATATGACTGTATTTTTTAAACATAGAAATTGCAAGTTTTGGAACATTATAGAAAAGTATATAAAGTATAAGTTATATAAGCTAAAAAAATTAGATTTGATTTTTTGACTGATTTTTGTGAAATGAATCGTACTGTATCCGCTTAAAATTCTAAGACTTAATGGGCAGCATTAGCCAAATGGCCATGGTCGGCATTGTTTTGATCGAATCCTGGTGCCACTAACCTGCCTAGAAAGGGGGAGGAGGCACTTTTAAAGGCTGAATGTCCTCGCTTTGGAGTGGGGTGTAGAAGGTGTGGGAGAAGAATTTCTGATTTGGTCAAGTGACAAGGAGACTGCACCTAAGTTCAAAAATACGATGTTCGTCGCCATTAGCCCTTGTATTGCAAAATAAATCGAAAATCTATATTGTAATTCAAAAATCTGACCAGGTTGGAGCTTTAGAACAAAACGAAAAACCGATATGAATTTGGAGTACTTTATATGCACGAATAATTTTTAATTTGTTATTGTCATCATAGCAAAAAATGTAGCAGTCGAAAGTGAATAAAAGAAATTTGAATGAAATGTAAAATATATTTTTTATATTCCACAAAAGTAAACTAAATTTTGATTTAGACTGTCTTTTTTATTATTTTATTGTTATTAATATAGGATAACGTTTGACCTTAATTTCAAATGGAACTTTTCAAAAAAGGAATTATTTCAATTTATTCCAGTGTATCATTTAGGATGATTATTTCAAGAGTTTTGAATGCAAATAATTATCATTAAATGATAACATAAGCAAACTCAACTTGTATGTATATTTATTACATAAATATTCTCTCTCTCTCTCTCTCTCTCTCTCGAGAGAGAGAGAAATAGAGCATTGTTCTATTTGTAATGGAATTTGAATATTTTTAAGAATTATTGAGTATAATTTTCAGTAAAAAATAAATATTGGAAAAATTAATTTCCAGTAATTTTATTTTTTTAAAACGATATCAATGTATTTTTTATCTTAATATAACGTGAAGTTTCGCAAAAGTCATCATTTTGCTAATTTTTCTTTTTTTAATTTTCTGCAATTTTTTGTTGCATATTTGTCGTCTATCAATGAACATTTCAAATGCTAATATCCAAGCCCTGAAAAGTAAGATTTAGATATTGACAATTAATACAGTTTTAATGTTTTCGTAAAATATTTATCGTATACTTTTTGTCTTTTCTGAATACGCGATCACTGTAATTAATATTCGACAGGTTTTTTTAAGGCATTAACAAAACTTCTTGTGTATATTTATTCGAAATCTATATTTTTATTATAATGTTCTTGATAAGTTTTGATTTTTCTTAGTATATCCTTACAATAATATTAGTCAAAGGAAACCATTTTTATTTCTTTTTTCAATATTGAAAAAATTAATTTCAGAATTAGGAAAAATAAAACTATGTTAGATATTACACCTTGATGATAAATAAAAATTTACTTTTCAAAACGAAGGTTCTTATTTTTCAATATATGACTGTATACAAATTTATTTTAAGATTTCATTGAAAGTTTGTTTTAAAAATTCTGAGAATGAGGCGCCAAATTATATGACAATAATGAACAATAATGCCCTCTGAAAAATAGTGGTTGACGAAATACATTAAAAATATGATTTTTTTCTCTAGCACATGTACAATCACACGAGTTAAACAAAAATATTCAAAAAAAGTTAAGTATTTTTTTTTAAATTTCTAAAACTAATAAATGGAGGAATTTTTTATGCTGGATAATATTTTAATAGCTCCGTTGTTTGATATTTTATTGAATTAAAACATATTTCTTTCCTGTGAAGTATTTTAAAAGTACTTATTTAATTATTTAGTCACTGAGATTTAAATTAATATAAAAATTGTCTGGCCAACTAAATATTTTTCAGAAAATTACGTATAATATACTTATAAATACATTTTATAAATTTTATCTTTTAACTGCTGATTTCTCGTAATTTATATAAAGTATTTCATTTTAAATAAAAATAATGCTAAAATCTTTATTAGCAAAATGAAATATTAAAATCTTTACGCATCAAAAATAGCACTAAAATTGTATACAATATTCCTAGTGAAACAACTGAAACTTATATTAAATTATTTCATAAAAATTTAATATCACTATAACTGCAGATTTTATTTTTTTCTATATAAATCTACTAAAAAAAGTCAAGTGTTTTTACAAATTCTGAATTCTATTCCAGACAATTATAAAAGTTAAACTGATCTCCTCTTTGCCATAAAATAATATCGAAAAGCACAAGAAAAAATAATTGACAATCATTCTCGGAAAATCAATTTCGTTTCGCCCATACATTTAAGATTCTCAAATGTCACTTTGGGTAAAATGAGAGGGCTCAGTCAATTTTTTCCCCCTCCTCCACAAGTTGTTTTCTTTTCCCAGTGGAAAAGTGACAACTAAACTCTACCTTAGGTTTGTTTTGAGCTTTCGGATAGCGTGCATTGTTCGTCGCTCGATCCCGTAACCATGGCAACAGCATCGAGCGCCTCCATAAATGCTCTGCACCTGGATATTTGGTTTTCCTGGGACACCTTTTTCCTGTGGATGAGTCAGTCCACGCTTTGGAGATGATTGGCTTTATCGTATCGTATCGTATCACATCTCTTCTTATCTCATTTTTGATGGAAAAGGAATACCACCCGAACAGTGGGATTCAAACCTGATGAAAAATTTAAATTGGGAAAGAACATCGTGCTTTCAGTCGATGTGCAAGAGGGTGTGTATTGTGATTTTCGCAATTTTATTCGGATGCGCCGAGGACAATGCGATTTTAGGTGTCGTGCAATTGAAAAAAATGAGATTTTTTCGAAATGCTTGGTTTTGTATATTTCACACGATTGAATATTTCATTTTCTCCGCTTCCTAGAATTTAAATAGAGAATACATCCTTTTCTTTTGTGCGAGAAATAAGAAATGTATGTTGTGAAAGAGACGAATGTCTGAAAGGTTTTCATAAATAGAAAATATTTGGTAAGGACTTTTTAAAAACGAAAGAGTCTCCAAGTTAATATAATCTTTCAAAATAAAGAGTTTTCGTGATGATGCAATGCATTTACTTATATATAAGGTATAGTTAACACAAATATGTTTTATAAAAAGTTAAATTTAACTGATGAGGAGTACCAAGAACGAATTTTGAGGAAAAAAGAGCAAATGAAGAAAGTGTACGAAAGACAGACATTTTTTAATCATCTGTGATTGACGAATATACTCATCATGGAGAAGTTGTAGGACTTTTTCATGATGAGTATACTCGTCATGGAGAAGTTGCAGGATTTTGTGTCATGATGAGTATACTCGTCAAGGAGAAGTTGCAAAATTTTACTTCATGATGAGTATACTCGTCATGGAGAAGTTGCAAAACTTTACTTCATGATGAGTATACTCGTCACGGAGAAGTTGCAGGATTTTGTGTCGTGAGGAGTATATTATTCATGCGTAAAAAGTAAGGGTCATTTAAATTGTAATAAATAAAAAAATATATGTATAAAAAAAATTTAAGATGAACTTAGGCGTCATGTATGCACTGGCTGAAACAGCATACAAGTTCGCATAACGAATCTGTGAAAGATGGTGTTAGAAGTAGCCAAGTAGCCTAGGGAGGGGGGGGGTCACGGACTCGTGTCATGAGTTCGAACTCTTCTGCCACTCAAAACCCGTCATAGGCCGCGGTGGCCGAGTGGTCTAGCCATCGGATAATGGCTAGCGTGTCATGAGTTTGATCCTAGTACCACTAAAGATCCACCGTGTAGAGGAGCGATGCACGTTAAATCTGTCGAGAGCTCAAACGTCCTCCCGTTGGTGTGGTGTTGTAGTTAGGAGAGGGGGGTGCCAGCTCGGGTGTCGTCCGCGTCACTTGACCATGGTTCAAAATTACGCGGACCGTCACCCAAAGCCCTCGTGTTGCTAATCAGTGCGATGCTAATATTCTCTCTCTCTCTCTCAAAACCCGTCATGTAGACGGGCTAATTTGTCAAGGCTCAAAGTTATTCATTGGCAGGGTTTTAAAGTTCGAAGGGAGTTGCCTGTTTAGGTGTGTTCTCTTCACTTGGCCATGATTGAAAATTACGAGGTGCGTTACTAAAAGCCTCGTGTATCTTTATGCTGCGACATTTATAAACTCTCATTCATTCTATATGATAGGTGTTTAAGTAAAAGTTCCTCAAGAATATCACATAGTAGTCTTTTCTTTTCAAAGTAAATCTTCAAATAAATTAATCTGATCATTCAAAACTAATCCGGATGCGTTGCCATGGGAACCTAACCGGCCAGATTAAAAAAAATGACTGCGTTTCGAAAACGTTGCGAGTTAAAAAGAAGCTTCTTTTGAACCTATTAGTTAAACATATTTTCTGTAATGAAGTTACGAACTTTTGAAAAAGAAATCTCTTGGGAGTTGAAAATGTTTATTTGGTTACAATGTTTCTTTTTCTTCGAATACTCGTTACTTGATTTTCTCTTACCAAAAAATAATTTTTTAATGGTATGAATTTTAATGTTTATCATCTTTGTTTATTTTTCTAAAGTAAATAAAATAATTCATATTTAAGTTTGCGTTCAGTCTCCTCATAACGGCTTATTAATTTATCTGAAATTTTAAAAAAAATTCACTATCGGAAATAATTTGGTAATGAGTTTAGATGTATTTATTTATAGATAACATACATTTCAATGTAGTTCAATAAGTAATATTTCCTTAACACGAGGTAAACTTTTATAAAAAAATATACTACTTGTGTATAAGGAGATGCACTTTGTTTTAGACACTTTGATGGTGATTTCGTAAAAGTGTAACCACATACAATGAGCTAAATTCATGAGTCCCATGTTATAAAGACATTCACGTGTTATTAATTGAAATCAAAACTAAAATTATATTATTATGTGTTGTTCTACTAGTAAAGTTAAGATAGAATTCAAATTTTATTTGTTATAATATGTGTTCTTCAAAAAGTTTTTCAAAGTTAAAAAAAAAAATTCTTGTTATACAAGTATTTTTAAATCACGTTCATTTGTTTACCTTTATGCTTTTTTTAATCGTTTACAGATTATGCCCTTTTTTTTAAAAGATAAATGTTTCTACAAAAATCAAAAATTGGCATCAGCGAAATGCCTGACTGGAAACGCTTGATTATACAGTTATGTGACTATGACGTCACATGAAATTAGCCCATTCTTTCCATGTGGTTTAGTGTCCGCGGTAGCCAAGTGATCAAGGTATCGGATCATGGCTAGAGTGTCATGAGTTCGAGCCCCAGTACCACTGAAGACCCGCCGTGTAGGGGCGCGATGCACGTTAAATCTGTCGTGTCACTTGACCATGGTTCAAAATTACGCGATCCATCGCCAAAAGCCCTCGCGTAGCTGAAGAGTGCGACGTTAATATTCACTCTCTCCATGTGGTTTATGAAGACATTTCAATAGCAAAAAATAGATATTAAAATTTTACCAGGCTGTGGTAAATATACTTACCATCAAATTCATCTGTCTAATTTACAATTCATCTTGCATATTGAAGTACTCCCAAAGCAATTTAATAAATTTTTTGTATTTACTATGTATTAAGTTTTAATAAATTTCCTGGAATATAATGTATAAAAAAAAATTCTTAATTTCATTTTCTATGTGAACGTAAAACATTTCTAAAGCAAACTATTCCTTTTGAAGTTTGTAGTACAGTAAAACTTGTTTTTTTTGTGTGGTAGATAGGACCGCATAAAAATTACCCGCACAAAAAATATTTTAAAATTTCATAAATTCCTGCATATAACAAACTTTTTCGAAGTACTACAGAATTTTTTTCATGCAATGGAGAGGGACCGCATAAAAAAGTCGCACTTAGAATATACACCATTTTTTTCCCCGAAATTTATGAGAAAGTACTTCCATAACAAAATTTACACATGAAAACATTTAAAAATTATTTAGTTCCTCATTATATGCATGGAGAAGTTTTCAAAAAGCACAGGCATAATTCATTGTTAATCATCCTAATTCAAAGCACTTATCTTCCTGTGATGAAAGAATTTCAAATGGCTTTCGTCACTTGAAGATACAATTTAAATTGATTTATTTTTTGGCACTTTAAAGTTAGTAATAATTTTTTGCGACGATGGTCGGATGGTTAGTTGTTTCTAAAAGTCACGATAGCCAGATGTGCATGATCGAAGCTCCTTTCGGAATTGGTATCTATTTTAAGAAAATGCTTTTCCAATTTGTTGGAAAGCTGAATCCCTGAATATATTTTATCCACTCTCAAAGATTCCGGTTCTTGTTCCGTCTTCATAATCTATCAAAGTATTGGTAATATCACTCTCTTTGAAAGTTTCGTCTTCAATCAAGCGCGGGCTGTTGGCGTTTTGAGAGAAAGCAACTGAATGGACATTGCCGGGAGACTGTTCATAACAAATGAACAGGGCGACTAAAACTGTATATATGTACACTGAACTGGCGTAACGTACACCTCGCATCCAACGCCGCGCGGGAGAGGAGCCAGCACTCTTGGGACCTCAATCCCTGAATAATGGCAAGTACGTATTTGCCCAATTTATAAAATATTAAAGGCAAAACATGACTCTTTTCAGGGAAAGCCTTAACAATCTCCATTCGCCCCTGGTACATTGTTAGAAAATATTACAGTGGCGTCAAAGCCGTTGAAATTCATTTTTCCGCATAAAAAAAGATCGCACAGAAAAAATCGCACGAAATAAATCGACACAAATAGAATATCATAAAAAAAGGATCGCACAAAAACAGGTTCTTCTGTATTTACAAAATACATTCTAGAAATTTCATACGGGGAAAGGTAAGGAGAAACAAAAGGTACAAAGGCCAGTAGCCCACAGTGAGTTGTGTGTTAAACATATTCCGACTAACAAAGAAGTCGTAAACCTAAGTAACTTTACCTAATACCCCAAAAAGATTTTATGTACCATCGCTAGAAAAAATGTCCCGGTAAAGGGTTAATTTAATAATGAAGGTCCATTGCATTATACTGAATATTAATAAAAAAATTTCCGAAAAGAATGTTCAAATCAAAATTTGAAATCGGCAGTGTGAACTCCCCCCCCCCACTGCAAAACACTGTTTAGTGTCTTTTGCAATCTTTAATTAAAAACAAAATAGTGTATTGTCTGTTAATGTCGTTAAAATGCCTTTAAACATATATATCCTTATTCAAACTCTTTATCCATTACAAAACAAAAACTATTTCGGCTGAAATCAGGGTGAAGAATGAAGGATATAACCGTTTTATCGGGCTTTATATACACGTATATCTACTTTTATTTATGTGCAGTTTTATTCCTTGCAACCTGAGAAAATTTGTAACTCACTCAAAAACAAAATAAAGTTGAGAGTGTTCCTATAAACAAAATTCACAAAAGCCCATCATTTTGAGTCTTTGTTTCTGCTCCATTGCAGGTAGAATGACGACATTTTCTTATTCGCTCTGCCATCGAGTATTTTGTACACACTTTTGGGGATCTCTTTCAAGCCCGGTCACGTTCTTGTACAGGATTGTGATCCTCTTCTTTTGACCTAACTCATTCATCAAATACTCTCTTCAGTATGTGCAGAGTTTCTAAATTTCTCTCGGTTACGGATACTCTTTTGAAGTGTAGCTGGATTCGATATTCTTCAAGAATCAAGGGTGGTTTCCAAATAATTCAAAGAATCGTCTATTAATATCAAAATGCATTATAGGTTAATCGAAATTTTGAATAAAAAATAAATCTTTTTTTTATTCTGTAATTCAGTTAAAGTATCCGACTATATACTTGCGACAACTTTAAAAAAAATATGGAGATATGAGTTTTTTTTTTGCTTTTAGATTTATTTAGTACATTTTAAGAAAAATACGCTGGAATTAAAAATAGAGAAATAAATTATTATTATTAAAATGAAAAAATAATTGATAAAAATTTACAAAAAAAGCGTGAAAAATTATTCTGCACCAAAAGTTTATGAACATATTTTCAATTTTTCAATTTTGATGTATTGATTTGCTATTCATTTTTGAAATCATCTTCAGGGTAAGAGATTTTAATTTTTACAAAAACTAGAGCACTGTATCTTAGTTATTATATGAAGCTTAAAAAACAGTGACTGTATTTTACAAAACGGATATTATGTGATAATTCTGAAAGCTAAAACACTTCTATAAAACAGAACATACGCAAAAAAATTCAGTTAATTATTTTCAAAACTTTTTGAGCAATCACTGTCTTAGTTTGAGAGTTTCAAAAAACACATTTCAAATAAGACACATTTTAAAGAATGACCTAGCTAATAAGCTGGCCTATAAAAAAAATCGTAAAAAAGTTTGTCAATATTTGGCAAAATTTACAGTTTTAGTGGAGTCGGATAGCTTTATGAATTGTTGTTGTGACCATGATCACCTAGAAGAATGGATTGCCAGGTTGTTTCATGAACCATGACGATTTGGCTACGGTTCGAAATATTAGATCCGTTATATATATACCAATAGTTCTTGAGCTGCTTTAGGAAACATTTATAAGCATTCAATGGAGAAATGAACTTATGTTTACTCCCATTCTGTTACTTTTTCTTTGATTTCATTTCCCCGTTTTCGGTTATCTTTCATCTTATTCTTTTATTTAAATATTTCGACTTAATTTTTACTGAAATCTAATTATTTAAACTTGTGATACACTTTTTCGTATTGACTGCCAAGCAGTTTTAAATTCAAGATTTCACAATAAGTTTGCTTTTAGAATTCTTCGTGTTAATTTTGCTTAAAAAGAAATGTACAAAAGAGATTCAACTAATATTTCACGTGTTTCTTATATAAAGTTTCTTTACAGTTTTCAATAAATAAAAAAATCATTAGAAAAGTAATCTTGATTCATTTTTGGTACGTCTTAAAATGTATTTAGAAAGTTTCATGAAGATTTTATTTTCTAATCTATGTATCATTTAATTAAAATAATTCAATGATAAAGATTTTGATTAACTTAAATAGATACAATGACAGAAAAATAGATAAAAATCAGCTTAACTGTTTTTGATATTTAAAATAAAATTTGTTCTAGCTGAATGTTTTATTTCTATCTGTAGAAATGGCAAATTATTGCAATATTTTCTCGTATAATATTTACTCTGAAAATTTTAAAAAATAAACTTTTTAAATGGTAAAGTAAATTTACTTTTGCATAAACTTTTTCTTAATTATTCATAATGTACCTCATAATTTAAATAAGAATAGAAGAGCGGGAAATTATTATTCAAAACCTCGAAGCTATTTATAATTAGTTTTTAATAATGAAATTATATTTTTAATCATCATATTTCATTTAAAATGTTTTTAACTATAAAGATTGTAAATTTATTATTTAAGCGATTTAATATTACTATTCTTCCTTTAGATTTATAACAGACTTAGACTTTTTATCATCAGTATTGGTATCTATTATTAATATAATTCTAATTGCTTGTTCAGCATGGGTGTGTCACTGTGCGGTGCGAATTTAAATACGCCCTATTCCTTATCGGTGTGAATGCTCCCCCATCTTTTGAATAGAGTCATTGCCATCAGCTTTCAACAAATAATTGAAGGGTTACACAGTATCTACAGAACATAAAAGAGCGAAGATAAATTACGCAAATGAGACTATTATCAAAAGTGAGCAATTGGGTGAAAATTGAAATACATTTATTTAGTTAAAGGATATTTAATTTTAAAAGGTTTTTAAGATGTAGTCGATATTTTAACTTTTATATAATTCTATAGAAATGTGTATTGTTTTATCATGCAGACGATATTGTAATCTCCAGACTAGCAGACACAAGTTTAGAGAGCAGACGACATTTGTTAAAAGTAAATCCATGGTATTATTTTTTTTACCATAAAGCAACAACAACAAAAATTGCTTGAAAATCTGTTAAATTAAATAAGTTTTTTGGAATTTCTGTGCACGATGAATATTAATTTTTAATATTATTATTTCATAATATATATATATATTGTTCCTAAAATAAGAACTTTTTCATAAATAAGACTAGAAATATAATTGTTTTGAAGAATGCAGAAATATTGTGAGTATACATTAATGATTTTTATGACTATTGTGTGTTCTTGTCTGAGCAAGTAAAGTAGTTTTTAACTACAAGTAACGGGTAGTTACAGAAAAAAAATGTCGCATTGTATTTACCGGATTTGGGATGTTAAGCTATTAGTTATTTAGTTTTTTCAAATCTCAAACTCTGACATATTTAATAATAAGAAAGAGTTATAGAATACAAAATTAGAAAAGAGTTCTAGAATAAAACAAACGAATATGTAGAAAAATATTACATATTCGTTTGCATATGTAATATTTTATAACAATGATATGAGTTTGTTCTAAGTTTTTCTTACTTATGTTATTTATTTCTTACGTTATTAAAATCCCTTATAAACATAATTCTCCAAAGCATTGTTTACAAAGGCGATAATAATAAACATTTTTTTAAAAGTAATGATTATTCGCAAGGAACAGCAATTTGCTACATTCATTAACTAATAAAGTTATTAAAGAATACTTTATTGGTTAATGATATTCTATTAAGATAATTCTATCATCAGTCTTTTCCAAGAAAACTGATTAAATAATTTTACAAAGAATATTAGGATAGTAAAAATTATTTTGAGTTGACTGTATTCACGTTAACCAGAAATGCCAAAAGTAAGTATTATAGAAATTAAATTACACTATAATTTTGGATAATTTTATTTTAAAATCGAGGAATAATATATATATTTTTTACAAAGAAAATAGCTTTTATACATTTTTTTAATTGACTTTTACATCAAATTTCATTAGCATTATGTTTGTTTTTCGCACTTAATATTTAATTAGTTACTATTATTAAGATAAAATTGGTTTGTGAATTATAGAAATCCTTGTAGCCTATTTAAATATTATAAATAAAAGGAGTAGAGTTTTATCATACATGTCTCTACCATATTTTTATAATTTTGCTTCTATAAGCATGATTATTATACATGAATGAGGTTTTTGCATTTGATACTAAAGAATTAAAAGAAAATTCATTATAAAGAATTATTTTTCTACACATGTTTTTACACATTTATTAATCTGTTGATAATGTTTAAGGCTAAATTTTTAGCGAAAATTTGTTTTAAATGATATTTTAAATTATATAATCAACTATTAAGAACTATTAAAGAAAAATTTTTAGCATCAAATTAGAATAAGACTTATTTTACATCTTTTCTTTTGTGCTGTATAATTTTTGCAAGTAAAAATAAATCCCAGATCTAGGTTGCCGCCAAAATAAAACTTTATTTTTATTACTTTTTTTAGAATGAGAAAAGTCAGATATTCTTTTCACACAGGGTAAGTGATGAGGTGTTTCACTTGAGATAACAGAGGGCGTAAAAATGTATTAAGATTAAATCACTGCTGTTTTAAGATTAAATTGACTGGAATGCGTGTGCGGTAATGTCCTTACCGTACAAAACTTGGGCACGATCCAGTAACACTTAAAATAAGATAAATTATTTCTGCTTTTCCTAGATAATTCATTTAACCTTGAAGAAAAAACTCTTTATTTCAAGCAAGTCTTTGTATTTAGCTACACAGTGCAAAAAAAATATCTTTTAAGGCATTCTTTCTTTATTAAAATAATCTTTGAATGTGTGTTACTGTGTGCAATACATTTAACGATTGAACTAACCAAGGGATTAAATGTATAAACTCTTTTTTTATTGCATGGCTAATACATACCTTAAAAAATTTTAAGAAAATCAAAAAAATGATTGTTTTTTTTAAAAAGAGGGTAGAGAGTAGCGATACGGGTATACATTGGGAATTTAAAGAGAATTATGTTAATTAAAATATAGCAGATACATTGAAGAAAAACATACGAATCTTCCAAAACTGTGAAGAGAAAGTCATGAAATTGCCAAAAACGAACAAATTATAATAAATTTGGCCATTTCCATCATCAAAAATTCAATTAAGTTATTTGTAATGTATCTGTATAAGGCGTACACATTTTTAATTGATTCTCCAATCATTACATTTTTAAACAATATTTCTGTATTTTAAAGTTTAAAATGTTCAAATTTTTTTCCTTTTCTACTAATTTAAATTTTTACTATATTGTAAAATGCGAAATTTAAATATTGCTGATTTTAAATGAAATTCGAGTTGCAAGCAACATTTTAGTTAACAATTTTTGAGGAAGGGAAATATAAGAAATGAACACTATTAGTGTGCTTTAAATAAAGTTTAAAATTAGTCCATTTGAATATTTTTATTGCAAATGATAGATAACTGCTTATAGCATTGTTTCCATGAAATTTGTTTTAGTAAATTTGATTTGTTGCACTATGTACCCCTTATAAAAATAAAAATAAAGTATTTATTTCCGTTTTTATAAAAGATAACACGCATTATTTGGAAGAACTCGTACAACGATTAAACTTGGAATTTTACTTGAAAAATTTCAAATAATTCCTTCAAAAATTATTTGTGTTTATAATTACTTTCTAATAAAATATTCTAAATAATTTATCAAAATATATATTCATTGCCCATTTTTCGACATACATTCCATTTCATTTTTACACACACGAGTCACGGTTTCAATTTATGTTATCAGTCAAATTACGCTTGATTCTTGAAAAAAAATAGCAATTTAATTTTTCTTAGAAAATTATGCATTGTAATTATTTTAAGAAATATTTAAAAAATAACGATCGCGATATTTTTTAAATGTAAAGAAAATATACTTATCCAAATAGAGACGCTAAACTAATTTTTAAACTTCTGAAACATTTTATGGAGAGCATCAACTTAAAACATTTGCCAGTTTTTACCAATTTTTACATTATACTATTTGAAATACTCTAATCAGTTTTAGTTAATCAACACCTTATGACAAAATTTTTATATAACGCTTCAAAAGTTGCTTGCTATGTATGCATTCTGCTTCACATGCATATGATAAACGGTAATATTCTGATATTTTCAGACTTCTTTGAAACTTATCCTCGCATATTTAGTTTCGGAAAGAACCCACTGTCAAAAATGATGAATCGTTTTATTTAGGCCGCAGCTGTATATGTGTAAGATGTCTTACCGAACGCCGATGCAGGAATTTACCGCGTACCTCATCAATTTTCCTTTCAATATTTTGATCTCAATCTTGCAGGAAGCAAAAGTTTTCCTCATACCTATCATCCGAAAAAGGGCGCTTCTTATATCTTGGGATGTAAGCTATTCATTACTTTAAACATGATTTAAATCTTTATTAAAACTGACATTTTTGATCCCCCGAAATAGGATATTCTTTTTCTTAAAAGATGAGAATTTTATATTATACTCATAGTTTTCTTTCTTAATTGAAGGGAATAATTACAAATTTACCTACTGAATGAAAGAAAATAAATTCAAATTTAGCTATCTGTTCTTATTTAACTTGAAGTTAACTATACGTTCAAAATTGTAATTAGACTTCATGCTAGTAAAGTGCAATATATATACTACATATGTAATATAGTCGGCCATTAGCATGGATTCCTTAATAATCGTCATCCATAGCCGTCGAGCCGCAAGTCTTAACGTGAGGTTGGTGGAAGGGGAAGAGAGGGGGCGTTCCCCAGGGCGTTCTCCTCAAAATTGGGGTGGAACCGAGCCAAATCTTACTGTCACCTACATGGTGCTCAAAGCTACTGCTAACAACAGCTACTGCTAACGACAATATAGCCCGATGCCATGATGCATATCATGGGCCTCGATCTGACTAGGTCAGACAGGTGGAATTAGAAACAACAACAACAATCGCTATTCTTGATGGCATTGACGAGGCAGTCCTTTGCAATAGTAGATACAATTTATTGAAAGTTAACATATAGCGTACCACATAACAAGAAGCAGTCAAGAAGACAAACCAAGCTGCCACCGATTACATGACGAAAGACAAAGGCAGAAGAGGGTGGTCTCCAGAAATCTCGGTGTGTATATAGGCAGCTCAAATCACAGCATCTGAGTGGATGGATAGATGTAGTTCAAAATATTCTCGTGTTAGGTGGCTCGCTTACTTATTTATTGAAACGTGGGTCCTGAAGGGATGAACCATAGGTAATTAAAAGTTATTAAAGAATTAATTAATGGGGATTATTGCATATATATATATATATATATAATTATTATTATACAATTTTAAGAGGGCATAGTACGATTTTTAAGAGGGCATAGTACGATTTAAGAAGGCATAGTACCTATGTGTGTATACTATGTAAAACAGATTTTGTGCTCAGCATTTCATAAAAAGGTAGCCATTTAATTTTTTAAGGAAAAAAACTTAAAAGCTATGAAGTGATTTTAAAATACTACTTCTACAAAAGTTTACACAGACGTATGAAATTTTATTTACAAGTACGTCAAACTATGCATAACAAAAGTTGGCATGGGTTTTGCGATAACACAATTGGTATTTGTATAATACTTCTTTTTATGAATGCTTATTGAAAATTCCTTAAAACTATAAAAATTCTGAGTTCAATTATTTTAAAAAATAAGTATTGCTTTGATTCAAAAACGCATACCAACTTTTATTACATGTACTATTATCAATAGGTTAAAAAAAATTCAAAGCATTAAAAACAATATAGAAAAAAAATGCCTTAGCATTTTAAATGAAGACAAACCAGTTATTTTCTCTTTCCGGGATAAGCAATTTTAATGTTTTGATTTGCCATAGGGATGTGAATAAAAACGAAAGCAAAAGCTATCATAACTATGTGTTTTTATGTTTAGAGCTTTAAAATTTTGTCAGGTTATAGAAAAATATATAAAGAATATTTTAAGCTAAAAAAAATTGATTTTTCGACCAACTTTTGTCAATTGAATCGTACTGTGTCCCCTTAACATGAACACTTTTTTGCGAGAGAAAATTAAAACATGGACATCATGAACTACACATTTTGCATGACTTTTTGGCATAGCCTCTGTGGTCATTGGGGCATTTTTCTTAGCGTGTAATCAGTTTCAAACCAAGAGCGCGATTTTCAATGAATGGAACAGTTGAATTTGTGATTGGCAATGTTTTCTTCATTCGTAGATAATGAAAGGGTGCCCATCTTCACCTTCCACAGTTTTTCTTCCTTTACTGAATCGGCAGCACAATGATAAATCATTTGACATAACTTTTGCATCGCACATTCAAGGATGATGGACACACTAGTCCCACGGGCATATTCATAACAGATAACAGTGCGAAATTCCATTGGCGAGCACGTTGTCAGAACACGTCTGCCTATCATTGTAAACTGTACTTGAATTAACTCGGGTATGCCTGTCTGCTGTTGCTCTCTTCTATACTCTGCCCTTGAATTATACCTCCTACGCTGACACTTCTTCCAGTGGAGGCGAAACACAATGTCTTTTTTCGAGTGTTTCAATCGGACTGTTCTCGCCACTCTCTTGTGGTCTCGACACACTCGAATTTCATTCCAGGTTCAGCAAGGTGAAGTGTTGTTTTTCTCATGGCCGTCAGTTGTTGGCGTGATGTCAGATGAAAGGATTCTTCAATATTTTAGGGGTGCTCGAGGGGATATGAATGACGTAAGGTTATCTGCATAGAAAAACCGATCTTGCAGTTACGAGGTGGAATGGCGTTACACCAACAATGGATACGGTTTCTTATGGCGATTGTATTTTACACCTCATCTCCCATTTTCAATTAAAAAATGACGAAACTTGATTTTAGAACGTCCCTCGTTAGCACGAGAAGAAAAATTAAATATAGCTTTAAACGCGCGCGCGGTTACAAATGCCAATTACAAAGTATGCTTTGATGGTATCCATATTCATAATTGATACAAAATTATAAATGTGATTCAAAAGTGACATATATTCAGGAAAAATAAGTTTCATGACAAATTAATTCTACCGAGCTTCTTTTTTAATAAAAAGAGAATCATAATTCCGACACTTATACATTTTCATTTTCATATCTTACACTTAAAACAGCAAAACTTTGATACGGAATGCCACACAAATGAAACAGAAATAGCTTTTCGTGCCTAGGACAATTATACTAATTACTGGGAAGAAAATAATCGAATTAAAAATATTTTCCTTCACAGAAAAATAAAAATTACCTCAAATGATACAGAAATTAGAAAATTAACAAACTGAGCACGCCTTCTCAGCGATGACTCCAACTATGAATTAAGGGAAAACACATAATTGAAAGGGAAAAATTTCAAGCTTTTAGCCTTACAAAGCTATTTATTTTAACTTTACTCTGTACTAGAATTGTTACAAAGGGAAGGGCGGTTTTTATGGCACACAGTCTAAGAATCACGTAATCCTTCCGAATAATAACTTTCTCTGGGTATTGAAAAATTAGCCTTTGTTGCTATAGCAACCGGAATCTTGAAAGCAAAACGAAATGGCTCTGATATTCTTTCAATATGTGCATTGGATTTTCTTCAGGAATTCTACATAATAATCGCATTTTTTATTATTTCTTACATTTCCAGGTATACTTTAAAGGGAATGCAAAAATCGATTTTTCGGATATATTTGGATGTTTTAAAGTCATTAAAATTCTAAATTTAAGAAAAGGAGGAGGTTAACGTTATTTTGGAATAATCTTGAAAGAGATCAAAAAAGGAGGAAAGTCACAGTAATTCATTCTTATGAAAAAGATTGGAAAAGCGAAATGATCTTTTTTTTTATAGGAAATTAAATGTGATGTTATAAAAATTGGATGGGTTTACTTCATGGATTTAGCCTTTTTTTAGTTTATATTTTGCCTTTGCTTCTTTCTCTGCTAGTACTAAAATCCTTGATGTAAATCAATTTTTTTTCCAAAGCACAAACTTATAAGTGTTTAATGAAACACTATAGAATGCAATTCTTTTGTCTTACATTATAAATAATTTTGAGGGAAAAAAACGATATTACTGCTTTATTTTATTTTTTATATTCATTCACTGAACAACTTCATACGCTTTTTTTATACACCCATTCTTAATTGTTATATCAACGTTTAATAATTATAATCATTAATAATAATAAATAAGGAAATTTTATTACGTTTTTTATTTTCCCAAATAATTTTCAGTACTTCTACGTTTTGTCGTCGCAGGAGATAAAGTCGCCAAAATGATATAACTGACGTCAAATTGAATATTCCCGATAGTAACCTTCTACCACAACAATTTCAAAACAAGTCGCGGTCTTTTCTTATCAGTAACGTCTTTTTCATAATACTTTAAAAATAGATGAAACAATCAAAGAAAACAAACATTTATGTATAACATTTTTATGTGCATATTTATTGTCGCCTACCTATTTATTGCCGCCTGCTTGGCGAGATTTACGCAAGCGAAACTGACAAGTACCTAATATTTAAATTACTTTAACTAGTGCTTTCCCAAAGACCCTGTGTTTGTTCGAAATGTATTAAAGTCATGATTCATTGATCAAAATCTACTCAAGTCCAGGTCCTCTTAAACCCTATATCAAAGGGAAAAGATTGGTGATAGTTAGGAGAAATGCCAGCTTAGGTATCTCCTCGTCACTTGATCATGGTTCAAAACTACGAGGTTCGTCGCCAAAAGCCCTCGTGTAGCTGAACAGTTCATCGTGAATATTCATTCACTCACTCACTAAAGGAAAAATGAGGAAGTGGTCGCGATTGTGTTTTTATTACTTAAAATCTTAGACTAAACATATATATATCCATAATCTAACTAGTAATGGTTCAAAATTAATAGACTTGCCGTCAATGGCCTTGTCATGGCCCAGAGGTCGCAGATGAAGTTTGGGACTCTGAATCGACAGACATTCTTGTAAAAATAATCAATTTTATTCAGTTCAATCAATTTACTATCAATCAAGATAATAAACCGATGGAGCAGTCAAGTTAATTGCCTATGTGAAATTCTTAAAACAAATAATTAAACATTTACATGAGAGTTATTCGATGAAAGCGCTCTTGTCGGAACTTTCCTGGGTCAACTATATTCTATTTTTTACCTAGGCTTCTGAATGTCACTTGACTAATCTCACTCTAATAACAGCGTAATGACTAACTCTAACAGTCACTTTGTTAGGCTTTAAATAACAATAAAATTAGCATAAAATCAAGTTCCTTCTACTGAAGGCGGTTTTAAACTCAAACAACAGTATTCCCCAGGGCCGGTTTTTAATTATTGGGACGCTTGGGTCGGGGTCTTAGGAACCCCGGGCTTAGAAAGACCCAGATAAGGTGGACTTATCCGGACCCAATAGCTCCTTCTTGGATCCACCAGTGCTAAGGGGGCCGGTAGATCTTCTGCTCCCAGGGCCCGAATTGAGCTTAAACTGACATTGGTATTTCCCTAAGAGGATTAGCAGAAGGACACGAATAGGACCCGCCATATTTTTAAAACATTAGTAAGAAATATTATATATATATATATATATATTTTTTGTAAATTGATTAACTCTTTTATACTGCAAGATTCACTATCATTTATTGCTTCAAATTGTACGGCTTATCTTTTATGCATTTCCAAACAAATTTATTTCTAGATTTTAAATTCAAGATATAGGTTTGATACTGAAGTAAAATGAATCTTATATTAAAATGCTGTCGGATACTGACAAAAGTAAACAGAGCACTTGGTTTATGACGCAACTAAAGTTGAATTTTTTCACATTTTGTTGCATTTGTTTAAAAGTAGAGTTGAATCATAATAAGATATATATTGACAAGTATTCCTATTTTCTTTAGAAATTACTTGTTTTTTAAAAAATTTTCTTGTACCTCTCAAATCTGCAGTTAATGATATGGCTGATATATAATGCTAATGTGAAACTCAAGAAAGAATATCTTTTGGATCAATTAAACTAAATGTTACATGAATCCAGAAATGTGATTCATAAAACATGCAACATTTTCAAAGAATAAGCTTCCTTTAAATAATTAAGTTTTTATTTGAAACTAATTTAATTGCAACTCACCCTAAAACATTTATGCTTATTTAAACTTTAATTTATCTTGAGATGGTTGACAAGAAGCAACCAGAAACAAGGAATATTTTAACCTAATTCTTCAGGAGCATAATTAAATGAAGACATAAGAAAACATCATTATTTTCCCAAGCTATAATTTACATATCCCACGCAAAATAATATAAAGACGCCATAACACTGTAGCAAAAAGAGGTAGCAAGGTAACGAATGATCCTTTCTTATATACAGTAAGCATGAAAAAATATAGGCATCCCTCTCTCTCTTATTTCCATAATTCGCTATTACGCTGGGAAAATGATGTCGAAACAGGCAGAGAAGTCTAACAAGTTATGTGGACATAATAAGCCTCTGAATACCTCGGGCTTTACAAGTAAACGTAGGGACGACGTAAAAAATTCATGAATAATTCAGAATGTGTAAGCTTGTGTTTAGACTTTTCTCTCTTTCTTCACTTCTCCTAACGGTATTTTAGTACGGAAGCTTTAATTAAGTTTGGAGACCACAGTGCGTAAAAAGAGCACTGCAGCTACACATAAAGAATTTTTATGTGTGATTTGGGGTTAAAAAATGTCGGTAGAGAGGACAGTAGAGCCAATTAAAAGTGCCATCAGAAGCTCGACATTGTGTGGTGCAGGGATAATGAAATTTCGACAGTTTTTTCAGATGCAGAGCAATTTAGATAGACCTCTTTTTGTGTGATAATCCGGCAAAAGCAATCGCATGTATGACAGGCAAAATGAAATTTTTTCAAATATTTCTTTTGGTCATTAGCATGATCCTGGGATATGGAATTACTTAAGAAATATTGGTACTTTTCCGTATCGACGGCGCAAATATCGCCAAGTTGGCCTCATTGACGAAAACAAACAATATACACATAAAACATATTAATAAATATTAGTTCCCCTTGGTTTTTAATCCATTTTAATACATTATGAAAAAGATGTCACTGATATGAAAAAAACCCAGACTTTTTTTTTAAATGTGATGTAAAACGTTACCAGCGGGAACATTCCGTTTGGCGTCGGTTGTATCATTTTGGCGACTTTATCGACTGCACTGGCAAAACAGAAAAGTACCGAAACATCTCTCACACACATTACAAAGAATACATATGTAAAATTATTGGATAAATGTAGTGCTAAATAAAAGAAAAGAGTAACATATGTTGTATTTGTTTTCACCCCCTCAAGGGTTCCTTGCAAATGTTCATACGATAAGTTATTCAAGGAACATTTTAACTCAAAATAATACAAGATTTTATAAATATCTGAAATTTTTCGTCAATCATTTTTTTAAAGAAAAAATCATGATTTAGGATTTCAAAATATTCAGTGATCTTATCTCCAGGGTGATTCATAAAGATGTACGCAATTTCAATGCACTATAAATGAAGATCAATGTAACGAATTACTTGTTATACCTGCAACAAAATTGTATGGAATTATTTTCAGTTATATTAGAAACAGTGACAGATGTTCTATGTGTGAACCCTTTGTCACATGAAGCACATCGACCTGATAATCCATTTCCACCGACACGCGTGTTAGGGTACCTGAATCAAATCCATGGATAGCTGCTTGATACGGTATTTAAGCTCCGTTAAAAAACAGATAATGGAGAGGCAAATAGCCCCCCCCCACAAGGAAGAAATCACAATGTGTTAAGTCAGGAGTTCTGAGTGATCATTGGGTAAGTGACATGTTTTAATCCACGGATCATCCAATCCATTGGTGAGGGAAATGCTCATTGAGGTAATCTCGCACTTTGGCCAACAAGGGCCAACGGGTTGGCACGTTGGCCAACCGGTGTGGTGGTGCACCATATAATTGGAAAATGAAGTTGTTAATGTCTTCCTACCAGTGTTTACCCAAAGTGTTCATATCCCAAAAAAGTGGCTCCCGTGACAGTTTTCTCGTGAAAAAAGAAGGGGCCGAACACTTTCCTTCCGGAGACTGCATAGAAAAATACGAGGGTGAGTGGGAAAATAATTTTCCTCGGTCGACTATGGTCAGAGTTGTGCATGGAAATCAAAACATAGAACAAGACGTTAAATATAAGACATGACTTTATTTCTCCACGTAAGTACCAAGTACATTGAGACATTTGTCATACCGCTTGATAAGCTTCAAAAAACCATACTGGAAAAACTCAGGGATTTCCATTGGGAAGAAGCAATTAAGGGCTGGTTTGACTTCAGTATTGCTTCCAAAGAGCCTTCAGGAGAGATTCTTCTTCAAAGTCAAAAACAGATAGAAGTCATTTGGTTCGAGATCAGGACTGTATGGCGGATGGCGTACGCGCTCCCAACCAAGCGTTGCAATACTGTTTTGCATTGATGTCACCGAATGTGGTCTCGCATTGTCATCCATAGAACGCCAAATCTGAGAAGCCCAGCCCGTTCTTTTCGAATCACCTCTTTCAATTTCGAAAGAGTGTTAAAATGCCGCGTAGGTATTGTGACACTTTGGTTCCAACCTCCAAAAAGTCCAAGCAAAACTAAACGCTTCTTCCGTACGCAAAGCCCCGAGTTTCCACTGCAGAGTTTTCTTTTAAGCTTATCAAGTGGTATGGCAAATATCTCAATGGCACTTGGTATGTGAACAAATAAAGTTATGTCTTATCTTTAATGGCTTTTTCCATGTTTTCACTTTCATTCATAAATCTGACCACAGTCGACAGGGGAAACTTATTTTCTGACTAACCCTCGTATTTTTCGCAGGGGCATTTCGCACCTATTGCACTGTGGCGATTTCGAGTGTCACTTCCATCAGGGGAGAAACAAGAACTTTTAAGAATACATCTACCATACGGTTCTCTGAGGCGGTACGTGTCTTTGACTGTTACTGTTTTACAGCATTTAGAAAAGTGTATATTTCTTTATGAACCACCCACAATTTTCTAAAAATTATTTTTGATGAGGCCGTGATTGCCAGAATCATGACCGGCATTGCTTTTGAAGAATCATGTGTTTGAATCCTGGTAGCGCTAAATATTCACCGTGGTGAAAGGTCACCTCTCAAGGACTTCAGATTGCTTTGAAGTGGAAGTTTCTGGAATGGCATTCGAATTTAGATATCGTAGCCGTCACATGGTTGTGGTTCAAATAACGAAGTCCGATACCTATAGCCATTGTGTTGCTTCATTGTACGATGTGAATACCACACAATCGAAGCAATATTGAAAATAATCAATTAAAATTAATTAACGTGTGACGCGCCCCGGGGATATCCTAAAGATTTTCCCCTGATTTTAATTTTCTTCCTTATCCAATTTAGATATTCAGTCAAATTTCATCTAAATTGCAAACATATCCATTTAGAACAATTATTTGCATCATACTCTTGAATATTAATTAAGTAAAGGATATTTGATTCTGCTGCAGCAAAAGCAAATCGACCAATCTATCTTCCTCTTCGAGTTAAGTCAAAATTGAGAAATCTTAAATTACAACTATTTTTGTATTCTTATTCTTTAATGTATTTGAATCTAAGTGCAGTTTTATTTAAAATTGTCTTTTTATATTTGTACACACGCGTATTTTAATACATCATAAACGATAAAAAAATTGATTTTTACGTAATTTATTTATATTTTAGCTAAGCCTACTTTAAATTTTTCACAGAAAATGTGTTTGTTTTTTTAGTCTGGAGTTTTCTATGATTGATTTAAGTAATTGAAACCATTTTTATCTTACTAGCTGAAATTTATTTTTAAATATTTTTGTTCTGATTTATTTTATTATTTATACTTCTTTCTATTTATTGATGAAAAGTCTAAACAAATGTCACGGTGAATAATTTCTTTTTCTTTTTTGGCATTGATTACAGAAGACATCTCTATTTAACTGATTTCTTATGAGAATTTTTTAATCAGGATGACTCGGATACTTTTTAAATATTTTCTATTTGGTTTTCAAGTTTATAAGAAATATTCAACGTTTTTTGATAATTAATTTTTTTAGTGGAACAATCAGTCTGCTTTTGAATCATAAAATGAATTCAACGAATAATATTTTTTTAATCAAAGCTTCCAAAGGTTTAAAACAAGAGATTTCCAATAAAAATTAAGAATTCAAAACTTTTTTGAAGGAATTATATGAAATTTTTTTATTTAAAAAAATGTTCCATAAAATCCTTTTCTTTATAAATAGTTTGCTTTCATTGATTGAGATGTCGGTTTAAAATGCTCTTCATAAAAATTAATGATATTTTCCCTCGCTTTTTTTAAGCATATTTTTTATTACTTTATTAGTTATCATATTAATTATAGTTAATTTTATGTGTGTGGAGAACAAATGCGTGCAAAAATTAATGTATTTAAATATATGAGTTACCTAATCCCTTGTTGCTGGCAAATTTATGCAAAACATTAAAGTAGTCATATAATAATTTTGGAGAAAAAAAAACACGTCATGGAAAATTTTTTAGTCGAGTGAGAATCGATAAGAATTTTTCGATATTGTCTGAATTCATTCATTTGTTAGAGTCTTGTACGTCTTTATTTCCTACTTCAAAACTCTGGTAAAATTTTCATGCTTTATTACTTAAATCGATGTAAAAGTATAACTGTATTACTGATATAATTTTAGTATAAGTTATTTATTGTAAAATAAAATTTAATGATTTCTTATACTGATTTTCTTAGCAAAAACATGTATGAACTACTTGTAATTTCAATTCGTTAAATAATATTTTAAGAAAATGCAGTTAAATTTTCACCATTTAAAATGCAAAGAAAATACTTTGTTCTACATTCACAAATTAATGCATCGCAGTTGTAAATTGTAATGTGATAAAATATAAACCAAATAAGAATTCAATGAAAGAAAAATATTAATTCATATTAAGAATGATGTTCAAGAGAATCGACTAAAAGTTGCAGTTCTGTGATGCTAAAAGTTTTGTTATGTGGGGGACTATATATATATACTTAGTGGCTGTGGTGAGCTACGAATATGTACAGTTGCAATCTGTAATTGTAAGGGTGATTGGCCTTAAATTCAGCCTAATTTGAAATAGTTCGTGTTTTTAATTGTTTGTATCGTCTAAAATAAATTTATGTTAAAAGACAGAATATCATTAATCATTTGAAATCCTACCATATGTAAAAAAATAATTATTAAATAATAAAGGTAGATCTATCATTCGTATGAAACAATTGGTATAAAAATTTTTTTTAAGTCAATTCCCACTTTGAATGGACCAATAGAAAAAATTTTAATAACGATTGGAAATTTGAACAAGATATATCTATATATTAATAGAGAGAGAGTGAACTAATAGTAGGATTTGAGAAAAGAGCATGATTTGTCTGCATTGTTGTAACAATGCACACATGGTTTGGCTAGTTTGGCTGAAAAGCCGATTTTCGATACCAACTTTTGTTATATTGTTACAACAATGGAGACAAATCTAAGTTGGCACCAAAAGCTGGTAATTAATTTAATTAATCGGTAATTAATGAATTAATATTTGAAAAAACTGTATTAACATTAAGTGTCATCCACTACAAAATTAAAATTTTTTTTTTAAAACTTGATTAGAGGAATAGAAAGTATTCTATTAAAGATTGAAAATTTGAATATATATATAAATATATATAGATATATAGGGATAGATTGAGCTAATAATAGGAATTGAAAAATGGTCAAATAGAAATATGCTTTAATACAATTTACGGATTTTTGAAATTTTTTAATAAATTTTTTGTAAAAAAAAATATTTCGATGCATTTATAAGACTGAATGAAAATTATGTCTGAGATAGTGTTTGTCTTTGTATTGATTTGAATCTTTTGCGGAACGTTCTGTATCTAGTTATAGTTTTTGATTTACTTTTGAATGAAATATAAATGCTAAAGAGCTTAATGAAAATGAGAATTGAAATATTTATCCAGCACTTTTTTATTTACAATATTGTAAAACATAGTCACAGCCTTCCTGGTATTCTCGTATTTCTAAAAAAATCAAAACTTCAAAATTCTTATCTCAGCTGAAAATTGATAGCATTTTTCTCGTATGTTTTCAAGAGTGTTTTATACGAAAGTGTTGCATGTCTTCAAAAGATTAAAATTCACATTATACTAAAATCGTTTCAAAATGCAAAATAAGTGTAAAATCAGGTGCTGAAAACAAAACTTGGTTCATTAAAATAGTACAGATATAAATTCTTTAAAAAAAATATAATAGAATCCTAATACAAAAGTGAAAACTGCCAATTTAGAAAAAAAATTATTATTTTTGTAATCAATTTAGTTATTTAAACTATAATTTTAAAGAAGTTCATGTAATTTAAAATAGCCATAACTGAAAAAAGGAATTCTAAACTAACAATGCAATGCAAAAGCTTAATGTTTTTATATATATAAAAGAAACATTCCACATTTTTTGTGAATGCGCATAAGAAAACTTTTTTTTAAAAAGTAAAAGTAATTTTATACGTCTCATTAAAATAATTATGGAGCAATTCTAACCTGATATCTAAAAAGGTCTGAGGAAATAAAGTATTTTTAGATTTCATTTACATTTCCTTTCATTAATGTCCGTGCTTTATCGTTTTTAAAGCTTATTTGTGTCTAATGGTCACATCAGTGATTTTTTTTTAATGATAATTATTTTTCTGGTGTCATGGAAAACTGTTCATTTTTATTTTTAAAAAAACTTATATATATATTTTTTAACATTTTATGTTAGTTATATTTATTGGTTTCAAAAATGTATGCAGAAACCTCAATTAAATTAAAAGTTTTTTTAAAATTATAATAATCAAAACGTTTTTAACTTTTTTTATTTTAAAAAAAAAAGTTTATGGATCTTTTTCTAATTTTAAATATCTTAATTCCTATTTTTTGCTTTCAGAATGTTAACAGAAATTTATTATAATAAGAATCATTTTGATGAGATTAAAATGAGAAAAACTGAGTTTAACTGAAGGAAGTTTGAGTTTTTTTAATCATAGAGGAAATAAGTTTTTGCAATGTTGTTATTCAGTACTTTCAATAGTTTTCAGTTGTCTGTTCGTTATATTTTATATTTAATTCTTAGTTCTATGTCATATTTTAATGAGTTATATTTGATGTCTTTCATTTTAAATTTAAGTTTTTATACACATGGATATGAGTTTTAGATTCAACTCTTTTGTATTACATGGTAAATACGTTCCTTAAAAAACCGTGCAAAAAAATCTTATAAGAAATACATGCGACAAATGGTAAATTTAGGGATAAGTTCTACAATTTTGAAACGTCCATTAAGATGAAAAACCTCGATGTACTTTTAAAAATGTAATAAAATCCATGTTACACTGTTATTAAACAAAAATAATTCATTTTTATTAAAAAAAAAATCAAAATCAGTGTACAGTGAAAATTTAGTCAATAAGTATATACAACATAAGAAAATTTAAACTTAAACTAGTAATATAAGTACTAACAGCTATATTCAAACTAGATCAAAAGTGCTATCTCGTCTGTAGATGTAACAAATATGTCTAGCACAACTGTTGGTTTTGATTTGAGTGAAGAATTTCGTTCTTTATTAATAGCCTCAGCATTTTTGTTGATGTTGTTTTTACAAAGTCTATTATTTGTTGGCTGAATTGTTTCTTAATTACTTATAAATTCTTGATATTCTGCTGCACAGAGCTTATGATTACGTTGACATACTTGTAGCAAATGTCAATCCCTCGCGAATTAAATCAGCTATTAACTGCAGATCTTCACCTTTGACTTTGTCATTGACGACTTCGTTATGATGATAAACTCATTAATGCAATCAAATCATTCTCATCCAAAGGGTATGAATACCCAATTGTTTTTTGAAATTCATGCTGGAACAAAAAGTTTGTGTCAAAAAAAATGTGTCAAATTCGTGTACAGTGTTATTTCAAAATTCTGTAAAAAAAAAAACTGTGCAAAAAAAGTTGGATGTATAATTAAAAGTTTTTACACTTAATTGGAAATAAGGTTAGAAATATATATTTTAGAATTTTTTATTTTATATAATTTACACTCGTTGTGTGAAAATTACATTTCAAATATATTACTTCTTTTTATTAATGTACTATATCTAAGAAAAAATATTTATATATATTATATTTCTATATGCAATAAGCAATACTTTTCACATGTTAAAATATAAAAATTAAACAAATATTAAGCGCGCCTTTACGGCGTTTATTAGATGCACTTTTTTATTATCAAAATTTCACATTACAAAATAACATTGAAGGATTGTGATCAGTATTTGTATTTCTTTTTTGAATTCCTACTATTAGTTCACAATCTTCCTATATATTTATATCTTGATCAAATTTTCAGTCTTTAATAAAATACTTTTTATTCCCATCCACTCAAGCTCAAATATATATTTTGAACTGGTAGTGGGTGACTCTCTTGATGTTAATACAGTTTTTCAAATATTATTTCATTGATTTAAATTATTAATTTAGGTTTAAGAGAAATATTAAATTAAATATTATTCCTCTAGAGACAGCACCTTTGGATAAAATAAATTTTGTTAAATTTGTGATGATGTTTTAAGTTAACATGAATAATCGTATTTTAGACGTCAACATTCCTTTTATACTGGTTTTAAGATAAATTCTTTCCTATTACATTCAACTTTTATTAAAAAATGCAATTACAAATTTAATGTTATTAAAGTTTTTAATGTTAATTTAAAATGTGTTTTGTCATTTAATATTGGGATTTTGTCATACGTATATACGCGTATTTATATTAATTATTTAATAAAAAGTAACTGAAATAAAACTTTCCTTTGTTTTGGCCTAAGTGGGAATTGACTCAATCCTTTTTATATTACTTGTTTATTTGGTGTTTACCATTTCATAATGATTTATACAAATGTAAAATAAAGGCTAAAAAATTTCTTCTTGAAAATTGCTGTTTTGTAAGACGTATGTAATGCAGTAATTTAATACTTACGAGTACAAATCTAATTATAAATAATCAATGATACCGCAATATGTATTCAAATAACTAGAAATTATTTTCCGCAGAAAATTCTTTTCAAAACACGATTAACGTACAAATCCCATTTCCAGACACCTTGCAAAACTACAAATCATGAGACAGTTTATTTCCTAATATAATTTCTTCTAATTAATCCTTTGTTTTCCAAACCATTACTCATTTAATCAAACACAAACATATTCTCAGCTCCCGTTATCTTTCATCCCTTCATCAGCGACTATTGTTCGACATATTTTCTCCTCATCTCTAATCTCTGATCTCATCTTTTCCACTGCTGAATCGCATTCGCAAACGAAATTTTCTTGGCTGGAAATGAAGTTATAAATGAAGACAGTTTCATTTAAGGGCATTAGCGCGTACAAAGCTCCGGATAATCCAAAGGATGGTCCTTTTGTAGCCAAATGCTGATCAGTCGATAAGTAACCTCCTGCAGGGTTGATGTCTGGCCATTAGACGACGCCTAACTGGCGAGGTTACATTTGATGTGGAAAGATAGTGCGTGCCTCAGATCAATGTTTCCATTTTGGGATGGAGTAGGATGAATAAGGTGGAAAAGGAGGATCAACTGTGTTGGATTATTTGGAGGATTGTGGCTGCGTCGGTGTGTTATTTATATGGCTTGGTGTAAGTTAATTTCGTGTATGAAGTGTTTCAAAAGTTTGGGATTTTGAAATGAATTAAATATTGACACCATGCACAATGCTAAGAAATATAAAATAAGTTTTACAGATATTGTGATAGCTTTTATTTCTTAAAGAAAAGAGGCTTTCGTATTAAAATAGAATATTCTATAGAATTTTTCGGATTTCACTCAATTGTATTTTGTTTTGTTTAAACAATTTTGTTTATTATAAGGTTCTTATTTTTCTTCTTTTTCATGGAGACATGGAACAAATACCACTATTAATCTATGGAAAATGTTCTCAAAATATAATTCTTAGACAAATATAAAATGCTCGAGGGTGCATGAGAATTCAGATCTCAAATTAGCAAGCAATATTCCCTTCATAACAAACAATTCGGGAAAAATGCCCTAAAACTCTTTAAAAACTTGAATGAATCTAATAATCAAACTTTAATAAATGTTCTTAAATACATCTTTGAGCTTGGATTTAATACACATAGGAATAATATTGGTCCATCCCCCATTATAAAAAAAAGGGAGAAGCCCGGCTAGCCATAAAACTGTTTAAAACAGTGATTCTAAAACTTTCTATACTTGCTACCTAGTATTCAATCATAATTTTCATCACACCCCCCTCCATAGAATAACAATGTATTTAATTAAAAAAAACTATACCTGGATGCTAAAGCTGCAGCATGACTTTAACGTATATATACGTCTTTCCGAAGTATCTTTTCTGTGCACTACTATCCGTAAAATTATTTCGAAGGCTTCGGAATGCAATAAAAGGGTCTTGACAGTGTTTCCGAAGAATTCACTTATTTCAAAGCATTATTCAAAGGCTTATATATTTATCCCCTCCCCCCGGAATATATCATATACGCGCGCCAACGTGGATAAGGGTAGCTTTGGGGAGCGAATCGTGTAATTTTTGATCGGCAGTTAAATGATTAATTATAAACCGTACAAATTATCACGATAAGTGTTAATTTTTGTATATAATATCATGTATGACAAGCCCAAGGGTTCATTGGTAATTATTAAACTTGTTCTTAACTTAGTATTGCTAAATTTATTATAAAATACATTGTGCAGTACTAATACATTTATATGTGTATAATATCAGTGCAAATGTGTATTCTGTTTTTTATTACGTTAAAATGTATTTTGTTTGTTTACTTCCAGTAAATTCATAATTTTTAAAAAAATCTTTTGCTTCCGAATTTTCAATATGATCTCGCCCCCCCCTCGTGCAGTTATCACGCCCCCTTAAGGGGGCGCACCCCACAGTTTGAGAAACGCTGGTTTAAGCCCGACTTTTATATAAAATTAAAAACTGCCCTCGGCATTGTTTTCAATACTGCAACATCCATCCTCTTAAATTTTTAATGTTTTATTCTTCTATGGTTACTATTCAAGACATTTCTATAACTCTCATAGATATTATTAAATGCTCTATATAATAAATTCACTTTAAAATATTCTTTACTTTCAAATCATGAAATATTATGATAAAATAAATGATTTAAAAATAAGAATAAATTCAAAATCTTACTTGATCTGTTTATTATTCTTATTAAGATTATTTGGAAAAGCACAGAAAGCAGCGTTTCTTAAACTGTGGGACGCGATTCTTGATTGGGGCGTAATAATTTTACGTGGGAGGTGCAAGCATATCGAAAAGTCGAAAATAAAAGGTAATTTAAAAATTATTGAAAAAAAGCAAAAGTATAATACATTTTTAAACAAAAAAAAATTTCACGCTTTAATACTGACATAACATACTTCATAATGTTTTGTTCCTGCTCAATGCATTTGATTTTTAGTTTAACA